>JAMKCF010000016.1:6373139-6853139 GCA_023634235.1 Pisaster brevispinus | reverse complement strand
TGTTTGTTGCCCCTGCGAGCAGAGACACGTGCACTCATGCCTTCATTATGGGGTATGTTAGTATACAGTGATGAAACATCTAGGGTAACCAAAAAAGCAGAGTCAGGTATTTGATGTTTGACATCCTCTAGCTTATGGAGGAAGTCTGTGGTGTCCTTTATGAAGGAAGGGATGCCGGAGACAAAGGGGTTGAGAAAGCTATCTACAAACTCAGAAATGCGCTCTGTAGGGCTACCATTACCAGATACAATGGGTCGGCCTGGGTTGTTGGGCTTGTGTATCTTAGGTAGAAGGTAGAAGCGTGCTGTACGGGGGTCCTGTGGAAGGAGATAGTTGAAGGTATCTTTGTCGATACCGTTGGCATTGTGGATTCTAACCAAGGTGTCACTGATTTGTTTGGAAAATGATTCAGTAGGGTCAGTGTCACATTCAATATAATGATTAGTGTTGCTGAGTTGTCTGAAGCCCTCAGCTATGTAGTCATGTGTGTTCATGACTACAACTGCGGACCCCTTGTCAGCACGTTTAATCACTATGTCTGGTGATTGGCGGAGCTGGGTTAGAGCGTGACGTTCATCTTGGGGGAGGTTGTTTGGTGCCCAGGTATTAGGGACCTTAACAACCTCGGAGCTAACTGAATTGATGTAGGTATCAAGAGCCACATCTCGGTTCTTAGGGGGTACCCAACTACTTTTCTCCTTGAAGCGGTTGCGGGTGGGTTGGACGTCCACAGATGACGTCCACAGATGACTCGTCATCTGTGGAGGGCTCTACATGAAAATATTCACGTAGGCGTAACCGACGGATGAATTGGGCCATGTCTTGTTGAAAAGACAATTGGTCCGGTTCTCTGGGTGTGGGGCAAAATTTAAGACCCCTTGAGAGGAGTTTAACCTGTGGGTCGGTTAGAACTTTGTCAGACAGGTTAACTACTGTACGTGGTGCAACTAGTGACCTGTCAGTGTCAGGAACAATAGTTGGCCTCTTACTGTGGAAACGCCTACGAATGTATGTATTATGGTTAGCTTGGACATTCATGCGTTTCTTGTTCTGTTTGTCCAATAGGGTGGACCGTAGGTGATTGACGTTAGACAGTAGGATATCTTATAAATGTTCAAACTCTTGATTAGAGCATGACTCTTTGAGTTGAGATTCAGTGTATGTTATCTCAAGTGACTGGTTATCAATGTATTGTTGACATTGATTTTCTAGCAGTGTAAGCAATTGGAAAGACGTGTTAGTGAGTGTCTTGTTCCATTTCTTAGGAAAGGAGGGATCAGGGTCCCCAAAGGAAGGGGCACACTTGATCTGTATTCCTTTAGGCAGAATACGAGACAAACGATAAAAGCGGTAGTTGTCAAGATGTGACAAGTAGCGAATGTTCTTTTCTTTAAGCTTACGTAGCTTACGGAAAATGCACTTTGTGTCAGTAGGGAGTGCCATGAGTTATGTCATAGAAAGCTAGGAATATTGAGAGAAAAGTTGTAAAAACATTCCTGTGGAAAATATGGGTAACAAAAAGGGACCAGTAAATAAACCTGTGGGAAAAAGGGGTTATTTGAAAACCTGAAAAGAGAAAAAGTTATGAAACCTGTGGAAAAAGAACGGGTTATTAAGAAACCTGTAGAAAGAACAAGTTAGGAAACCTGTGGGAAAACGGGTTATTTAGAAACCTGTGAAGGGAAAAAATAAAGAAACCTGTGGAAAAAACACGTTATTTAAAAACCTTTATAGAGATAGTGAGGGGAAAAAGGGGTAATCTGTTGGGGAAAAAAGGGTTATTACAAAATATTGTACAATGCGGTACCACCTTTATGGTCCAGTGATCCAGCCTTTCACACTGACCATCCTTTGTCCTCACTCACCCTATTCTTGTAGCCACCGTCACTTATAAGTAAGGCTTTCAAGTAAAGGCGCACCGTATATGAACGGCTCATGATGGTATCATGGTATAACGTGATAGATCACCAACACTAACAAGCGAGGCGGATTTGGTCGTATACACGGGTTTACACTTCGGCATCCATCTTAGCCTCATTCTGAAGTCGCGATGAAAACAGTAATGCCAGTCCATAGTTTACGTGCAAGCGGGACATGTGTGGGGAAATATTAAATTCAGTCCATAATCTGTTGAAACATTTGAAGTCGCACTCTTTCATTCTTTCTTTCCATTCTTTCTTTCCAAAATATAAATCGTCCACCATTTACGTATACAGCGGTGTACAAGGGCCTATACCGTCATCCGTTCATTGCGCTCAGAGTTTTATCAACTGTAAAAACTGTATGTACTTATGACATCGCAATTTTTTTTATAAATAATGATAACGATTTTTCACACTGTCACTGTGTCTAGTGAGACGAATTGATTGATAAAATCATTAATTTGTTCTTTACATATAAATGTTTTTCCCTTTTTTTCTTTTTTTTAACGTGATAGGGGCCTGTGCATTAATTGTTTTGGAATTAATATTTTGACTTAACTTACATCAATATAACTACATTACTCACTTCCCCTCCTGTAGTTTGTGGCTCTTACCTTGTATTAACTATAGCCTATAATCAATAATACCAATGACGAATATTGTTTTTACATGTTATTTCATACCGCAAATATACCTTCAAAAGACCGTCCATAAATAACTGTCACTGGAATTGGAACAGCAAGAATAATAGAAATTTATTAAATAGATTAATAATTTGAAGACATTATTTTAGGTGACATGAATTTATTAAAATGATCAAACTATGCAATGAAATGCTTGTCAAAACGTTGTGATTCGTATCAACTATTACTTGAATAATTTACGAACGAAAAGGAAATAAATTTAATTGATTTTAATACAAGTGAAGTAAACCACGGGATTGCAAGGCCACAAGCTTTTAATTTTGTCAGGTTAGCTGGAAATAGATGACATTTAGGGTAACTTTACTGCACTGCAAAACGTTCACAATGCTGGCGTTTTGAGAGTTTTCATCACAACTTCTAAACCACGCCTCTTCACGCATGCGCATTTTTGTAAGTGTAAACCCGTGTATTATGGTGTGTGCAGAATTATTATAGCAGCTCCATTGGACCTTTTCAGCCGGTTGGTGGCGCAGAACTGAGGGGCATCCATTGCGACCACCACACCACCACCCGATACTCAAAGGAAGAATCTCACCTCGATTATACCGACACAGGTTATAATCTCGTCTCCCAGATTACAGGACTGCGTCAGCAAGTACCGACAGTCTTGTAATATGGAAGGCGAACAATCATTTGTTGACGTTCTCTGTCGAACGGTGGCGATTTCCATCATGGCCGCTTCGGGAAACAACAATTTCTTCCGGGTTGGGGAGGCAGTTTTTCCAAAATGTGTCCCTTCCTCTGAATCAATAATGGTGGAATCACATCGAACACATCCATTTCGTATTCAGGTGCTTTGGTAAAGATTCCGCCGATCAATGATTATTGGTAAGTTGTATTATTGCTTCATTAATGTACAAACGCCCTTAGTTTTAATATCACTCATTTTATCAGGCATATCATATACATTAGAATAAATAGATACTAAGATAGTCATATGGTCCTGGATGATGCTAGAAAGATGAGTTAATGACATAAATTGTATGTCCTCCATGCCCTTGTCAAAAACACGTTGGCACACGTTGTCAACATTGTTGGGTGCAGTAACTCAGCTCAAGTAAAATGACCGTATCCGGCTGCGACTTTTTTATTCATTGTGAAACAAAATTGAATATTGTTTAATATTTACTCAAACAATTTTACTGGTAAAAGTGGCAGTCCGATACAGAAATATTTCCTTCTTAACTCAGCCTAGGTCGGGTAGAGTT
The DNA here is from genome assembly GCA_023634235.1 of Pisaster brevispinus. NCBI lineage: Eukaryota > Metazoa > Echinodermata > Asteroidea > Forcipulatida > Asteriidae > Pisaster > Pisaster brevispinus. Next base: position 6,849,305 of record JAMKCF010000016.1, on the reverse strand, counting down.
GACTGTAATTTATAAATTGACTGGCTCAAAATAGACCGTATATTAATGTCTAGTAGTTGAGTATAATTTAAAACGACAAGAGGAAACTCAGTGGATCGTGGATTGTCACTAGGTAGGAGGATTGGAGTACAGTTGCATACTGTAGCGTATACATGTGTAGGCTAAAAAATTAGCCTATAGGCAGCCAGTACCCAGTAGGCTTACTTCGAACGGTTTAATATTATATTGATCATAAAATTACATACAAAAGTTTACTTTAACAACGTTGTCACTCAAAAGAAATGCCCATGACTTGATGAGGTTCGAACTTATATAAAGAGCCTTATCCTTGCTCAGATGGACTATACATGTACAATGAATACTATAGATAGAGTGTAAGACTAGGATTAGTCCGGTATGTAGTACTTCTACATGTACCGGTACTACTCCTAGTCCCACTAGTTGTAGGACATTGCTCCATGGTCTTGGTAGCACGAACAGTTTCAAGGCCAATACACTTGACTTGCTCCCGAAATCCAGCCTAAATCATAGTAAATGCTGTTTAATAGGGCCTGGGGTGGTTATCATGGTTGTAAAATAACATTTTAATTACCCAACACTACCTTTCCACAACTTGCCCGACAACAACAAAACCTTCGTACAATATTCGCTAATATTTAAAACATTTAACAATACTTAGTAGGCCTACATGTACATGTCTTTGGAACATTGCAATCACACAGCAAGGCACTTAATAGTGAAATTGCCCTGAACTATACTGTGGAGTTTATGAATTTTAAGTAAATACTGAACAAGTTGTCCACAAGTTGTCAGTAATTACGATAGGGACAGGGGATGTTTAATTTTACATTATGTCATGTTTACATCAACAGTTTTATTACTATTATTAGTCCCTAGTTCAAATTTGATGGCTTCGACAAAATTGGCAATACAGAGTATTCAGATGCACAAATGTACATTGTGTAGTCATACTTGTAGCTCTACACACCATAGCTGTCTTTTTATAAATGGGCTCACTGTAAAAATATAAGATAGACCACTTCACCCTTCTTTTTCAGAACGACTAGGGCCTAACCTTTGCATTCTAATCAAGGTTCTTTCTTATCAGGCAAGATTCTATGTTGTTAGGGGAGACCGCCAATATACATGCTAGGCTGGATAGCTCTTTAGTGGAGTACTAGCAGCATGTAAACCTGGAGATCTCAAGTTCAATTCCCGCTCTATTTATTTGTTTATGACTCACATCAAATTGATATTGTTTACATGCTTGGTCTGATTTTCGGCTGATTTGACCCAAAATCTGAGAACTGAAATTATAAAAAAAAGTGAGTTTTATAGATTTTAGGAATTTATAAGCTTTTATTTAGGGTTTGGATGGAATAAAAACAATAATGGAATACTTTTTGAAATTCCTAATGGTTTTGAATAAAATGTATACTTTTTTTTCTTTTATGTTTTTTTCTTGGTTGTAGTACTTATTGTCTTGTTTCTGTTTATCTTTACACATGTACTCTGTAAAGATGTACATGTATGTGTTGTGATCACTGGTGACTGTGATGTCGGAAAATCTATCAGTTTGAGTGTTCCAGAAAAAGGGGTAATTATTTTTGTAACTATACAGTGACAATTAGGAGTTACTAGGAGGCCATCTACTAAAACAAATATGGCAGTCCACTGTTGGAGATGTGTATGACCCAGTGTTTCCCTTGGCTAATGAACTGAGTGAAGGGGTAAAACATTGAAGCAAAATTTAGCACATCTGCAAACTGACAAGAATGCATCACTCAAACACACAACCTACACAGCAAAGAGGGCAAGCAAAAACTTGTAATCTCTAAAATGAGTAAAGTGGTCAAGGGGTTACAGTGGTGTGACCCCTTTTGGAATCCCACTCCCTAGTGGAGGTAAATTTTGAAGCAAATGATTCAGATCAATCATCATCATCTTCCTGTACTGCGCAGAAACCTCCTTTGGAGTATACTCTCATTCATGCCAGAAACACCCCCTCAAAAAGGTTTGGTGAATTACTTAGTAATTGATGTTTTTAGTTTACACCTTATAGTTGTTATAGAGGGATTCTGCTGGAAAAAGCATGCTGTGCCTTCCTGTATACTTTTTAAATTATTTTATTTTTCTTGACAAAATAAAAGTCTTCAGGAACGCCCGAATAATTATGTGACATCATATGCGTCACTTAACACAATCATGACTGATTTGTTAAATAGAAAGAACACATTTGTCATTCCGTTGGCAGACCCCGTCCCAGAACAATTGTCCTCTGGTATAGCTCATGAATAATTATCTGAAAATGATGTAACAGAAGTGATCCAGCCATGTCATCAAATGATTTATTTGGGCCTTCCTGAAGACTATTATCTTTAGTTAAAGAAAATAAGACAATGTAAAAATATACAGGTTGGGAAATGATCGTTTCCAACTGAATTGTTGTATACTAGTTATAGTACAGGTCAATATGTATTCCAGCTGGATTTTTGTGCCAAAATGGATTTGATTGGCTAACTTTGTCAATTTTGGGGTGCTGAATTCCAAAAAGTTAGGTACCATTTTTTTAAATGGCGTCTTCAGCCGCCATTTTGAATTTCAAAATGGCCGCCATTTTAATTTTATTTTGGCCAATATCTCAACTTGTGAGCAACGTAGAAAAGTAAAAATGGTGGCAATACCCATGTTTGTGACAGCAAGGATTCCATTAAAACATTTGTTTACCTGTAGCTTACTTAGTTCGGCCGCCATCTAGAATTAAAAATGGCTGCCATGTTCAATACACTTGTTGTTATTATATCTCAGCATGTGGTAACATAGAAGCCTAAAAACTGTAGTAAGGCCCATGTTTACATAAATTGCAGCCTATCCATCAAAAATCTCATTGTTACCTTGGATTACATCCAGATTATTTCAGAAAGGGCCATTACAGGTCAATATTGGGCCTACCTGGCTTCTAGATACCCGGAACCTAGTCAAATATTGTTTTCGTGATTTGTCACACCGCAATATGTTGTGTTACTACAGTCACTACATTTACAAAGTGATGTCCATGGCAAGTTCAATTATTTTGGCAGGAGCAACATGGAACATTTACCGCGACATCCACATTTGGCAAGATCAACAACTGCCTGGAATGCAGGTAGTTCAAGACATTTTCTGCCAGAAATTGTCCCATCTGACATTTTCTCCCATCCATCGTCAGTAAGCATGGGGTATTTGCAATTGCAGCTACTTGTGATATAAAATTCGCTCTTTGAATGTGTGGTTTCAGTGCACCAAGAGTTGCTGGCAGTTTGTCAACTTCAAGATTTTTGGATTTGAACAACTCCCATCTCCGGATGCCTGACGCAGTGCCCAGCAAGGCTTAAACGTCTTGACTTGATCTTTTCCCGATACCTTTGGCAGGTTGTCATAGAGCTCGGCATTCGTCATTTTTATGGGCCTTCCAGCTCATAGCCATTGCCATCCTGTGCATCAAGGTGTAGCACCCATTGAGTGACTTGGTCTGTGCTGCTGTGAGTGTTCATGTCTCACTATCGTAGAGAAGAATCTTCTAGATTGCCGCTTTAAAGCATCTCACCTTGAGCATCTTTGACAGCTTTGACCTCCAGATTTTCATCATGTCATGAAGAGCTTTTCATGCCAGGGCCTTCTGTACTTTGATGTATTTTACAGTAAGTACTATGCATCCTGGCACCGAGGTATTTGAAGTCATCATTGAGCTTGAGGGACGCACCACCGTTGGTCATCAGGGCATCATGGTCACCGATGTTAAACCTGATGTACTTTGTTTTATTGGCGTTCAGGTGCAGCCCCACTTTCTCACGTTTCGACTCCACTCTGCTCAGCAGCTTTTGAAGTCATCAGCAAAGTCAAGATCAGATAGGGTGATTGCACCAACTCTTCTGGACTTCCTTGGTGTGATCGTGATCCTTGTGTTCCTTGAGTGCCTGTCTCAGAGCGTAATCGAGATTGATGATGAACAGGAAAGGTCCCAGTGTGTCCCCTTGAAGGACTCCAGCGAAGGGTGACAACTTTGGCAATGGTTCCGGTGTAAGTAGCCTCAATTGCTTTGAGAAGTCGAGGGGAGACTCCATATGCCTTCAAGATCTTGATCATATTGCCTTGATGGATAGAGTCGAAGGCCTTCTTGAAGTCGATGAAAGACAGTACAGCAGGTAGATTGTTCCTTTTGACCTCCTCTATGATTCTTCGTAGGGCCAGGATCTGTGTAACCGTAGACCTCTTGTCCCTGAAGCCATTTTGGTTGAACCTTAGCTTGGGATCTTTTGCCGTCCTTATACGGTTGAGAATCAGACGGTTATAGATCTTGGCTAGGGTACATGTGAGGCTAATCCCACGGTAGTTGTTGGTTTCCCTTAGGTTGCAGAATTTGGGGACTTGGATGATGTTGGATAAGAACCATTGGGCAGGTTTGTCATTCATCATTAGTGCTGTGTTGCAAAACTTGAAAATGATGTCATCGAGCTTGCAGTTTTTGAGCACCTCTGGAGGTGTGCCATCCGGACTGGCACTCTTCCCTAGCTTGAGAGATGTCTTTACCTTCCTGAGCTCCTCCCTTTTGAAGGGTCCATCATCTATTTAGATATATGATAGGACATCATGTATGTTTTCATCCTTCTCGGTGGCTGTTGGGGGGTCGCCAAGCAGGTTCTTGAAGTGCTTATACCAAGTCTTTACCCGTTCTTCAGGTGTAGGACAGCTGATTTGACTCTCCTTAGTCTTCTTCCTGTCACCTATCTCATTCACGATCTTCCACGCGTCTTCATGTCGCATCCCATCGATTGCTGCCTCTACCTCACTGATCTTGCGCTCTAGCTCCTCCTCCCTAAGTCTGTCGTACATCTCAAAGAGTCAAGCCGTGGACTGCCTTGAGGCTAACTTTGGACTCAGTAGATTTCTCCTGGATGTATTTCTCATGCCTTCCTTCAACTTCTTTCCGTGCTTTAATAACATGAGGGTGGTCGGAGTGGCAACTCTTCTTTATACGCTTCACTTTGGATAAACTCTTCATTGCTTTAGAGTTGGCCTCGATGAAGTGCTGGTAACGTACGGTTGCGCTCACTCTCCTCCTTGCTTTATTCCCCACGTCCTCCTTTTCACTCTTTTCTTCCTCTCCTTCCTCTTCCTTCCCCAGTGCATGGAAGCGGTTGACCATGTACTGGTCCTGTAGTTCAGGCTGGGAAGAAAAATACTCCCAGTCAATCTTCTGTTTGGGGCTGCTTTTCTTTCGTTGTCTCAAGCAAGCTAAGCCTCACTCGCATAGACACTACTCGATGATGTAGTCCATCTGGCGCTTGGCTTCTGTAGCCCTCTCCTGGAATGTCCAGAGTTTTCCTCGTTGTTTCTGAAATTGGGTGTTGGCTGCTATGAGTTCCTGCTCTTGTAGAAGATTGACTAGGTTTTGACCATTTCTGTTCCTCAGTGTGGTAGGTACAGCGGATGTCTTCTGGGCCGAGACGGGCGTTGAAATTGCCAAGTACGGCCAGAAAGTTGTGAAGTGGTACATGTACCTGTCCAATCATTGCCCGGAGGTCCCTGTAAAGCTGCTCAACCTCAGCTTTATCGCTGCTATTGTGTGGTGAGAAGACCACTATAACAGTGGTGATACCATCAAACTCTGCAACAAGAATAACGTGGGCTGACAGAGTTGACACTCTGCAGAGCACTTCTCGCTCTCCTACTCAGCAGCAATCCTACTGCTCCCTCACCCTTGGGTGCCTCCCTGAGCGAACTTGGTAGTTGGCTCTGTCCAGGCAGATGAAGTAATAAAACCCCCTCCACCTCTTTGAACCTGACCTCCTCAAATTCCTGGACATGACGATGTTCCTGGATCCCCAGAATGTCAATTCCGCAGTTCCGATTCGTCCCGCCAGTTCCTCACACCTTGATTCTTCTCTGATGGTGAAAGCGTTGAACGTTGACAGTATTACCAACTTCTTGCCTTTAAGAAGGGGCGCAGTGGCCTTGACGCTGTAGTCAGACGGATCCCTCCCCGCAGGGTTTAAGGACCCGCTGTCATAATGCCCCGAAGGGCCAGGATTTTGGTCAGCTGCTGATCTCCTGCAGACTCCCGCTGCTGGAAGCTCTATAGGATTTGATGGTGTGTGTAATCTTGCTTTACAATGCTGTACAACCTGGGGGCGCCATACCCCAGGCCGACTCGACTGTTGGGGTGTTAACCCTTTTCCGCCCATCGTTTCACCCCACCAGATGGTATGAGATGTCCTTAGATGCGAGTCACGCCTAACCAGTTCTACAACATGGCCGCAGGAGCAGATGCCTTAGGATGCTCAGCTGTAGTCTATGCCTCAAAAGGCGACGGTAGACATCACGAAAGCAGAACTGCTCTTTCTTTGAACCAAATGGGGGTTTAAAATCAGAGTTTTCCTTCTCCTAGGTGGGCTGCCAACCGAGGCTGCGAGCCCCACCAACCCGAGTTTGAAATCAGAGTTAATGTCCCTTAGGTGGACTACCTCCCATGGTTAACGAGCTCCACCTGCCCGGAGCAATCTGGTTTTAAGGCGAGAGAAACTCGCCTGCACACCTTTGCCCTCAGTTCGAACAGGGATCGGCACGTGAAGCCGGGCAGTAGGAGTTTGAATTAGGAGAGGCTGTTTGAGATGTTGATCATACGGGACATTTCATGGATAAGGTGTCTCAATCCTCCTCACCAACCGCATCATCCTAAGACCTTTAGATTCCCCGATATTGATCTGAAATAGCCCTTTCTGAGACAATAAGGATGTACTAAGCTGATAATCCAAGGTACGATGACATTTTTGATTGATAGGCTGCAATTTATGTAAACACAGGCCTTACCACAAATTTTAGGCTTCATCATGCTGAGATATAATAACAAGTGTATTGAACATGACAGCCAGTTTTAATTCTAGATGGTTTTAATGGAATCCTTGCTGTCACAAATGTGGGTATTGCCACCATTTTTACTTTTCTACGTTGCTCACAAGTTGTGATATACGCAAAAGTGTATTAAATATGGCGGCCATTTTGAAATTCAAGATGGCGGCCAAACCATGTTAGTTACAATTAAGGCAATGGTTTTAATGGAATCCCTGGTATCATAAACATGGGTATTGCCACCATTTTAACTCTTCTACATTGCTCACAAGTTGAGATATTGGCCAAAATATAATTAAAATGGCGGCCATTTTGAAATTCAAAATGGCGGCTGAAGACGCCATTTAAAAAAATGGTACCTAACTTTTTTGAAATCAGCACCCCAAAATTGATAAAGTTAGCCAAAAAAATCCATTTTGGCACAAAAATCCAGCTGGGTCAAAATATCTGACACGGAACTGTACTATTATGGTGTAACATGAAATCAATACTACTTTGTAGTAATTCACTGAATATGTGTACTGTGTTCTTTTTTGTGCATGCACACTACACATCACACAGGAACTAGAAGCGTTATGTCTCATCCAAAGGACAAAGCAATAATGGTTGAGTGTGTTGCTTAAGGACACCAAGTGTCAAGAAGACAAGACCAGAGCTTGAGTCAAATGCGCTTAACCACTCGGCCACAAAACACCAATGTGTCAATGACTTTGCTATTAAAAACAATTCCCATCCTGAAACATCGGCCATGGGTTTTTCAGGAAAACTACCCATGCAAAATACATGTAGGTGATGTATGAGGGCAATTTGCTAGACACATTTCAAAGAGAGAGAGGGGGGAGAAAGAATCGATAGGAAAAAAGAATATGATAGGCAAAATCATCAGTTAATGCGTGTGGTTACTTTTGTCACCACTAGCTTATGGAAATTAAAATATTAACATTTGAAAGCTGGTCATCCATTAATTTTTTTGCATGGATGCCACAGATAGAACATGACCTATAGTTTGTTGTTATGCTTTAACCAACAACAACAACAACAACGAAATTCCTTCAGAGAATTTGTGCAGTAGCCCAAAACACTAAGTAGCCCAAATGTAATTTTATTCTTGTTTAATTTTGAATTTTTTGTTTTTCTATTATTTCTACTCACAGGCAAGAAGGTCGTTATGGAGGATGATATTACCTTTGATTCAGATGTTTGTGAAACACCTTCACATTAAAAAGAGATGTCAACATATTCGGAAACATCTCTCTCCAGGTATAAGTTGGTTGGCAAGGACACTACACCTCCATGCAGCAGTAAAATGAACGTTGGATGCTGACGATTTATTTTAGGACTTTTGTAGAATATGGTGTTTTTATTTTCACACTCAAAATTTAATAGACGTTATTTTCTTTCTTTTTTTTCATAGGGATAAAGAATTCAACTTGGTTTTTACCCTTACACCGATGTTTAAGCAATGTATACTCAGTGATTTGCCTGTTGATTTTTTTCACAGAAGTACTGAGTTTGTTTTAATTTTACCTATGCACGATGTTCAGAATCATTTTCATCAAGGTATGTCTGGAATACAAACTTTAAACCTTTAACTTTAAATGTTTCATAATAACAGTGTTATTTTTAGACACTGTATATTACTGCTGATTGAAGATTAGTACAAATTTTCAGTCTTGAACTGTACAAACCTTACTACCGGTTATTAAAGGTGAGATTCCCTCATGAAATGACTGTTTCTCCATGTGACACATTTAATGGAGAGTTGTGAAGACTCTTTAAAATTGACATCAAACTATTTGTAATTTTCTCCATGACCATAAATGAGTTTTTCACAGTGTTACACTATTATGATGTATTTATTGAAAACTTGATGATTTCAATTCATGTTCTCTGGCCCAAACATCTTCTACAGTGCCTTAAAATTGTTTGTATTAATGTTCTCATTTTGAAAGCTCTTCTCACGATCAAAGTGCAATGGATAAATCCTCCAACTGCATGTTTATCTGATTCTGGTGGACCAAGAACTGTGCTGGTAAACTGGCATATGATCTTATTTAGAGTTCAAGAGTTTGGGTGTTGGATTGTGTTAGAATGAGGAAAGGTTCGAGTGACTTGCTCATGGGAGTTAGGGGTTAATTGTAGGCACAGTAAGATGACACTGAAATGGTATGTTACTCTGTAACTTGACAAGACCAGGTAATCACATGTCATAAAGTCATAATGTTGGTGTTTTATTGAAGCATAGAAAACTTTTATTTACAAAACATTCCGGAACAGCTTTGTGATTGTTGACAATCACTATCTCTAGTTATTAGCTGTTCCGAACTTCAGTCGGAACAGCTATTGTAATCGTCGAGATTTTTTTTTTTTTTATTATTATTATTATTATTATTAGCTGTTCCGAACTTCAGTCGGAACAGCTATTGTAATCGTCGAGATTGTTATTTATTTTTTTTATTATTATCATTATTATTATTATTATTGTTATTATTCATTCTTTCCTCAAAATCGTATTGACTTAACACTTGACTTTTCAAATTGTCATATGTCAAATTAGAATTATCAGACAGAGACAAATCATATACCATATTAAAGCTTATGGCCTCACTTAATTTTCAGATTTATTTAGATTAACATTCTTAATTAAATATTCAAGTGACAGCCGTATAAATATTTAATTAGGCAATATTGTTCGAATCATATCTCAAGAATTAAACATCCGATCCCAATTTTCTTTTCGGTTATGGACTTGTCTTGTATTGTAGATGTTCATTCTGGCCTAACATTCTCCGTCATGTCATCATGACGTCATTTGTTGGCGCGTTTTTGTTCTGTCTACAAAACACATGGCGCTGAAAGTGCAAATGTTTTGACAGTCAAAAACACGATATTTTCAATTAAAATTACGAATAAGTTTCCTAAATTATATAAACTGTTTTGAAAAGTTAATTGCTTTTAATAAGAGATGTTCCTGGTCATTAAAACTAATCAAAGTAGAAAAATTTCCACGATAATTAACGATTCAGTGACAAATCAGACACGATATTTTCAATTAAAATTACGAATAAGTTTCCTAAATTATATAAACTGTTCTGAAAAGTTAATTGCTTTTAATAAGAGATGTTCCTGGTCATTAAAACTAATCAAAGTAGAAAAATTTCCACGATAATTAACGATTCAGTGACAAATCGGACACCAATGGCTAGCCATATTATTGAGTCTTGGAGACAAGGTTCCTTTCATAAAAATGTAGTCAGGTAGCCCTGCGACACAGAGAAAAATGCACGCGAAATGCCGTAACGAAATAGCCGACTTCTGGGTACCAGTCGCTGCACACTATTTATACAAAAAGATCGATCTATAGCGTATTGAAACGGTGGCTTGTGCATGGATATGTGTACATGTACGTCGTGATTCTGTTGCCCGGGGCGCTCGACGATTTAGAACATAAGCTTAACTGTAATTTAATGTAATTTTTTTTTTTTTAATTCTTAATTGATTCATTTGAATATTTAACTAGTTAATCTTTGCAGCACCATATCTAAAGAAGTAAACTGCCGATTTTCAAACTTTTTCAGTTATAGACTCCTTGGGCATTGGAGATTAGCCTTGGGTAACCGTGACCCAATGTTGACCTTTACTTCGGGGTCAACCGGAAGTGGGAACATATCTCAAGAACTACACAACCGATTTTTAATTTTTTTTCAGTTATAGACTCCTTGGGCATTTTGGATTAGCCTTGGGAAACTGTGACCCCTTGTTGACCTTTACTTCGGGGTCAACCGGAAGTGGGACCATATCTCAAGAACTACACAACCGATTTTCAAACTTGTTTTCAGTTATAGACTCCATGGGCAGTGGAGATTAGCCTTGGGAAATCTTGACCCCCATGTTGACCTTTACTTCGGGGTCAACCGGAATTGGGACCATTTCTCAAGAACTACACAACCGATTTTCATCCTTTTTTCAGTTATAGACTCCTTGGGCATTAAATGTTAACTTTGAAAACCGTGACCCCATGTTGACCTTTACTTTTGGGTCAACCGGAAGTGGGACCATATCTCAAGAACTACACAACCGATTTTCAAACTTTTTTCAGTTATAGACTCCATGGGCAGTGGAGATTTGCCTTGGGAAATCGTGACCCCATGTTGAACTTTACTTCGGGGTCAACCGGAAGTGGGACCATATCTCAAGAACTACACAACCGATTTTCAAACTTTTTTCAGTTATAGACTCCATGGGCAGTGGAGATTTGCCTTGGGAAATCTTGACCCCATGTTGACCTTTACTTCGGGGTCAACCGGAAGTGGGACCAGATCTCAAGAACTACACAACCGATTTTCAATTTTTTTAAGTTATAGATTTGTTGGGCATTTTAGATTAGCCTTGGGAAACTGTGACCCCTTGTTGACCTTTACTTCGGGGTCAACCGGAAGTAGGACTAAATCTCTAGAAGTACACAACCGATTTTCAAACTTTTTTCAGTTATAGACTCCATGGGCATTGGAGATTAGCCTTGGGAAATTGTGACCCCATAATGACCTTTATTTCAGGGTCAACCGGAAATGGAACCATACCTCAAGAACTACACAACCGATTTTCAATTTCTTTTCAGTTATAGACTCATTTAGCATTGCTGCTGCTGCTGCTGCTGCTGCTGCTGCTGCTGCTGCTGCTGCTGCTGCTGCTGTTGTTGTTGTTGTTGTTGATGTTGTTGTTGTTGTTGTTGTTGTTAATGTTGTTGTTGTTGTTGTTGTTGTTGTTGTTGTTGTTGTTGTTGTTGTTGTTGTTGTTGTTGTTGTTGTTGTTGTTGTTGTTGTTGTTAATACTTTGGAAGGCGACGTCTGTGCTTATCACAGTATAATAACTTTCTACATGAGACACGGTCTTCTGCCCAGCAAACCCCAGATGTGTGTATAATCCACGTGGCTTCGAATGACCTCGGCCGCCTTCCAAAGAAGGACATACTAGGTTCCGTCCGCCGTTTATTAAACTGAACTCGACAACTGCTACCAAACGCAGTGATATTTTGGTGCGGTATTCTGCCTCGTGTCCACTATAGGGGTACCAATAGCCTAAACAAGGTGGAGCGGACACGACGGGCCGTTAACCGCATCGTTGGTGGCCTGTTTCGTGCATCTCCTGGAAGGTTAATTGCCCATCCGCAGATTGTCTGGGAGAAACACAAACTTTTCGTGCAGAATGGTGTGCACCTCACAAATGAGTCAGCTCAACATTTACTTGGTAATTTTCATGTGGCTCTTGTTTCACACTATTCCACTTATCTGAATTAATGAATTCACGAACGAGGCTATTGTGGCGGCGGTCATTATTGCATAGGCCTAATGACCGTTTGGTGCATCTTCATTGTGTACACCTTCAAAGTTCTCGGGTGTATTCATTCACTTGTTACTTTCTAAATCATTTGGTCTTATTTTGTATATTTATACCTGTTGCCAAACAATTCATTCTGCCATCGAACTGCTATTACTATGGTATTATGATTGATTAGATTAACATGCAACCCGGCGTATGCCATTTGAGATGTTATTTAACTGTTTCCTTTACCTTTATTAAATGAGGATTTCGCGGATCGGGTTACTACCGGAAATCAATTTTGATAATAATTTTGTGAGATTTTGCGGATTAGATTTCTGCCGAAAATCAATTGTGATAACAATTGTATGAAATTTTGCGGATTGGATTACAACCAAAAATCAATTTTGATAATGTTTAATATCTCGCGGATTAAATTATACTGCCGGAGATCAACTCTGTTCTTGCAAATAAACTATGATTTCGCGGATTGGATTACGTCCGGAAATAGATTTGCTAAGAGTTGCTTTCTGTTTTGAAAATTAAGTTTGGTTAAATGGTTGCATTTGTGACAAAATGTTCATGGTTCTGAGATCATGAAATGATCTGTGCAGTCAATTAGAATTAAAGGCTGCTCAAGCCACTCAGTACAAAAGAAGTGTCTATACTTGTTGTATGTGGTAATAATAGATGTGCATTTTTCCTCGGATACTTTATTTTATCAAACAATTGATATAAAGTTATGTAAAAAAACAATTATTGAACAATATAATTAAGAAAAACTTACACTACCCAACTAGACCGTCGGCCGTCCAGTCGTATCTTACAGTCTTGTTCTCTTCAACGAGGGTTTACTCAGTAACCACTCAAAAACGAAGATAATAATACCAACTTGCAATTTTTGCTTGTTCCCACGCTCAAATGTTGCACATTATTTCGTAATTTGACGACAAAAATCGCCCTAATTTGTGCAACGATATACGGTAACTGAGTCAGGCGCGAGTAGGTTGTCCAATGAAATTTGGTCTCTCATCAGGCAATTGACCAATCAAAATTAGTCTTATGGAAGCGTGCGGATGTACGAAGGAACGCGCTGCGACGTATTATGTAGAAGCAAAGCGCATTTACGAATTTGCACAATTTTGAGATTGCGCTGCTCATTCTGCATTCCCAGACTAGCACTGAATCTGAAAATTGAGCAAAATTTTGCGCAATCTCTATATTGTGCAAATCTATAAAATGCGCTCAGCATAAACAAAATTTTCACGCAGCTGGATGTCATGTGGGCAACATGTCAGAAAAAGACAGCGAGAAGCAGTCAAATTTACAGTGTTATGCCCATTTGTGTGATGTTCATGAAGCCTTTACACCTATAACTGAAACATAGTGGACAAAATTCAGACAATGTGTGCAGATTTGGAAGGAACTTCACGGAAAATCAGCTGAAATAGCGAGGTGTTTCTTGCAAGATAGTGGCGGTGATGGTGCAGCTTGCGCTGCAGTAAGTTAGCACCTAACGCAACGATGGTGGTTTTCCCCCTTTTCATCGGAAGGAAGGGTTACCAATATTTCACGGATGCTACAAAACAAAGACGGGCTGTACTTGCCAGGCAGAAGCGAGATAAGGAACATGTGCCTGCTGCTGAAGGTTAGAGAATTGTTTCAAGTTATATATTGAACATTTATTGTTGACATTCGTGACTGCATGTTTATGTTATCTGGTTATGTTAGTTACTAAGGTTGAGTACTCAACAGACTAAGAAAAAAAGTAGTCTCTTGCTCTTATTATATAGACTTACTCTGAGATTGGGTGGCTAGCTGCGAAACTGTACCGCAGTAGCTATTGTGTTCGCTACCAACATTTCTATTTTTTAAAGTTTTATAGAGCTGGGGCGGTGAGTCAAAAAAAAAACAAGAGGTGTTCATGCACGCACGTATTGCACGGACATAGGTATAAAGAACATGTTGGGCATTCAGACCCATATTTGTACACAGTACTGTTTGTAGCCCTGATGTCTAAGGTTCATGACCAAGACTCAAGAGCTACCTTTATCAGCTACACTAAGTCTTGGGTAGGTGCAGTAATCAGTAACCCTCCTCCCAGTCCCAGTGGCCTTTGCACGAAGGGTAATGGTCCGTATTGTGTACATTTTCTGTACTAACTAGTAGTAGTAACTACAGGCGATATGACTAATGAGCCATTTCTGTCGGAGTGTCCATATTTGCAAGATTTTCAAAATTTTTACAAATAAAAAAAATTCATAAAAAGGGAACAGAAATTGTCTCCATGAGTTGGGAATTAATTATAGCACTGAATAAATTATTTAATTCCTCAACAGATCGACAAAAAAATTCACAAGAGACTGTCGAGTTGCCAGTTTGAAATAAATTGCTTGTAGTGACTTCCATAAAATGGTTCCCAGCTTTGTATTTTTAAAACTGTTTTGCTTGTTTTTGTTTAAAAAGTATTATTATTTACATTTTAGAAAAATCATTGGTGCCAAAAGTGTTATTTGAAGAGGGACTTAATTTTTTATTTAATTTTTTTTTCCCAACCAGATCTCAGTGAATCTTCTCACATCAGAGAGGAGGACTCGGAGCCTGCTGAAAAGAGAATTTGAATGCTCCAGTCAATGAAGAAAGAGGGAACCTTATCATCTGCTCATATTTTACCGAGAGTATTCAAACACTTTTTACAGCCCAAATCGCACATTCCACATTTAACCATGAACAATGTGTGTACAACCCTGCACCCTCCCCCCCAAAAAAAGTTGAAGTAAATAAATAAAATAAAATACACGTAATCAACTTATACATGTGTTTGGTTGGATAAAATGGTAGCTGTAGGGCTCTTGTCTGTTTTGGGGAAAAAAGGGGAGGAGCAGGTGATACTGATGGCTACATGTACAAGATATTTTTTATTTTAGTAGTTCTAAGACCTGTGCATGTACTATGTAATTACGCAAATTCTCTAAATTGGCAGTGCATGTGACAGGACCATCAATTTAAAGCTAAGTTTCTTTTCAGAACCACATTAATTGAAAGTTGCATGTGCAATGTTATGGTCAACAAACAGTAGTAATTCAAATGAGATTTAAAGGTTTGTGATGAGAAGTAATCAGGTGAAGTGTTTCTTGTAACAAAACACTGTGGTCTGTTCTGAACTTAGGAGTTCTGAAAAGAACCAGGATGCATCACAGTACAAAATAGAAACAAAAAAATCACTCATTTGCTTGCCACAAATAAGCATACCTTTCAGTATAATTATGGTTAGCTTTTTTTAATGAAATGACAACGGTCCAGTAAGCAACAATTCTGCTACTTACAGGTTTTGTAAAATTGGGCCCAGACTGTCTGACTAGAAATTGGTAATCTAATCTGAGACCATTCTCCATCACCAGTCAACTTTCCTAGCACATCACTATTTTTAAATACTTACTTTAACTTTTTGTATTTTTTTACAACTACCATAGAGCATCTTCATGTATATATTATTTTTAAATGGAAAATATTGAAAAGGGCATTAACGTTGCATTTACATTTCAATTCTTTATCTTATCACACTTCATTAATAATCGATACACACATTTTGTATTATTCAAAGTGTTGAAATAAAAGGTTAACATTTGTTAAATGAGCATTCCTTTGTCTTTATGCACACAAACCATGACCATTATGACATGATATTATGTGGTTCTTTTTGTAAGTTATGAGTTTGTTATTCATACAGGGGACTGTTTTAAAACTCATACAGAGCTGTGGTGTGAAATTTAAGCAAAATTTAATGCACAAAGGAATGGGTTTTTTTAACACATGATAACAACATTTGTAGGACATATTTTCTACAGAAAATGATTTGTAGGGACAGGAAAATTCAAGTACAAAACCTAATAATTTATTAAATTCAGCATTTATATTTTTGATTATGCAAGTTGAATTGACATTCAATAAATTCAAAGATGGAAATATCTGAGGTTTCTTACTTTTTCTAAGGGCTGTTTTGACATACTTTGTGGGTTAAAAAGTATATCAAAAACTCCAGTTATTTTACAATCAACATGAAATAGTTTGCTTATTTATTTGGCAAGACTGAACCCCCCTCCCCCAGTCAGGTTTTTTATACTTGAGATGTACCCCATTCCTTTCCATGTGTTATACCTGAATTGTTAATTGCCTGGAAATAGTGTGTTAAAGATTCAACAATTTCACAATGGATCAACTGGCCTATAGCATATTCCCCACCACATAAACACCAAGTACAGTTGAAAATTAGTGTTCCAATAGTTGATATAAGCATACAAACTTTTAGAAATGCTGTTAGCATACATGATCTTTAAAATTATAAAGGTTTTCACATCATAATCTGAATTTTTTGGGGGGTAAACTGTGCCTAGCTGGAGAAAGCCTCTCTTTTTTTGGTCAATTGAGGGCGCTGTTTTTCT
The DNA here is from genome assembly GCA_023634235.1 of Pisaster brevispinus. Classification (NCBI taxonomy): domain Eukaryota; kingdom Metazoa; phylum Echinodermata; class Asteroidea; order Forcipulatida; family Asteriidae; genus Pisaster; species Pisaster brevispinus. The sequence continues at coordinate 6,832,656 of JAMKCF010000016.1, read as the reverse complement.
TATGTTTTTCCTTATGTTCAAAAATGTGACATTTTATCCGTGAATTACACATTAATGTGCAACATTTGAGCGTGGGAACAATTGGATTCTTGCTCAGACACATATTATCTACAACTGGGCTAAGTTTCATGCAAACCCTCTCCGGAGAGAACAAGAATCGTTTTCTAGAAGGATTTCAGAGCCACGGCCCATAGTCTAAACAGTTAAAATTGAAATCTGAAAAGTTTTTTAAAAATTCTGAAAGCAAAGTTAAAAATTATTGAAACCAAGTTACACATTTTGAAAAAAAAAACCACTAATAAAAAAAGGTCAAATAATTCGCTAACAAGTTGTACCATTGTTATATTTACAATAGTGTAAACCTTATCCGAAAGTTTGTGGACAAAAATACAAGTTGTTTATACAACACTTATACACACTTTAAAAACAAAATCACAAATGTTTTTTGTTTGTTTTTTTTATTGGAAAAAAACAAGATTTTGAAAAATTTTACCATAGTTATAAACACATTTTAAATATTTTTTGAAAGTTTTTGAAAAACAGGTTAAAAGTTACCAAGACACACAAAGAAGATTATGTAAAGGATTACACTATACATAACATAAACTTAAATAATAATCTGTTACAAAAGAATGAAACGATCCCTCCAAGAACAATGTATTTCTTGCGTACAGTCAATTCGATTCTTTTAGAATCAAATACTCGGTTGTTGCTTTGATAGAGATACATATGAACTAGAATTTGTGTCTTTTATTTTAAAAATACGGTTAAAATGCTGCAATAGATATAAACTGATCTCTTAAGAGAGTCAAACGTTGGATCGTAAACATTAAAATTCATAATACTACGATCAGTTGTACGTCAACAGAAATGGTCATTGATTAGAATCTCCTCTTTTGGACGAAGCAATACGTGAATTGACTTACAAATACTCTCAGCAAAATCAGAAACCGAATATAAAACCGGAAAAAATAATAACCTGTTTATTTTTAAGCCCACTGCCCAAAACTCCAACTTGGTATAACACTCAGGAAAGAGACTGCTCTTTGTCTGGCTTCTACCTGACAACCTGTCCGCCTTAGGTGACCTTACCGGGAGTACCGGAATCTCGACGGCATAGCTCAGAAGGTCACTGAAGCACTCAAACACCCCCACCAACGTTAAGGTGGCAGTCTCTTTCGGGGGTGTTAATTTATGTCAATCCCGATGCCAACCAAGAAATACATTTTGGGACAAATTCCTTCTCTCAGAGTCTGATTACCTCCAATTCAGATTGTTTTGCTCTCATGCCCTTTTTTGTTTGTCTCTTGTTCCTCTTGATTGAGCAGCAAAAGATGAGAAGCATCACCATTATCTGAATAAAATTAGAGATTTGATATTTGAGATTATTACTTTTCTTACCTAACCATCAATTGCAGGAAACAGTTTTGCGAGACGATCCAGCTGTGTATTCTAAAATTGTATCGTGTAAAATTGGGAATAGCTCTAAATAGCTCCTAATTCGAAGGATCAGAGGACTAAATTATACACGTCATGAAAAAAAATAAAAATAAAAAATTTAAAAAAACTTTCCCTGTCCAATACCTAATTTCTTTTTTTTACAAATCATTCGAGGTTTGCCTTGAATTATTGAAACTTTATGTCTGTGAATCGGGGGTTATTACTATTATTATTTTATATCAAGTAATAAACCACAAGGGAAACTGACTGAGTAATTTGGGTTCGAACAAAGAAAAATTAGTCAATATCTTTGTTCGGGGTGCCAGTCAGAAGCCATTCAACCGTTAACTGACGTGTAGCCAGGGATCACACCCAAGTTCACGATACAACCTGGGAAGCGGCAGCCACGGGACCACTTTAAGGGGATGCGACTTTTATATCTATTATATTTTTTGTTTGTTTTGTTTTTTCAACTTACCCCTACAAAAAATCCAAACAGAAACAACACAAAATCGATTACAAGAGACCTCTGGTTAAAAGTACATTCGAAGTTGTTGACGATTGTCATGGATGTTGTTTCTTCATTACCACGCCTGGTAGGGTCTGTGACTTCTGTTGGTTTAAAAGAAAACATATTTCGAGGTAACTGGATTTAACTAATAAAGAGAGACTACAAAGAATCAACGGGGTTAGCTGAGCAATAATTGTAGATTTTGAGGGAGCAAGCTTAATAAATTGTTGGTGGAAGGAAGTGGTATCCTTGTTGAAGGAAGGTATACCAGCGACTGAAGGGCTACCATTACCAGATACAATGGGTCGGCCCGCGGGCGGCGGGTTATTGGGCTTGTGTATCTTATGTAAAACATACAAGCGTGCCGTGGAAGGAGATAGTTAAGGGTATCTTTGTTGATACCGTTGGCATTGTGGATTCTAATCAAGGTGTCACTGATTTATTTGGGAAATGATTGAGTAGGGTCAGTGTCAAATTTTATAAAATTATTAGCGTTGCTGAGCTGTCTGAGGCTCTCAGCTTTACAGTCATATGTGTTCATGACTACAACTGAGGACCCCTTGTCAGCACGTTTAATCAATATGTCTGGTGATTGGGGGAGCCGTGTTAGGGCGTGGCGTGCATCTCGGGGGAGGTTGTTGGATACCCAGGTGTTAGGGTTCTTAAGAACCTCGGAGCTGACTGAATTTATGTAGGTGTCTATAGCCACATAGATGATTCGTCTTCTGTAGAGGGCTCTACATAAAAATATTCACACTGCCACTGAGGATTGAGGAGATTTTGGGCAGTTTAGAGTGGTAGGTGGTGAGCAGGGCAACTCTCTTGGTCGGGACTTTTTTAGATCCCGTGTCGGCCAAAAGAGTATGGCGGAGTATGCTGAAGGCAAGTTGGACACTGCGCTCGCTGTGAGCCCTAGAAACAAGGTGTTTCCTGAGGTCTGATGAGCACCTTGTGTACATGGTATCTGTGGAGCAGATACGTCTTAAGCGCAGGCCTGACTGTAAGCAATTATATACATAACATTAGTATCGGAGATGGCCTTAGCTTTCGATCCAAACCGGACTTTCGTCAGAGGCATAAACAAGAACAAGCACAAACATATCCATTTATAGCAAAACGAGGAGCAAAGGATTAAGGGAGAGTATCCAGAAAGAAGCGGGAAAATACAGCCAATCAGAGTTGTAAATTTACTAACAATGGCCAGGCTAAGAACCAATCAGGGAAGTAGTGAGGAAAAAGGATGGTCAGTGTGAAAAGGCAGATTACTGGACCATAAAGGTGATACCGCATTGTAGGCATTTCATTCGGGAAGAATGAAAGGGTAAGATTAGAGGGCAAGCCGCAAATAACAATAGGAGGCAAGGTAAAAGTAATTATAGAGTAAAGAATCAGTGTAAGAAGTTAGAAATAGGCAAGAGGAACCTGCAGAGAGAGCGGGTTATTAAATCCTCTGCAAAGGGAATAGGTTATTAACGGGTTGATTTTTAAAGACTTCTTGTGAAAAGAAGCGTAACAATGGACCAGTGGAGAGAACATGTTGTGTACAGTGACTGTATTTGTTTCACATCAAATCAATAAGCAAGAGAAAGAAGCGTAAAAATAGATAAGTGGAGAGAACATGTTATTCAGTAAATGTATTTATTTTACATCAAAGAAAAAAGTGAAAGGACGGTGACGTCCAACAAACCTGGGAAACATTCTAGTCAGGGCCAAACTACCCCCCCCCCCGGTACGATTCTGTGGAAAGGAAGGCAATTAAAGAAGAACATAATCAGTGTATAGCCAAGAGGAACCTGTGGAGAGAGCGGATTATCAAATTATCTGCAAAAGGAATGGGCCCCTAGGTATATATACATCCTCATATAAGTCCTCAAAGTGCAAACACGCCTCTCCTGAAAATCCTTGTCACGCCCCTCAATACCTACCGTTATCACTTGATATTTTAATGACAGTCACTGTGATGTTTTCCATCCTACTGCTGTTTGTTACACAAGTAAAGGTTGAGTTGTTACTTCCCAGCGATGCAATAGTTGTTGCAGAGGAGTTAACGGTATCGCTCACATTGAAACAATCTTGGGAAAATACACACAAACAATAGACGATTTTTTATAATACCAACTATGATTAAAACAAATTGGGAATCTTGATTGGTCAAAAATACTGTCGGTGAAATTGAACATTACTGACAGTGTTAAAGATTCACGTATATGTCCAGTATTTAAAAAAATCTCGTCCATAAACTGCTGTGTTTAAGTATTATCCTTTCCCTTGCACAAATGCGACACATTGATGTTGTGTTTAACATACAAATATGTTCTTTGCTTTTGATTTGAGGAATAAACAGTAATACTTAGCAAGCCGTAAAAATACTGTTTTCTAACATTCTCAAATTAGTTAAAAGTATTAAACCACAATGCACCGTGAAAAGTTACCAAATTGCAAGGGGCGGAGGGGGTTTAACGCTAATATTTCCGATCGCGGTTTGATTATACACTTCATTTTAAAAAGGAAAATAAAAGAAAACCATGTTTTCCGTTAAAATGCTTTCTTTAACAGCACTGAAAACAGTGTATATTGTAAAAGCATTTTCAATTGTTAAGGTGGTTAGTTTTATATAAAATGCGTAAAAACAGTACCAGCAGGTTCATTTTTAACGGATTTTGTTTCACTGTTGGTTATTTTTCAAATTTAGAGCTTAAAATTGTCATTATAGTCAACAAATGCTATCGAAACATGAAATTAAAGCAACTCATTTTCCTTTTGCCATTTTCTCCTCCAAATTGTGAAAAAACTTGTTCCAGATTTTCCGAATCAATCACAGTTTTCTAGGCTAACAATTTAAGAATTGATAAATTCCAGTTGTTTGTTATCAATACATAGCACATTCTGTCATGTTTTAGGTTGATGGGATAAAAAAATCGATCCCCTCCTCTTTTTCGTTTGGTTTGAGCAGCAAAAGATAACACAATCTACCCTTCTACTTTTCGGCTAGAGTTGAGGAACGGGGATAGAAAATTATATCTCTCCTTTTTCGGCTGGGTTTGAGCAACAAAGGACAGAAAATTTATCCCCTACTCTGTTCGGCTGGGTTTGAAGAACAAGGGATAGAAAATTATATCCCCCTCCTCTTTTCGGCTGGGTTTGAACAACGAGGGATAGAGCATTATATCCTCTCCTTATTTCGGCAGGGTTTGAGGAACAAGGGATAAAACAATATAGCCCCTTACTACCACTCGAACCACAAATAAACTCTCTTTTGTTCTTTTGGCAGCTTTCCCAATAATGAAGTATACATTGTAAATTTTAAAAGTGCGTATTTTTCTTTAATATTATGATGCAATAATAGTATAAAACCAACAAAAGGTGAAAATTAAAAATCGTACTTAAAAATAAACCTGTTTTCCGAACAATTTCCGTTGGTTTTTTGCAGCAGCTAACATGTATGTATGGGTCAAGATTGGAATTTTATTATAAAACGTCTCCACTAAAATGGCTACAAATATCGACTTTATGTGAACAAAATTAGACTCTGATTTATTTATTTTATTATTTTTTTTAACGTAATATTTAAGGATAGATCTTTCATTCTTGATAGTTTAAACAAAATCCCTCCGTTCATCTTCATGATATTTGGCAATTAAAGAAAAAAAAATGGTTTCTGCCACAACTTTGTTTGCATGCAAACGATCGTGTGTTGACGGAAGGGAACATTTGCCGCAGGCAGTGTCAATTCTGAGGAAAAGTACACATTTTTTACATAATTTATGAAACACTTGTCTTTTAAATTGTTAACTACAAGTCGGTAATAAAAATATTACTGAACAAAAGAAGAACAAAAATTTACGATATTTTCTAGTTAAAAATGTCCGTAAATTTACGGACTCCGTAAAGTGAAATCTTCCGTATTTACGCTGTAATTTTACGGACTTTCCGTAAATGCAAATATTAATTATGCTAATTAGCGTAATTACTTTAGAAACTTTTCCAGTACTATTTCCCAGTACTAAACTTTTCCGCTATTTTTTTGCTGGCAGCAAAAATGCCGGAAAAGTTTTTTCATTCCGTAAAATAAAAAGACCCTTAACATGAGTTTGTGCATGTGTACACGGTTATGGGTGTAATAACAATATGTACTTACATGTACTTTATTATGTGTAGGTGTTTGGGCAAATGTGGCTGATTGTAATTTCGCTAATTAGCATAATTAATATTTGCATTTACGGAAATTCCGTAAAATTACGGCGAAAATACAAAATATTTCACTTTCCGGAGTCCGTAAATTTCCGGACATTTTCAACAGTGAAAGTGTAAAGATTTGGTGAATTTACAAAATTCAGAGAGAACAGCACCCTCTAATAAAACGGACCCGTCCAGGCAGTCTCAACGGCCGCCAGCGTGCAGCAGGTAGAAACCATGTATTTAAATATGTTATTTTAGAGTAATTAGGGAATGTGTACTGCGCGCTAAATGCACTGTGATAGGTTTTGTATGTGGAGCTTTGACCGGTCCACGTCGCGAGAGTCAAAGGAAAGTATGTTTAACATAGGTGGCGCGTTGCTGGCGGCCCTCTTTCCGTCTAAATTGCACACCTTGTTACGTAGGCCCTTCAACTGTTTGAGGAATGGCGCGTGACCCACAATTGTCCATTAATTCACTATTACATAAGTGGGTGTTACATAAATTACCACTGCCTAGACTGGTACAACATGCCATGCTAGCCTGTACTTGGCTCTTGCCAAGTCCATGCAATTATTTGCAAGTTTTTTTTGCCACGACTTACCCTTTTCGGATGAAGTGCAGAGATAAGGAATATACTGAAGTGTAGCAGATATTTCCTCCCAAGTGTTGAAAAGCGAAGACCTGCGGAACCAACTGATATTCACGGCTGGCTTTGCATGTTCAACACTGCATGTCAACTGCACGTCGGCTGCGTCGGACAGCACTTTAACTTCGCATGACGATTGGTCCTCGCTACACTCGTTAACTTTAGCTTTAGAGGAAACTTCATTGACAAATTGTCTTTAAAATTAGACATTAAGTTGTTGATATTTACAAAAGAATTGTGAGTGATGTCATGAATTTAAGGTTGAATGAATTAGTGTCTACACTTTACCTTGTCAATCTTAAATCTGGATTATGAGTTAGATTGTTTTCGATTATAAAAATTCAGATTCCGGGTAAACTGAAAGTCAATGTGTGGAGCGTTTCTTAAGTCGTTACATACTTCCTCAATGCCGTATAAATAGTAAAACCCATAGTGTTTTCAGAAGTTACCAATTTTGATGAAACATTAACTTTCAACTTCCAGGTGGAACCAGACGTCAAGCTCATATAAGGTCAATGTTTTAGACTTTGTTAAATCTTTGTAGCCCTTCCTGATGATGCGTAGATAATAATAATCCAGCGTGTGGTTAAGGAGTTCTTTTTTCAAATATTTAATTTGATCTTCCAGAAGAAAAAGTCAAATGGGGTCACATTCTGTCTATCGTTTCTTAAATTGTTACATAATTTCCTCCAAAACATAAAGATTGTAAACAATTCAATGTGTTCAGAAATTATGATTAAACCAATTGTTAAACTCCAACTTCGGGTTTGAACCGGATGTCAATGTCAAACGAGGTCACAACTTTTGTAGCGCGTATTAAGCCTCCGTGAATCCACGGAATAAAATGTACAAGTTGGACCCACTGGGCGCGATCGGAAGGCAGGTTGTATTACGGGTAAAAAACTGTGTTTTGGGGACACAATTCGTGCTTTAATGGTCTGAACAGAAGAACACATGTTCCCTGGACCCACACACTAAAGATTGAAGCATTCTGAAAATTTACACATTTGTTCACTACTAATTTTCAAAAAATAGTACATTTCGAAATCTGCACCCCAGGCCCTCTGCAAACTGCCATCCCCAAACCACTCAACAGTTGTTTATTTACTGTTTGATTAGGCCACACAGCTATTGGCAACTCTACAAGGGTAAACAACAACTATTATCTAATATACCCCCACTACCACCACCATAACCTGATGTTATAATCAAATGCATGTGAAGGTTACATGTATTCAAAGGATTAAGTTTGTGTGCACACAGTTTATATAGACTAATCTGCCATCCCACACTATTTGTCAACCTCTGAGTTTATTCCTACATATAGCTGTGCAGTACAGACACATAGGCAAAGATCAGGCACATAATCAGCGTGTGCGTAGGGCCTACATGACCGCCAATCAGAGCCTGTTCTGATGACGTATAGATGAATGAAATCTACGAGCTTTGATTTTTTCAAAGATTAAATTTCATCATCCGGTTTGAAACGGAAGTCAAGGTCAAACGTTGTCACAATATGTGTTTCGTCTTTTAAATTGTGACATACTTTTCCAATGATTTACAGACCAATCTAATGCGAGGTTTAAGGTTCTGATTTTTTTTAAACATAATATGTCAACTTCCGGTTTGAACCGGATGTCCTGGTCACACGAGTCACATTTTGTGTACTGCGTGTTTAGTTTACTCAGTCATTGAGAAGATTTATGGATTGTAACAATCCAATGGATGGTTCAGGAGTAAGGCATTTAACAAATATTGAACTAACTTTGGGTTGGTAATAATGCATGTAACAGAGTTGCCAAACGTATCTGTACATGAAGCTGTATGAACACATAAAATACATGCAAACTAAACTACACGTGCCATGTACATGTGGCAGTAAAAGTTCAGCGCATGAGTAAAATTACGCTATAATATCGTGCGTTTTCGATGTGGGTCAACAGATACGTGCGCTTTAACGTCCTGATCTGTTCAGATGTAAATGTCAAAGTTTTGTCATTTCTGTGCAAACGTTAGAGCAGGGTTACTCAGATATAACCTGACACAAAGATAATGATAAATATACTACGTAGTATTTGAAATAAGATATTTAAATGACCGGCCGCAGCACAGTAGGCATACGTTGAGCGATGTCATTCGTCACTATGGACGTTGAAGTTATGCGCTCAGAATTGTTCCTCATTTGTTGGGCATTCGTCTTAAACATCAAGAGTTTCCTGAATGAGAGATAGATTTTAGCCGAGAATTTGAGCGTATCAAAATTTCGAGAAAAAAAATTCAGTACGCTATGGCAAAAGTAAGCTCTAATCTCTACTGTGTGACAGGGCCTTAACATTAAGAGCTTCCATAGATGTATGAAGATCTTGAATGGCTCACGTTGATTTACTGGTTTGACGCACCCCCCAAAAAAAGAATCGCGGTTTTAACAACACATGTCAAAGTACAAGTAAAGTTTGCACGACCATCAGCATACTAAATCAAGTAAGCGTTAGTTTAGGTGAAAGCATTTATCATACTCACCGTATTCAGAAACTTCAACCGATCCTTCTATTTCTGCTTTAAACCACGGATCATATATGTAGCTGTATGTGCCTTCGTCTGACTGAGCTATATTGGAGATCACCAACGAACTATTCTGAATTGCGTATTTCTCAGGATTACTACATCTTGTATTGTCATGGAAGTAAGATATTATATTTTCTCGGGGTTTCGAGCTTCCTTTTTTTAAAAAATACCAGTATGTCGCTTCGGTGTCTTCTGCTGAATAGCTGCTATCCATGGCAGGACAAGGTACAGTCCCTGTACTGCCTCTCTTAAACTCAAGTTGCCTCAGGGAGACGCCATTGGTACATAAAGCACATAGAATGACGCCAAGCAATGCTATCTCAAGCATGATGGATGTTGAACTTTTCCTGCAAGAAGAAAAAAAACTAAAACCTTTAAATGATTAGCCAAACAAAGAATAACTAATGAACCAGGATTTAGAGTTTATCTTAAGACAAACTCTAGGTGTTCGGTTTCTGGGAGTAAAATTATATGAGCCATGTATTGCTTTGTAAATAGATCCCGTAAAACGTAACGTCATTGCAGCGGTTTCATCTAATAATGAATATCTGACTACTATGTGAAGTTTCAAGTTTATAATGAGCTTGGGAATTGTGCCTTTGTCAGCGGACAATCGACGCGGAGAAGTGGAAGAAGAGAGAGCATACGAAAAGTATTAAGAAAGAAAAAACAACAACAACAACAAGAGGTGCTCGTGCAATCGTATTGCACGACCACCTAACAAAAACGAGTGTTCCGAGCGTTGCTCCGAACACATTAAAAGAAAACAAATGTTTTGCATGATAAGATAAATGACAATTTACCCTCCGTACAAACGGTAAAATATCTCCCACCGTAACAGCCCAGCAGGAAGAATGCGACCCTTACTTGGTCACTCAGCTGTGCGTAATGATTTCGCTTCGAAACATGTTTATGGGAAGTCCCCGGCATGATAAACAACATGATACTATACTATATAGAGATGTGTCTCAATTTGGGAAATTCCAACAAACAGAAATTGACATCCGAACTGATTAAGCACAGTCAAGTCGATGTATGTGCGTAAGCCATCATCTATGGTCTACCTTAATTACAACAATGTTTTTCACTGAATTTACTTCAGCAAGTGCATCAAGCAGTCCTCTTAAAAGTGTCGGAGTTAAAAACGTTTATTCCAAAACTTGTTAAAAAACTCATGCCCTTGGACTTTGAATCTATTGTAAATTATATTAAACTGTAGGACAAGTTTTATCTGATTTGCCACGCGTTCTTATGCCGTACAAGTTAAGAGTATAACAGTTCAACATAACCAGTTAAATACATTTCACGCTTAAACTTTCTGGAAAGAAGTCGAACAAGATGCTGGTAGGTATGGCGGTTTAGAAAAACACGGTGAAATAAAATCAGCAAAACAGGCTTCGCAGTACCATAATTTGTTTTTTTATGTGTTAATAACGAGACAATTATAACAACACGATCAAGACGTGTTATGTGCTAAGATAAACAATATTATCCATCCAGTGTACAAAAGGTGTTCTTTTTAGAACGCTTCTATAACAATGGTCAGTAATAGTTAAGTAGTTTTGTATAATCCTTGCTTGGAATATTTGTTCAGTCAAAATGCAACATGCAAATCAGCACCCCGAAGTTCATTGCTTATTTTGACAACTTAGGTCAAGTTCGTGCAAGGACCATTTGTTAACTAGTGGTTTTTTAGTGAATAGTTTTTGAGTTGAAATTCAAATTTGATCCAGATTGAAAATTTGACAAGTTTAATGAAACAGTTTTGTTTAAAACCCTCAAATGCGACACCTAATTGGGACAAACGTAACTCCGGTGCGTTGTCATCACATGCTGACATTTTTTACCCGTAGGTTAAAAGGGATTTTTTTTCAACGATTTGTATTTACAAGTGTATTGCTTAGATAATAAGGTATTGCCTGGATCCAATGTATTACTATGCGTGTTTGTCAGTTGGTGAAAATGTAGGTCGCGCACGTGCTACACACAAGATTGCAGCGTTACTTCATGGAAACGGTTTTTTCATATTTTGAGTGAGCGCCTGATTTGCAATGGTAAATTGTACCTCGGTGTTACTCCGTGGCGTCGAAAATGGTCAGTTTCGCTGCAAACTTGCAGTGCCTAATTACTGTAGATACAAAAAGTAAAGCTCCTGAAGCGTTTCAAACTTCATGAAATTGTAGGCCTAGGTTAACGTTGCATAAATAGGTTAAATGTAAAAGCGATGCCAATTGTATTCATACATATAGCTGTAAAGTACATGCGTTTAACTACACTTACAAGTTCAAGGTATGTGTGGACAAACCCTATCGTGCGTTGTCATACAATGTGGGTCAACACGTACTGCGCCGGAACTGGCCGACAGTCACAAAACTGGCAAAACGGAAAAGGGTAAATGCTGGTTCCATCCTGTTTTGCTTTAGGCAATCAGTACTGGACCAGTACAGGACTAGTACTGGGATCAGTACTTACTAGGTACAGGTTGAGTTAAGGCTACCTGTGTGATAGGCCAGTACCAAACCTCTGTGCAAGCCTTAACAGTACCAGTACCGTTTCCAGGCACTGCGCCAATGACGCACAACTGGCAAAACGCAACTGGGCAAGGGTTGGTCCTGTCGTGGATTAGGACAGCTTTTTGTGTAGCCACGAAGCGATTGGATCCAGAGACCAAACATGGGGTTGATGAAGCAACGAGGCTTTTCACGAATTTCGAATGATTTTTTCGTTTCTGATATTTTGTTTTCTCTCCAAACCATCATCGGTGCTTGGTTTAGCTTATTTCGCATTGTGATTTGTTAACCTTTCAGCATTTTACTCAAAGGCATAATTCTTATGAACAATTACATTTTTGAAAAAAGAGCGTCGTGGCTTCGCCGATCACGTGCAATCACTTGGTCCCCCCTTCCCGATCTTTTTTCAACGGCACGGAGGCAAGTACAACAAGCCAAGTGTACGCGCAGGTTAAAAACAAACAAACACAATTTAAAATAACTTACACAATACCAAAAACACTAATAGAAGCTTACTGTTTCTTATTCTGGCATTCTTAAGCTTGAAAGGGCTTTCTTTTTCTCTTTTTTGAGTTCCGTATTCGTACATGTATAACATATTATTTGACATCATTGATCGCAATCGAAGATAATGTTATTTGAGGTGGGGGTTTTGTGTGTGTGTTGTTGCTGTTAAACCAGTTATACTTCATTGCATGCGTAATGTGTATGTTTCACTCTGGTCACGTGCGTCACGCTAATAGGAATGTGCGTGGGTTGGAGGACTTAGGGTTAGTCTCAACAACAAAGGGCTAGCTGTTACATCGCAATCTTGTATGCAGTTTTAGAACATAAGCTTACCTCTAAATTAATTAAGATCTTTATTCGAATATTTGATTAATCTTTGCAGCACCATATCTCAAGTAGTACACAGCCGATTTTCAAACTTTTTTTAGTTGTAGACTTCATGGGCAGTGGAGATAAGCCTTAAGAAATCGTGACCCCGTGTTGACCTTTACTTAGGGGTCAACCGGAAGTGGGACCATATCTAAAGAACTACACAACCGATTTTCAAACTGTTTTCAGTTATAGACTCGATGGGCATTGGAGATTAGCCTTGGGAAATTGTGACCTTTACTTCGGGGCAACCGGACGTGGGACCATATCTGAAGAACTACACAACCGATTTTCAAACTTTTTTCAGTTCTAGACTCTTTGGGCATTGGATATAAGCCTTGGGAAATCGTGACCCCATGTTGACCTTTACCTCGGGTTCAACCGGAACTGCGGAAGTGGGACCATATCTCAAGAACTAAACACCCGATATTCATTTTCTTTTCAGTTATAAAGCCCTTGAGCATAGGAGATTGTACTTGAGTTACCGTGACCGCATGTTAACCTTAACTTCCGGTCTTAAACAAGATTCGAACTTGTTAAACTATATACACTGGGATGATCACTCTTGATAATAAACATTCATTTCAAACAAGATTACACCATATAAACGAGAACTACCCAATTGATTTTCAAACTTTTTTTCAGTTCTGGACTCTTTTGGCATTGGATATTAGCCTTGGGAAATCGTGCCCCGTGTTGACCTTTACTTTGGGGTCAACCGGAAGTGGTACCATATCTAAAGAACTACACAACCGATTTTCATTAGCTGTTCCGACATACAGTCGGAACAGGTATTGTTTTTGTCGAGATTTTTATTATATTTATTATTAGCTGTTCCGACTAAGCAATCGGAACAGCTATTGTTTTCGTCAAGATTGTTCAAAACGTTTTACAAACGTTGTTAAAAGTTTCCACCAAAACGCCATAGGTTTAATACACGATTTTTCTTTATTCGTAATCTTAGAAACAGTGGATATGACAGACTTGAGTCCTGTATTGAATTGAAGCTTAGTACATGAAGTTATCACTAAATGTATACTGTTCAATTTCTTAATCAATTAGCTGAGTTATAATGACATGAATATTTAATTAGGCAATCTTGTTACCACCATATCTCCCAAAATAAACGTCCAATTTTCAAATTTTCTTCAGATGTTGACTCTCTGGGTATTGAAGTTGTGCACAATGAAGTAGTTTTATATGTCACGTCATCTTGAAATTATTTTTATTAAATATATACAGTTATTATATAATTAATAAAACCACTCTAACCGTGTTGAAGATCCGATGGCACCGCGGTTTACCGTGTTTCTTACCAAGCCAGTGATCTGTGGTTCGAATCCCCCGGGAATCTCGACGAAATCAATATATTGATGCATACATTTTACATTTTTTTTACAATAAGAAATATGTACCTACATTAAAACGAACAGTACTACATATTCTTTTTTTTCAAATTTTGGCTCATGAGAACTTCTTTCCTGGAAAATAAAACGATCCTGATTTTGTCCTCGCTCGGCACGATCTTTGGTGTACGTTCTACTATGGAGGAGGTTCTACATGGTTCTACGATTACGAAGCACGTATATAAGCACTACCTCCATGCTCCATGTACAGTATGGTTATATAGCATAGGCGACAACAACTTGTTCGCGAGTAGCGCTACTTTTGCAGTTTTTCGCTCTATGTATGTTGTCAATCACCACAAAGTCCCAGCCTTTTCTTTCTAAAACTTATCACTGAAGACAAACCCATGTGGAACATAAAAAACTTGTTTCTTTACTTATTAATTTGGCTTCGATCTAGGCATCATTACTCCGTATGAGTAAAAGTGGACCGTGCATGGACGAATACACCTGCCTGAGATTTGGAAGTTTACACGGCATACACACTTTATAAATGACCATCGAAATGGTAGGCCTACTATCAATGTACATGTAAGTGTCTTGTGGTGAATCATGATGATGTAGTGTTAAGTGTAATTAAGAAACTTCACAATCTTTATCAACAAGCGTAATGGTTACGAATGAGTGAAATCGTTACTAAGGCGAAATGGTTACAAATGACCAAAGATGATTCAGAGTAAGCGAATGATTTCCGTTTAAGCGACATAATTAAGATTAAGCGAACTGATTCCAATTCAGCGAAATGATTGTGAGTACGCGAATTGATTCATTCACATTTTATTAATGAAAAATTGAAATGGTACTATCATTCATGTGTCTTGTGGTGAAACATTGAATGATGTACTGTTGAGTGTATTTAACTTTACAAATCTACATCAACAAGCATCTGGTTATGAATAAGCGAAACTGTAACGAATAAGCGAAATGGTTACGAATCAGCAAAAGTATTTAGAATGAGCGAAGTGATTATATTGATATACATGGCTCTGCTTACCATAAGGGAAGAATCGGCGCTTACCGATGCAGGGAATTCTGCGCTTACGTTAAGTGTATTTTACAGCTTAGCAGGGAACGTTTGCTTGAGCGTGTGCATATCCTCAACGCTAATTTGCATTCTTATAGCTTTAAAGCTAGCGCAGATATTTGGCGCTAGCACAGTAAGCGGAGAAAGGTGATCGTCAGCGCAGAATTTTGCGGATAAACTGGGCCCTATATACGTTGGGTTTACTTTGCCTTATAAATACGTCAGCTCGGTTCATACTTCCTGCTAATGCGAATGCGATGAATTTTGACGTCACAAATTTTACAACAAATAATTTGCTTCAGTTGACTTGTGCTCAACTCCTGCGAAACTTTTGCTGCGAAAACAGCACCTTGACTTGAAAATTTGATTCGCATTCGCAGGAAGTATGAACCGTGCTCTACCTGTTTGGTGAACCAGTTGTGTCACTTACTGCTATTCACAACAACATAATTAATATTGTGCTTGCGGCACAAATTGCCACAATGCATCTTGAGAATCAAAAATTCGTCGCGACAAGTGCCATAGTTGGGTTTGAGGTGCGAATAGTCGAGTAGTAAATTTCCCTAGTCACCCAGGCCTACCATGAAGGGAACTTGCTTCACATGAAAAATCCTGTGCAAATAGGCCCAATGTCATGGCTCTGCTCTGGAAGCAAAGATCCAGCGCTTGAATTCTGCGCTTATGTAAAGCGTATTACAAACCTTAGCAGGGATTTCTTTTGCTTGTGTGCTTCTAAGCTAGCACATTATATTCCGCGCTTGCACAGTAAGGGGATAATGGTGATCGTAAGCGCAGTTTGGTGGTAATCAGAGTCATGAAATTTGGCCCTGTTCTGTGTAAGTGGGTTTGGTTAGGCCTACCCTTCAAACTTGTGAAATTTCTTGTTGTGTACAAATTAATCTTGTGAAACTGGCCCAATTTCATGACTCTGTTTCACCGTAAGCAAAGAATTGACACTTCAGAAGCGCGTAAATTGTGCGCTTACATAAAGCATATTTCACAGCTTAGTAGGGATATTTTTGCTTGTGCGCGGGGAAACTTATCATATGTATTCTTTGCTCTGAAGCCTGCGCAGATATTTCAGCGCTTGCACAGTAAGCGGAGAATGGTGATTGTATGCGAAGAGTTTGGTAGAAAGCAGAGCCATAGTAAAGCTGATGGACCATGTTCTAAAGTGGGTTTAGTTTGCTTCACTAATTTGGTAAATTCCTTGTTGATAGGGGGCCTATATAAGGGGAAGTTATAGCTTGACATTATGCATAAATCTTGCATATTGAATTGAAATATCTCCTAAGAGCGCCCCCTATCGTCAGGAGTAGGAAAGGTATGTACAATTACAAAATTATGAGAGTTGTAAATACAATTTGTGTTTTTAAACACGTATTATTTCACTAAGAGTTATTCCAGTCCATCAAAACTAATCAAGGTACAACTTATTTACAAGATAATTAACGACTAAATGAGAAATCGGATCCAATGGCTAGCTGGCAAATTGTGCCGTGATTGCGCAATTACGGCTACGTGTAAGACTGCCTTGAAATTGGAATCCTAATTTCGTTTGAAGGCATTGGATTGGGTTAAGTTGCATACCATAATTAAAATATTGGCGTAATGGGTACAACGTAACACTTCATAAACTGGATGCAGTCACTTTCATGGCATTGCTACACCATTATTGCAATACAGTGTTGACCTTTATGGGTGGGTGAGGACTTATTTGACGGGAGTCTACGACGTTGTCGTGAAGTTGGCATCTTTTTATTTGTTTTCTAACCGCGTTCAGGACCCATTACTTTGTACATGTACATTACTTTGTACATGTACAAAGTAATAACCCATTGGATTTGTACACAACCAATAGGCCTACATTAGATTCCTACGTAGGTTTATGGTTTTCGTTAAAACGAACGTACGTTTTAATACGGTTTTTAGAAAAAGGCACTGCATTGGGATGTTACATACATAGAGTCTTATTATATAGCTCTATGGTTACATACCATCGTGTACCTTATCAAATTTATTGGTATGAAAACACATTTTTGTTACTGTGACGTCATCAGGTGTCAAATTACGGTAAAAAGCCTTAATGAGTTTTTCTTTGCAACACCATATCTCAAGAAGTATACAGCCGATTTCAAATCTTTTTTCAGTAATAGACTCCTTAGGCTTAGGAGATTAGCCTTGGATAGCCCTGACCCAGAGTTGACCTTTACTTCCGGGTCAACCGGAAGTGGGACCATATCTCAAGAGTTACACAACCGATTTTAATTTTTTCTTCAGTTATAGACTCCTTAGGCATTATTTTTATTTTTGAAAAACCGTGACCCCATGTTGACCTCTTCTTTCGGGTCAACCGGGAGTGGGACCATTTCTCGAGAACTACACAACCGATTTTCAAACTTTTTTCATTTTTAGACTCCTTAGGCAGTAAATAATAACTTTGAAAAACCGTGACCCAATGTTGACCTCTACTTCCGGGTCAACCGGAAGTGGGACCATATCTCAAGAACTACACAACCGATTTTCAAACTTTTTCAGTTATAGACTCCTTGGGCTTTAAAGATTAGTTTTAAATAACTTTGACCCCATGTTGACCTTTACTTCCGGGTCAACCGGAAGTGGAACCATATCTCAAAAAGTACACAGCCAATGTTCAAACTTGTTTTTCAATTATAGACTCTTAGGCATTAAATATTAACTTTGAAAAACCGTGACCCCATGTTGACCTCTACTTCTGGGTCAACCGGAAATGGGACCATATCTCAAAATCTACACAACCGATTTTCAAACTTTTTCAGTTATAGACTCCTTGGACATTGCAGATTAGCCTTTGGTAGCCCTGACCCCATGTTGACCTTTACTTACGGGTCAACCAGAAGTGGGACCATATATCAAGAGCTACACAACATTTTTCAAACCTTTTTTTCAGTTATAGATTTATTGGGCAATGAAGCACATTATCCAGGCAAAACAACACGGAACAGCTTCGTGTTTGTTCACAAACACCTAATGTCTAGTTATTATTTGTATTCTTTGTTTCCGCCTAAATCCCATAGCATTTGTACACGTTTTTTCTTTAAGCCCAATATCCTAGAGCGTAAATAGGAAAGAGGTGAATCATATATCAAATTGAAGCTTAGAACATAAGCTTGACTCCTAATGTAAAAAATATTAATGGAGATGCTTTTAAACGATTGCGGGCGCTATACCAGTTTAACGGTGCTCTTGCTTGCTTTCTTGAAATTCGATCAAGTCCTCCTAAACCCATTGACCCGTGTTGTTGCGTTTTTTGTATGTAGAGTATATTATAAAGAGTCATTCCTGCGCCGACTAGCACAAGTCTACGTTCATTCACAAGATTGAGAAGAATTTTTCTTGCTCTCAGCGCAGAGCGTCGTGTCCGCTCAGATCTTGTCGTTATTCAGCGTGAACGTAGACAATAGAACGCCGTATGTTGGGACGATGTTGCCCGCGTGTCAGACTTGTCTGCGCTTGGGTCCCGTTCACCGGAAAACGATCTTTTAGGTTTTTAATGCAAACGCATTACTTGAAGATGAATCGTGAAGGAAACAAGGCTACGTTTTTAAGGTTCTTGTGCGAATGCATTACTTCGGGAAATCACTAGGTAGCAAACAACAATCCTGTTGGGGGTTGCAATGAGGCTCAAATTGTAGCTGAATGGGGAAGGTGTAGACAAGAAAAAAATACATTTCTCATGGGTGTGCATGAAGAGCCAAAATTAACAACAAAATCATATCCAATATTTACTATTTTAGCCCAACAAAAACTATTAGTATTAAAAAGACACAACAAACGTTAGTACAATAGCATAGACCAAAATTTAAATCGTCTACCTAAAATTATTATGTGCTACTAAAGCCCTGTTGTGGCATGCACTGAGACGTTATCAGTGGAAAGCAGGCGTAGTAACAGATTAATAATTCGCTTTGAATTAATAATTCGTTTCGAATTCATAATTCGTTTCGAATTAATAATTCTTTGATAAGAGTGGCAGTTCGTGTTACGTACTTACTGATTAACTTATACCGCATTTACTATTTTATCGAAAAAAAAACTACATACACGATATTTAAATTTTTTATTTTTTTTTGCAATTATGATTTTAATACAACAGCATAGACCGATCTTTACTTAATAACTTGTGAGACCTGTGATTTGATCGCTTTACGTACTAAATTGTGAGACCTGTGGTTTGATAGCTTTACGTACTCAATTGTGAAACCTTTTTCCATGATATACAGTCTTGTGTGGTTTGCGTACTAACTTGTGAGACCTGGACCTAATTTCATGACTCTGCTTACCGTAAGCAAAAAAACAACGCTTACGGAAGCAGAGAATTCCGTGCTTACGTCAAGCGTATTTCAAGGTTTAGCTGAGAATATCGGCTTTTTCTCGTGTGTAAATCACGTATAACTAGGTATTCTTTGCTTACACAGCTAGCGCAGAAATTCGACGCTTGCAAAATAAGCGGAGAAAGGGGACCGTAAGCATGGATTTCGGCAGTAACCAGAGCCATGTAATTGGGCTCTTTTTTTTTGTTTAAATGAGGGGTTTCACTTTATACACTAAGTTGTGAGACCCAGGCCCAAATACATGGCTCTGCTTACTAAAAGCAAAGAATTGACGCTTACCGAAGCAGAGCATTCCGTGCTTACGTCAAGCGTATTTAAGGGGTTAGCAGAGAATGTTGGCTTGTGCGCGTGTGTACTTCATGTAACTAGGCATTCTTCGCTTACACAAATAGCGCAAACATTTGACGCTTGCAAAATAGGGGGAGAATGGGTGACTGTAAGCATGGATTTCGGCAGCAGAGCCATGAAATTGGGCTCATTCATTTAAATGAGGGATGGTTCACTTTATACGCTTAGTTGTGAGACCCAGGCCCAAATACATTGCTCTGCTTACCAAAAGCAAAAAATCAACGCTTATGGCAGCAAGTTCCGTGCTTACGTCAAGCGTATTTCAGGGGTTAGCAGAGAATTTCGGCTTGTGCGCGTGTGTACTTGACGTAACTAGGCAATTATTATAGTCAATGTTACGTGGCACTTTTTGATTGAAATGTTTTACGCTTATCCGAACCGTAAAAATGTAAACGTTTAACCGGTTGATCGGTTGGTTAACCGTGTAACTGTCACAGGCTTAGTATACATGCTAACTTGAGAGACATGTTCCTCGATAACGAAATTTCGAGTAAAAAAAACATTAACACATCTGCGGTTGTGATCAAAAACATTGCCTCTTCAGTGCAACATTATTTGATTCTGCACAATCATCCTGCAAAATAAATGTTCAATCGAATTATTGTGGAACGCCCTCTAGCGTTCAATGTTTCTTGCATTTAAACCTCAAGCACAGTTTTCATATAACAAAGACTATGAGCTTGATTGGAAACGATATTTATGTGCATTTCAAGTTCTTTTCAGTTATAGACTCATTGAGCATTGAAGATTGAACTAGGGTTACCGTGACCCCATGTTAACCTTTACTTCCGGGTCAACCAGAAGTGGGACCATATCTCAAGAACTATACAATCAAATTCCATTTCTTTTCAGTTATTAGATCCTTTGAACATTGAAGATTGAACTTGGGTCACCGTGACCCTATGTTGACCTTCACTTACGGGTCAACCGGAAGTGGGACCATATCTGAAGAACTAAACACCCGATTTTCAATTTCTTTTCAGTTATAGACCCCTTGTGCATTGAAGATTGTACTTGGGTTTAATCAAAGCACAACAAAGAGGAACAGCTTTGTGTTTGTCCACAAACACTTAACGTCTAGTTTTATTATTATTATTCTTTGTTTCCACCTAAATCCCATAGCATTTGTACACGTTTTTTCTTTAAGCCCAATATCCTAGAGCGTAAATAGGAAAGAGGTGAATCATATATCAAATTGAAGCTTAGAACATAAGCTTGACTCCTAATGTAAAAAATATTAAAATTCTTAATTAATTAGCCACTTTACAGCGAGGTGAATATTTAATTAGCCAATCTTGAAAGCATCATATCTCAAAAAGTATACCCCCGATCGTCAAACTTGTTTCAGTTTAAGACATCTGAGATACTGTAGATGTGCTTTCCGGCCTAAAATGTGGAACGACGTCACAATTACGTCATCTATTGCGCATTTTAGCCCGTGTACAAAACACATGGGATACTTTTTTAACAATTGAGGGCGCTATACCAGTTTAACCGTGCTCTCGTTTGCTTTCTTGAAATTCGATCAAGTCCTAAACCCATTGACCCGTGTTGTTGCGTTTTTTGTATGTAGAGTATGTTATAAAGAGTCATTCCTGCGCCGACTAGCACAAGTCTACGTTCATTCACAAGAATCGAGAAGAATTTTTCTTGCTCTCAGCGCAGAGCGACGTGTCCGCTCAGATCTTGTTATTCAGCGTGAACGTTGAAAATCGAACGCCGTGTATTGGGACGATGTTGCCCGCCTGTCAGACTTGTATGCGCTTGGGTCCCGTTCACCGGAAAACGATCTTTTAGGTTTATTATGCAAAGGCATTACTTGAAGCTGAATCGTGAAGGAAACAAGGCTACCCATTCGCCTGAAACCACGTTTTTAAGGTTCTTGTGCGAATGCATTACTTCGGGAAATCACTATGTAGCAAACAACAAACCTGTTGGGGGTTGTAATGAGGCTCGAATTGTAGCTGAATGGGGAAAGGTGTAGAAAAGAAAAAATACATTTTTCATGGGTGTGCATGAAGAGTCAAAATGAACAATAAAGTCATATCCAATATTTACTATTTTAGCCCAACAAAAACATTCAGTATTAAAAAGACACAACAAATGTTAGTACAATAGCATAGACCAAAATTTAAATCGTCTACCCAAAATTATTATGTGCTACTAAAGCGCAATTGTGGCATGCACTGAGATGTTATCAGTGGAAAGCAGGCGTAGTAACAGATTAATGATTCGCTTTAAATAAATAATTCGTTTCGAATTCATAATTCGTTTTGAATTCATAATTATTTGATAAGAGTGGCAGTTCGTGTTACGTACTAACTTATTAACTTATACCGCATTTAATATTTTATCGCAACAAAAATTACATACACAATATAAAAAAGTTTTGTTTTTTTTGCAATTATGATTTTAATACAACAGCATAGACCAATCTTTACTTAATAACTTGTGAGACCTGTGGTATGATCGCTTTACTTACTAAATTGTGAGACCTGTGGTGTGATTGCTTTACATACTAAATTATGAAACCTTTTCCATGATATACAGTCTTGTGTGGTTTGCGTACTAACTTGTGAGACCTGGACCCAATTTCATGACTCTGCTTACCGTAAGCAAAAAAACGACGCTTACGGAAGCAGAGAATTCCTTGCTTACGTCAAGCGTATTCAGGGATTAGCAGAGAATGTCGGCTTTTTCTTGTGTGTACTTCACATAAATAGGCATTCTTCGCTTACACAGCTAGCGCAGAAATTCGACGCTTGCAAAATAAGAGGAGAAAGGGGACCGTAAGCATGGATTTCGGCAGTAACCAGATCCATGTAATTTGGCTCATTCGTTTAAATGAGGGGTAGTTCACTTTATACACTAAGGTGTGAGACCCAGGCCCAAATACATGGCTCTGCTTACCAAAAGCAAATAATCAACGCTTACGGCAGCAAGTTCCGTGCTTACGTCAAGCGTATTTAAGGGGTTAGCAGAGAATTTTGGCTTGTGCGCGTGTGTACTTCACGTAACTAGGCGTTCTTCGCTTACACAAATAGCGCACAAATTTGACGCTTGCAAAATAGGCGGAAAATGGGTGACTGTAAGCATGGATTTCGGCAGCAGAGCCATGAAATTGGGCTCATTCATTTAAATGCGGGATGGTTCACTTTATACGCTAAGTTGTGAGACCCAGGCCCAAATACATGGCTCTGCTTACCAAAAGCAAAGAGTCAACGCTTACGGAAGCAGAGAATTCCGTGCTTACGTCAAGCGTATTTCAGGGGTTAGCAGAGAATTTCGGCTTTTTCTCGTGTGTACTTCACGTAACTAGGCATTCTTCGCTTACACAGCTAGCGCAAAAATTCAACGCTTGCAAAATAGGCGGAGAATGGGTGACTGTAAGCATGGATTTCGGCAGCAAAGCCATGAAATTGGGCTCATTCATTTAAATGAGGGATGGTTCACTTTATACGCTAAGTTGTGAGACCCAGGCCCAAATACATGGCTCTGCTTACCAAAAGCAAAAAATCAACGCTTACGGCAGCAAGTTCCGTGCTTACGTCAAGCGTATTTCAGGGGTTAGCAGAGAATTTCGGCTTGTGCGCGTGTGTACTTGATGTAACTAGGCAATTATTATAGTCAATGTTTCGCGGCACTTTTTGATTGAATTGTTTTACACTTATCCGAACCGTAAAAATTTAAACGTTTAACCCTGGGTGAAGTCACTATGGTCGCCGCGGCTCCCAACCAATTGGTTTTTAATCTGCCACCCCTGGAAACAAAAACCACTTGACGTGCAATTTCAGTTTATCCTGTAATGGGGCATCTGTCAACACCTCAAAGTTGAATTACAGACATTGCCACCCAATTTAGCCTGGGGTCAGGGAAAAATCACTGGTTAGTCCATCAGCTCGTGTCTTGGGCATTGCTGTGCCTATATGCAGTATTTGTGGTTTAGTAAGTGTTTGTTTGTTCTTTGTTTAGTTTGAGGGTGCTATAAATACTTCAGAAGACCTCCCAGATGTACTAGCATGGTCCAGGGGCTTAAAACTATAGTTTATTGGGGTGTGGCTTGTCAGTAAAGGACTGACCAGGGCATTAGCCTTTTACACAGTACACTATGTATGTAGTATACTATACATAGGGTTGTGAATTTAGAACAGCAGTCATTCACTCACTTGATAATACCAGAGAACAAACATGGCTAACCAAATGACTATCGACATCTCCTCAGGATACTTATAGCATCCCTAGAAAGTTAGAAAAAGCATAAAAAATTCATTTACCCACATTCTGAACTCAATTATGATATGCAAGAACACTAATAGGCACTGCAACTCCCAAGCACCGAGTCGGTGTGCGCAAAATGTAGGGGGCGCTTTCCAGGGTTAACCGGTTGATCGGTTGGTTAACCGTGTAACTGTCACAGGCTTAGTATACATGCTAACTTGTGAGACATGTTCCTCGATAACGAAATTTCGATTTAAAAAAAACGTTAACAAATCTGCATTTGTGATCAAAAACATTGCCTCTTCAGTGCAACATAATTTGGTTTTGCACAATCATCCTGAAATGAGCATGTGCAAAACCAAATTGTTGTGGAACGCCCTCTAGCGTTCAATGTTTCTTGCATTTATTACCTCAAGCACAGTTTTCATATAACAAAGATTACGAGCCTGATTGGAAACGATAATTATGTGCATTTCAAGTTCTTTTCAGTTATAGACTCCTTTAGCATTGAAGATTGAATACTCCGTGTTTGTAAAAGCGGACCGTGCACGGACGAATACACCTGCCGGAGATTTGGAAGTTTACACGGCATACACATTTTATGAATGAAAATCGAAATGGTACTATCAATGTTTGCGTCTTGTGGTGAATCATGGTGATGTAGTGTTAAATAACAATATCTTTAAAATATCATGGCATGATTGCATCCTTTTTTCAGATAATAAATAGACTTTGTGTCACATATTTAGGTTAGCTTTAAGTTTTCGTGACCCCAAGTCGACCTAAACTCCCAGGTACAAATATACATCATTTTTCTTTGTTTCTTTTTTTTCATTGATAGACTCCTTAGTATTGAAGCCTTGGGTTATCATGACCCCATCTTGACTTTAACCTCCGGGTCAAGTAAACATCCAATTTTCAAACTTTTTTTTCAGTTGCAGACTCATAGGGCATTAAAGATTAGCCTTGGGTCATCGTGACCTTAAGTTGACAGTATTCTCGGGTTCAACCGGAAGTTAAACCATATCTCAAAAAGTACATACCCATTTTTCAGCTATAGACTCCTTCGGCTTTGAAAATTATGCAAGGGCTATCGTGATTCTAAATTGACCTTAACTTCCTGGTGAACCGTTTTGAGGCACATTTTAAGTCAAATTCAACGCTTGTGAAAGGTCAGGTGTCTCCTATCTCAGATCAGGCTTACATTTTGAGCATTAGTCAAAGACAAATAAAATCGGAACAGCTTAGCGTTTGTTCACAAACGCTTAATGTCTAGCTATGGTTGTTAATGTGCTAAATTCAAATAATGACGTGGAGATCTGATGGCGTTTCGGAACGTTCTTGGTTTTTTTTTATACCATGCAGTACCAATTGGTAAAATCAATGGTTTACCCATACACAACTTGTTTGATTACATCATCTTTAATGCTGGTAGTATTATGCATTCCATGACATGTATAAAAAAAATACCAAAACTAGAATTGCCTAATTAAGTAATGTTTTTATAAAACAAACTGCAAACTGTCAAAATCCGCTGCCTGAGATTTGTTCATATAATAAGTAAAAGATGTCCATGTGTTTTAGTTGAGATCGTACTCATCATACGCTATTCTCATACGTTTATACATGTACATGTAGATACTGGAACAGTATCATATCTACAGACCAAGAGCCAATCAACAATTGTAAGCTTCATTTTCAATCTCAGCGAACCAGAATTTGTCAAGTTTGACTTCATTCGTTTCAAAATAATGTAGGCTGTAGACTAGTGATGCCAGTCACTTATGTATGTATGGTGTTCTAGATTATGCCATCTCGCATCTCGCATCTCGCGGTATCGAATCTAGCATCAGTTTTCATTCAAATTTTGACTGGTTAACATTCAGCATTTTACTTATAAGCATAAGTATTATGAACACTTTTTTTTTCGAAAAAAGGGTGTTGTGACTTCGCCAATTGCACGTAAGCCACTACAAAAAGCTAAGTGTACGCGCATGTTAAATACAAACAGAGACAGTTAAAAAATTACTTACACAAAACCAGGTTCACTATTAGAAGATCACTGTTTCCTTATTGTGGTAATCTTAAGGGGTTTTTAGTATCTCTTTCTCTGTTTTGAGTTCCGTAGTCGTACATATACATCATAGAAGTTGATATTTAATCGCAATCGTAGATTCTGTGTTCGGTGGTTTTTTTCTTTGCTTTTTTGTTGTTAGCTGCTCCTGCAATCATAACAAACCAGTTATACGTCATTGCATGCGTACTGTTCATGGTTCACCCTGGTTACTTGCGTCACGCTAGTAGGAATGTGCATGGGTTGGAGTACTTAGGGTTAGTCGCAACAAAGGGTTAGTTATTATATATCGCCATCTTGTAAGCAGTTTTTAATAATGCACGTATGCTTGTATATTGCCATCTTGTAAGCAGTTTTTAATAATGCACGTATGCTTGGTACTGTTATGTAAATCTTAATGTAAAGACGGTTGGTCATTTGCATGAACCCGATGCAGGCAACGGGTATTTTCAAGTGTACATAACTCTATTACAGTGTACAGACAACAGCAGGCGGATCCGAAGACAACGCAGTACGTAACGTGCTGATTATTTTGTTTGACTTTATTTTAACAAACATTATTGTTCAACATGACCTACATTTGGTGTTGTTTTCCCAAATATATTTATCCATAGCAATACAAAATTGGTACTTACTCTGCCGAAGCGGTTTTTGGTTACTTTAGTAATTCCTGGTTGAACGTCATTGCTCTCACCTACACTATGCGTTGTCTGGTATTTGCAAAGACGAACCACAATTACGGTATTCATGCGCCATGACACGCCTCAGAATATTTTGTAGTGGATGTTCAATGAGAGAGCTGTATTTCTACGATCATTAAAACCCCAAAGTTAGCAAAGTGGCTGTAGATCTGTTTTATTTCTTATTGTGGTATTGATATATTTGTTTTAATTTATTTACATTTTTGTTGTTCTCCTTCGTAGTATTGTCTATACAATTACTCCAGAATCACACCGTTTTTGAAAACTGCAACTGCTACTTAACTCCAGAGTTTTGGCAAATATCAACAGAATAATTTGGGCGAAAACAGTTGGGCCTGAACTAATCAGTACAGGTTTTTAAAAGATTTCGCGTAGTTCTTACTTTGACAAAATTAGTACGTAATAACAGAACGTTCATAAAATTCACTAACACTCATTGAAGACGCTAACAAATTATATTGTTTGGGGTATTTTGTACTTTCCGTGTAAATGTAACTTTTGTTTAAATGACCCCAAATTGGTGGAAATGGAGTAGGAGCATTTTGCGAAGGTTCACATCTGCGAGGGGTCAATACCCTACCCAGGAAAAACAAACAAATTGGGTAAGCCAAAAGGGTGACTACGGTGCCCAACATTATGCCCCATTATTATGTTGGCTTGAAGGTCCTTACTTTTACGGCCAATACATAAACAATATTTATAATAATCATGAGAATGTGAGTATGATTTGTTTATTTGAATTTAAGAAGCTGGGTGTTTTGTTTTGTTTTGTTTTAAATTGATAGCTTGCCTTGAAAAACAAGTAAAAGAACAAAGCAAATTTGATATTTGGTTTTCCACAAATATTCTTGAATTCAGCAGGCTGAATACAATTTTATATTTGTTGACATTTTTTCAAGAACAAGTACGAATATACATTTGATTATGAAGGGACCTACAGTGTGTAAGGCCTACTTTCTGCAACAGACCTAGGTATCTCTTCTGCACAGCATTATGCATTACTATGCAAATGATTGTGTGTGCGCAGTAAGCGACTCTGTTTGCAAATAATGTTGTGGGTTCAAGGTTGAAGTACCGGAAAATGCATGGTCTATGCAGGCACAGGACGTGTATGGCATGATTACATTGTTGAAGTGCATTACTGTTCGTCGACAACAGCAGGTCGGAAGTAACAAAGAGCACCAGTACAAAACGTGCCGGGTTGTGTCGTAGACAAGTTTGCTTTCATCTTTTTTTTTATTCGGTCTATCATCACGATGGTTTCAACTTCTCGCGCTTCTGCCGTCCAATTGAACAGTACACGCGGTGCATCTCATGTGAATGTGCCACGAAAACTACAAAAATCATCGAGCAGTTTAGGCAGCTGGGCGAGGATTAAAACTACGGAGCTCTGGAAGTGTCATCCAACATGTTGAGATTCTGACATAATTATATGCGGATGACGACATCCTAAACGCAAATAAGTCGACATACCAAGATAATTATGTCGGGATGTTGACATTCTAAAAGTAGGTTGTCGTCTTGCTTTGATACTTTATCTCGGGATGTCGACATCCTAAATGGAGGATGTCGTCATCCCGAAATAATTTATCACAGGAAGATGACATCCTACATTTAGGATGTCGTCATCCCGAGATAAATTATTACAGCAAGACGAGATCCTCCCTTTAGGATGTCATGCATCCCGAAATAATGATCTCGGTATGTCGACTTATTTACGTTTAGGATGTCGTCATCCGGATTAAATTATGTCAAGATCTCAACATGTCGGGTGGCACTTCCAGAGCTCCGTACAAAACACATACAATTTTTTTTATAACAATCGAATTTAAGGTGTTTGAATTGTTTTGCCAGAAGGGTGTTGGAATTGAGGTTTACACAAGTCATTAATAATGCATGCCGTACCGATAATAATTGTGTATTACATTGGGCTTGTTTCTTCAAGAGGCATTTCAGTGGTCTCTAAAACACAGTTGTTCCTTTATTTGAAAGAAATGATCATTCTAATGTCAAACCGAAAGCATACTGCATGCGTGACTCATTAATTGTATCAAGAATCGACAAAACCTAACCTTCGGGAAACAAAAACCAACAACAACATTCACAATGACATCGCAAAATACCAACGATAACAAACATTTCCTTTCGTGAACAGCAATAACAATGATCTTTAAGTCCGTAGTGGGTTTACTGTTACCACAGCAAGCGCTTATGTTTGTACCTTTCTAACGTTATGTTTTAACCTGTCAATTATTTGGAGATTATTTGCCTATTTATTTTGATTATAAAAATGTGAGTCTGAAGCATTATTAATGTGCGAACGAATTAGTTTTAAATCTGTCTGTTTCGCCTTGAGCAAGTTCGGCAACCTCTTTCACAGGGTGTGTCGAGCAGTACGAGGTTGACTGCTCTCTCACCCTGGTATTGGAACATTTGCATATACAAACAATTTGGATACGTATGAAAAATATAATAGTCTGGCTGCGTATCGAAACTCACATCTTCGCCATAGTCTCGTGGTCCGGTACCAGATTTAGTAGCTTGTAGGTATTGGAAACATGTACATGTGCTAATGTAATGTTGTTGTCCAATCAGGGTCCAAGTGAGGAGTTTCCATCCCAGGGTTTACTATTTACAAACATGGTTGGAAATAAAGTAAACCATGGGGACGAGGTTGCAAGTTCGGGTGGGCGACTAGAGTAACTAGACTTAACAGAAACCATAGAGCACAGGGAGATTGATTAGATCGACCATGCACTACAGCGTGGTCGATCTAGTCAATTCGAGAGCTACGTCACACAGTCTAGTCACTCTAGTCGCCGACCCGAGCTTGGCCCCTTGCTGCTGCTGCGGCTGCAGCCGCCGCCGCCGCCACTGTTTGTTATGATTAAGGGACCGCTCCCAGCAAACAACCTATTCGTACGAGACCGTCACTCATGCATAATGTATACCGTCTGCTTTCCAGTCTCCGGTTGTCACATTCACACATGCATACATACAAGACTAGCGCCCTCTAGAGTTGAACCCCTCACTCATGTACCTTTCCATCAACATGGCTGCCAAGTGTTAACATGATTAAAACTACCAAAGTTCATGACACAAGCTGAGTCCCTCTCTCTCTCTAAATGCCAGCAGGAGGCAACACATGGTGGCAGCGGTAAACTGAAGACTTATGTGAGTAGCAAAACGAGGTCATCAAGTAAATAAAAGTGTGATTTTCTTGCCGTTTTTGCTCACGTAATGTTAACGTTGAAAACTGAACTGAGAACTAAGTACATGTATTAGCTGTTTTACTGTATACAATACATTACAATGGCGTTCAGTTCTGCAGTCTCAGCCTCCCAGATGGACTGGGAAGCGCCAGATATTGTGGCAACGTTCTCCAGGTTCAAACAAAAGTGTGAACTAATGTTTTCCAGCGTACTCATAACTGCTAATGATGAAGAAAGAGCAAGCTATCTTCTCCTCTGGGTAGGAGAACAAGGCCTAGATAAATACAATAGCTGGACCTTTGAAGAAGAGGAAGACATGAAAAAGCCAGATAAGCTACTGTCCCGCTTCCAGCAACACTTGGAACCAAGGTCAAACTATCGAATCTACCGATACAAATTGCAAGACATGAGACAAAATGTCGATGAGGCAGCTGATGATTTTGTGACAAAAATGAAAGCCATAGCTGTCAAATGCAAATACAGAGACGACAAAGAAATGGAAGATCGTCTTGTTGACCAATTGATCTGGGGTTCGTCACTCAAAGACGCACAAAAAGTGCTGATTGGAAGGGAAGAGAAACTAACACTGAATGATGCCATCGACGTTGCTTGAAGCCATGAAGCAACTACCAATCAACTCAAGTCCCTACCAGAAACAAGCCGCAACACTTACACAGCCGGCACGACTGAAAATTATATAAATGCATCACGCACAACCAGATCAAGACAGACAGGAAAAGGAAAAAACAGCCTACCAGCTACAATTGCGGCCGAGTGCACGTGCTAGTACCAAAGAGCCACCGCCCGCCTATGGCAGCACATGCCGAAACTGTGGAAAAGACAATCACTGGCAATCAGTATGTAAGTCTGGGAAACCCCCAAATCTCCACGCAGACGAGTGCATTACCTTGACAAGGATGAAATTGGTGATGAATACCTCACCATTGGCACCATAAAAGTCAGTAGTATTGGCTCGTCCGATGACACTAGAGATGAAGTTTATGCAAAGATACGTATAAACCAGAAGGGCAGAAGACCAGTAACGCTCCGATGCAAAGTAGACAACGGTGCACAGAGTAATCTTTTGCCAGTCCATCTATTCCGCATTATTTTTCCAGAGAAATTGGACAGTAAGGGAGCGTCTCAAAAGTCGGATCGCTTGGAACGTCCAAATGAGAATACTTCACCGTCCCACCGGGCATACGCCGTGTTCCCGCTGGAACGCGGGCATATCCCCATTTGGACGTTCCGCAGCGGTGGTTGTTCCGGCTTGTTCCCTAACAAGAAATGCACGCATTCCCAATGGAACGGTTGCACGATTTTACCCATTTGAGATATCGGTCTGTATGCGAACGTGAATTTGCCAACAAAATGGAATCGCGATCCTGATGTCGCTGGTGAACACCGGTTAACACTATAAATACACAACACTCTTTTTAAAGAAGGATTGGGATTTTCGTTTGTAGTTGGATGCAAAACGTGAGGGTTTATTTTGATTTTATGGGTAGTCCGTGGAGGAAAGGTTTAAGTCGGACATGCAACGACGATAGTCAATAATGCACTGTAGTGTAGGCCTGAGTGTGCATGCCATGGTCGATCCGTCTGTGTGTGTACACGGACCCATGGGTTTGAGAGGACCGTGTAAACTATGCATAATGGGAGCTAGTATCTAAAATAGTCATATTCATAACCAGTATTTAGTAATTATACACGTGACCATTTTCATTCAGTTTTTGTTATTACTGCGTAACTAATTCTGGAGTCAAAAACGGTATATTCATGATTTGCGAGAACTGCAGCAACTGTGACTCACGTAACGGAACATTTTAACCAATATTATTCTAACATTATTGACACGTGTTTAAAAGTAGTAGCATTCTTTCAGACTGAAAAACATTTATTCATGAACCTACCTTGCTGTCTGTTTCTGTGTTTTTTACTCTTTGATGTCAGGCCCAACGCAACTCCAACAATGGAGACGAACACAAACATACACGCACTCGGGCACCAAGCAAACAAGGTGCGAATGTTCCCAATTGAACGTTCAGATGGAACGTTCCCGTTGGAACGTTCCCACAAGAATGGTAAAAAATAAAGCGGCCGCATTCCAACGGGCATGCGGACGCGATCCACCGAAAACAGAACGTTCAAATGGGAACGTTCCATTTGGATGGGAACGTTCCCGACTTTTGAGACGCTCCCTAACGGAAATCCAGAGCCCAGCACTCTGGAAAGTAGCAAGATGGCACTCACTGCATATGGCTGATCTAAAATCAAACAGCTGGGCACAGTAAAAATTCCCTGCATGTACAACGACACAAAGCACTACTGCGTTTTCTACGTCACTGATGCAGCAGGGCCAGCAATCCTTGGCCTAAAGACATGCCAAGCCCTGAACTTGATAACACTTCATTGTGCAGTGGAAACGAAACCTGTGGTAGAGTCCGTCAAAACTGAGCAAAAGAACAATCCTGTCCAACAGCAACAGGAAAAGCTCACGAAAGAAACATGTAGCGGTCAACGCGTCCACTTCGCTGACCAATTGGTGACGACAGCTGAATCACCAACACCACATCGTTCTCCAAAATACATCCACAGGAATACACCACTGCTCGAGAGGCCGAATATCGGTAGTAAATCTGAACTCCTCGAAATGTATCCCGATTATTTTGATGGCACTGTTGGCTGCTTTGAGAACTTCAAATATCATATCACTCTCGATCCGGAAGCAAACCGGTTATACACCCACCACGTAGGGTCCCCTTGGAGATCAGAGACAAACTCAAGGGAGAGTTAAATCAGATGGAATCCAAGGCCATTATCATGAAAGTTTCCAAGCCAACAGACTGGGTTAACTCACTGGTGATACGTGAGAAAGTCAACGGCCGACTTCGCCCATGTCTAGATCCCAAGGACCTCTACCGGGCATCAAAAGAGATCACTACCATGTGCCTACTCTCGAAGAAATCACACCTAAGCTATCCGGTGCTAAAATGTTTAGCAAGCTTGATGCCAGAAACGGCTATTGGAATGTCGAGTTAGATGAACAATCTACAAACCTCACCACATTCAACACCTCTTTTGGCCGATACCAATTCTTGAGAATGCCTTTTGGTCTCAGGATGAGTCAGGATGTATTTCAGCAAAAGATAGATGAAACCTATCGTGGCTGTAAAGGCACTGTGGGCATCGCTGACGATATCCAAGTATTCGGCAAAAGTGCATGAGACCATGACATACACCTTCATGAAGCTATGGAACACACCAGACGTGCAGGCATCAAGTTAAATGCCGAAAAATGCATCATCAAAACGACTGAATGTAGTTTTTTTGGACTGATATACTCACCCGATGGAGTGAGGCCAAACCCAGATAAAGTGAAGGCAGTTGAAATGATGCAGCCCCCAGGTGATAGAAAACAACTGCGAACCTTCGTAGGGCTGGTAAACTACATTGGCCCATTCATCCCTCAATTAGCTGAACACTCCGCATCACTGCGGGAACTCCTTCGCGAGGACGTTGAGTATATCTGGTCTCCATCACAAAAGTGTTCAACTCCATCAAAGCTCTGATAGCATCAGACACCGCTCTCGCTTACTACGACCAGAAGCAGCCTGTAATACTGCAGGTTGACGCATCAACCAGAGGACTAGGAGCCACCCTGGTACAAAAAGGTCGTCCAATAGCATTTGCATCAAAAGCTCTCACACCAGCAGAGACACGATATGCAAATATAGAGAGAGAATTACTAGCAGTCCTATACGGATGTGAGAAGTTTCATACTTACCTGTATGGCAGACGATTCCTTGTGGAAAGTGACCACCGCCCACTCCAACATATCCACAAGAAAAACTTAATGCAGGCCCCACCTCGACTTCAGCGCATACTTCTGCGTCTACAGGCTTACGAAATTGAAATACGCTACAAGCCTGGTAAAGAGATGGTCGTTGCGGACGCACTCTCAAGACTCTCCCCTGTGGAAAAGCATGAGATACCAGAGATGAAAGTCCGTATACACCATGTCGTGAGCGTGACACCAACAAAGTTGGAGCTGATAAGGCAGGAAACAGCCACAGACATGACCCTCCAGCTGCTGAAACAACAAGTCACGGACGGCTGGCCTGACAGCATCAAGAAAATTCAATGATCCATCAGACCATACTGGTCAGTCCGAGATGACGTAGCTATAGAAGACGGCACAGTCCTGGTTGGCAGTTGAATCGTGATTCCAAATTCTCTGCGACAGAACATACTACAACAGATCCACAGCGGTCACCAGGGAAATAACAAGTGTAAGCTGCGTGCAAAATCTTGTGTCTACTGCCCAGGTATATACAAAGACATTGACAAAATGGTGACAACTTGCCATGCATGCCAGAAATACCAGCGTTCTCAACAGCGTGAACCAATGATCAGTATGGAAGTCCCACCTCGTCCATGGCACACCCTTGGAGCTGACCTCTTCCACCATGACAAGGTCTGGTACTTGATCATTGCGGATTATTACTCAAAATTTCCGTTTATCAGCAAACTTGATAACCTCACCGCCAGCACCATCACAAGAGTTTCACGTGTGTGTTCTTTGCCGAACAAGGCATCCCAGAGCTTATCGTATGTGACAATGGCACGCAGTTCACCTCTTCCCAATTCCGAGCCCTAGCACAGCAGTACGGTTTCCGGATTCAGACTTCTTCACCCTACTACCCCAGAGGTCATGGATTCATCGAAAGACACATCCAAACAGTGAAGAGAATCCTCACCAAATGTCGAGAGTCAGGGGACGATCCCAACTTAGCCCTCCTAACTCTCCGTGCCACTCCACTCAAGTCAAACCTGGCATCCCCTGCTGAGCTACTGAACAGACGAAAGTACAAGACAACACTACCTTCAGTACATCACCCCCCACCAGATCGTGATGATGTGCGAGAAAGACTGCAGGCAGACCAGTCTTCAGAATCTAAATACTACAACAGACGCTCTACCAGTACCCCAATCCAAGAACTCCTCAACGACCAACCCATCTACATTCAAAATCTGATTAACAAAACCTGGAGCCAAGGTAGAGTCGTGAGCAAATCAACTAGTCCTCGATCCTACAATGTGGAAACGGAAAGTGGAAGTCAGCTCAGACGAAACAGGATTCATCTGCGACCAGCTCCTCTGAGATCTACCACACCAACTCCTGATCGCAATGCTCCTTCAAAACCCCAGAGCAAACCACTTTCTGACCGCCCCTCAGGAACGCAGACAGTGACCCGGTCAGGCAGAAGAGTCAACAAGCCAAACAGACTTGATTTGTAACAACATACCATCATGTGACTAAACAAAACAAAAACACACACAAACAGACACACAATCATACATTAAAGAACAGTTTAATTTGAAAGTTTAATCAACCTGGACTCTTAAAAACAGAACAATGTTTTTCTTGAGGACTGAACTTTCGAAGGAATAACTGGACTAATGAACATTTGATTTAAGTGATTTCGGATTAATCTTCATTTCCATTGTAATAATCTTTAAAGAAGAGGGGATGTCACATTCACACATGCATACATACAGGACTAGCGCCCTCTAGAGTTCAACCCCTCACTCATGTACCTTTCCATCAACATGGCTGCCAAGTGTTAACATGATTAAAACTACCAAAGTTCATGACACAAGCTGAGTCCCTCTCTCTCTCTAAATGTC
The DNA here is from genome assembly GCA_023634235.1 of Pisaster brevispinus. NCBI lineage: Eukaryota > Metazoa > Echinodermata > Asteroidea > Forcipulatida > Asteriidae > Pisaster > Pisaster brevispinus. Next base: position 6,796,882 of record JAMKCF010000016.1, on the reverse strand, counting down.
AGCAGGAGGCATTACACCGGTACACCATACAATAATACCGTACAGTAACGTAAACAGTTTGCGCTTGAACTTTGTGTGACAATGGTTTTACTGTTTCCGTTCAAGGATCACACAGGCTCTCAATAGCAGGCAGCAGATGGAAGCTGCAAGCTACAAGTTGCATTAGCGTCATACTGACTTTGTCAAGTGGGTATGTCGATTCATTGAAACCACACAGACTAGCTGTTTGTGCGTCTATATTTCGTTTTTAACAGCTTGTGTGGTCCTTTTATAAGATACACTGAATCTAACATAAAAGGCGGTTATCGGTAGCTTTCAGCCGTTGACTGGGATTTTCGGGGCATGGTGGGAATTAGAAAGGCGGGATGCGAGCATGTTGTTTCGACCCAAATTTTGTAGATGTCAACAAACTCCTTTGACTATGCGAGTTGGGAGGCTGTCCTATTGAGTATTTTCGAATATTTAGAAATAACATAGGCCCTTAGCTAATATTGGGATATTATTCTAAGTAAGCCAGCCAGCCTCATCCTCCGCTCCCTGAGCTTTTGAAGCTACTCTGGACATGGTACCATAGAGCTGGATGTTAGATACACGGTATTCCCAACCGATGTCGAGTGTCATCATTAGCATTCTTGTACAGAGCCCCTCTTGTGCTCAATAAATGATTGGGGTCATGTTTTTGCCAGCCTTTAATGGCCACTGGAATAAATAATTCCTTTAAAAAAATGTCTTAACCGTATCAGAACCGGGTTGTCTTACTTAACCCAAAACTTATATCAAAGGTAAAATTGCGAAAAAAATGGTAATGGACGTCAGCTGCATGCTATCATTGCGATCATTTGTTTTGGGTTTTTTCCCCCAAAAAGTGGTAGTTGTGTGTGTCACGTGATAGTTTGATTAAAAAGTTGTTTTGAGCTCGTTCCTATTTTATTAGATTAGAATTGTAAATCTTTCCAGACCAATACATACCAACAGATCAAAAAACAGGCCTCTTCTGTGGACCATGGGTCCCCATGTTGACGGGGGTATTGATTTTAGCTGGAAAAAAACTTAAAACATGTGTTTGGTTTCCCAAAACGAGAAAGACCGATGTCCGCCACCGAATGTGACCCCACTTATGTAAATTAATGCCATTAATGTCAGGCTATTGATTATAAAAAAAATAAAATAAATACAACAAAATAATCTATTATGAATACAACAACAAAAAAGAATAGGGAAATGACATGGGGGGTTTTATGACCAAAAAATGCAAAGAATTACAAAACAAAGTCATATTCTATGGTCAAATTTACGTCATCATGTGGAACTTGGTAAAATGAACAAATGTGGCAAGATCATTGGGTAGCTTAATATGCCCCCCCCCTTTTTTTTTTTTTTTTTTTACCGGCCATGGTAACATTAAAACGTACAATATATGTTTTTACTTCTTCATAAACATGTTTTTTGCACTGTATACTCTTATTTCTAAATAGTATACGAGTTATAAAATGCGAACAAATATGTGCGCGCAGTAAATAACTGAGTACAAACAAGTCATTGGTGAAAAGCACATCATCATTCCCATTATGGGAATATTGTACTAGCCTTTGCTGAGAATACGTCATGAACTATAATTTTTTTCTTCGGAAAGCCTCCATTATTTTTTAAAATGCTGACTAACTGGAGAGTATACTGTTAAGTTTCCCCATCTTCATTTTAACAAATATAAAAAACAAAGATGCCTTTACTTACTTTGCTAAGACACTTTCAGCGTAAAATCGTGAGGTAGGTTGATCTTTAGCAGTGGTACGCCACATAAATGGCAAACAGCCAAGTCTCATGATTATTCCAAACCAACTTGCAATTAAAGTAAATAATAACACCTAGAATGATTGTTCAGGACCCTCGCAACGTATATTCCCGCCCGATTCCCAGGCACGGGGTCGTGGTCTCAGTTTCTATTCTCCTGTATGTTCAAAGCAGGCCCAATGAAGGACTTTGGTTTTGTGTGTTTTTGTTTTTTTCAACAACAACAAAAGGCGGATACTTTGCCTATTCTGCACAAGCCTTTATTTTGTCATTATAATCAAACTACAGGATATCTGCTAGCAAGAAAACGTGGCGTTGCTTTACCACAGTGAGAGACTGTATGGGGCCAATGTTTTTGCCAGCTTTTATAAGCCCTTTGCAAAAAAAAAATTAACCGTGCGTGTCAGGACCGGGGAGCACAACGTCCACTCCTACCCTATTTCTGCCCTAACTTTATAACAATGCATCAAATCTACACCACACTTTCTTACGTTCCCAATATCTACAAATATACAGGGCAAAGATGTATGGGAAAAGGTAATTGTCGCCATGCATGCTATCATGGCAACTAATCGTTTTGGGATTTTACCAAGAAAGTGTCGGTGATGTATGTCACGTGATTGTATCCGGCGGCCATCTTGGAATTTGTGTTTGAGCCTGGTGTTAATGGTTCAAACTGTATCATCATCTGTTTCAATAGAATCGTTTTAACATGTTATTTTATATCTTGTCATGCCAATAAATACCATAAACTCATCAATCAGGCATTTTCCTTGCACCATGGGTGCACATGTTGATGGGAATACTAATTTTAAAGTGAAACAACTTAAGTAAATACCTTAAGACAAATCTATGTTTGTTTCTCCAAAAGGTGACCCCAGTAATGTCACGTTATTGAATATGTCAAAATAAAAATTATGTTCCGTATTTGGAATACGGAGTAATACGGAGATGGATTTTTTTTTATGAATAACTAATTAGCCCCCTTAAAAATATATATATATAAATACATAAAATAATTCCCTGTAGGCCTAATGGTTATTTTTACTTACGGTTTTACGTCAACATGTAGAACTTGGTAAAATGAACATTTGTGGCAAGATCATTGCTCAGACACTTTGGAAATTACGTCGGGGCACCAAGTTCCTATTTCTGGTCCTTGTAAGTCCTAGAAAGCCCAGTCCTAATAGCACTAAAACGTTCGTTCATTTTGGCATTTTTGTCTTCTTCTTCTTCTTGTTTTTCTTTTGGCAACTGTTCTTTAAGTGCATTTATAGCGAATGATCTCAACAATAACATCAGGTAGTTGGGAACTTCAATTTTATTCTTATTTATTTATTTATTTAATACGAATTGTGTGGGGGCGAGAGCAGCTTCTGGTCTAAACTCATCAGTACGTAAACAAACAATAAGACTAGTAACGTAATGGCATCCAGCTTACCTTTCAATACTTTGAGTGGATCTTACTATTTCCGAAATAGACAATACAATTTGTTCGAGTAGAAATTTACGGGGTAGGCCCTCACTTATCATGATATTGACACATTTTGTTTGATAATTGACTGCATAATTGATTGCAGTGGAATAGTTTATATGAAAACAAAAATAAAAAACAATACGTATATCCTATTCTGCATAATACGTTGTATCTTCCAGGACGCACTAATCCTCCAATCAGATGCTCGAACCGGAGTGTAATATTATACAAATAATGAATGTTTATGAGTGCAATGGTAAGAATGTTTTCATTCGTTGAAAGATGGAATGTTCCATTCAACGATGCGATATGCCATTCAAGCCACATTCTTCACACATCCGTACCCTTCTGGAACTCATAATTGGAAGAAATTGCTTCCAATTCGGAAATAAATATTTCCTACAGAAATTCGGTTGTGCATGGGCTCTACAGCTAGCCCAGAAATCTGTGACATAACCCTCCATGATCTCGAAAATCAAATCCTTCAACAAGCTGACCACATCCTCACTTGGTGGCGCTATAAAGATGACATTCTCTAATCTATGGCGGCAATATTGAAGAATTCAAGAACCTGGTAACTACCATGAATCGAATGCACCCAACCCTCAAATTCACTTTTGAGGCCTCCAACTGTTCAGTGAATTAAGAAAACCCATAATGATTCCATGTTCCCATCCTGCATCAAACCACCATGTTTTTTTAAAGTTCATCCATGTTGCTGTTAAGAAGCACTGTTTAGTAATATGTTACAATGAAATTTTCATGACAAAATTTCATCATTTTTGTCACGAAGATCATCAAAAAACATGACAAAATAAATAGCGTTGTAAGAACAAGTAAAAACACAAGGCCTTTTTTCCCGCCACTTGATGATGACGTCACGTAAGCTAAAACGATACGGCACAAATAACGATTTTTGTAAAAGTTTTTGCACCGAAAAAAAAAATAACGGCTAAACCTGCAGAAGTGTATGTGGTACGTTTCGAAAGAACAATCCTTCGTTTATCAGAATATGAACTCCGTTTGTCTCAATCGTGCTCAAAAACAGTCAGGGGCACCCTAAATGTAAAGCTAATCAACAAAAAGTGTGAAACTTTACCCACATTTCAAACTAAGATTCACATGTTTTTGGTACCTAAAATCAGGTAAAAATGGATTTATTCTACGATGAAAATGTTCAAGATCACTTACCACTCCATGTTGACCCAACACTGCCCTCTAGCTGGGACCTTTAGCCAATTGTGCAGGGTCGTCTCCGAACGCTCGCGCATTCACGCGAAATCTCGAAGGGTCCGAGACCGCTGTGCCGCTGCAAATGAAATTTGGGTTTCGGCCTCATTATCTAACACGCTGCGCACTGACTGAATGATTTCGCATCGAAACATGTTCATGGGAAGTCCCCGGCATGAGAAACACCATGATACTATACTATATATAGATGTGTCTCAACTCGGGAAATTCCAACATACAGAAATTGAGGTCCAATCTCATTAAGCACAGTCAAGTCGATGTATGTGCGTAAACCATCATCTATGGTGTACTTTAATTACAACAGTGTTTTTCACTGAATTTACTTGCGTTCAGCAAGTACATCATGCAGTCCTCTTAAAAATGTACACAGTTAAAAAGGTTATTCCAAAACTTGTTAAAAAACCTCATGCCCTTGGACTTTGTATCTATTGTAAATTATATTAAACTGTCAGACAAGTTATCGTTGCTTTTCCACGTGTTCTTATTCCGTACAAGTTAAGAGTATAACAGTTCAACATAACCAGTTAAATACATTTCACGCTTAAACTTTCTGGAAAGAAGTCGAATAAGATGCTGGTAGATATGGCGGTTTAAAAAAACACGGCTACATAAAATCAACGAGACAATTATAACAACACGGATCAAGACGTATTATGTGCTTAGATATAAAATATTATCCATCCAGTGTACAGACGGTGTTCTTTTTATAATCACTCTTACAACAATACTCATTATTAGTTAAGTAGTTTTGTATAATCCTTGCTTGGATTATGTGTTATTCAAAAGGCCACATGCAAATCAGCACCCCGAAGCTCATTGCTTATTTTGAAATGTTGGTCAAGTTTGTGATTGTTTAGTGAGCAGTTTTTTAGTTGACATTCAACGTTGAACCAGATGGCGAATTTGGCAAGTTTAAATAAGTTTGTTTTGTTCAAAAACCTCAAAAGCCCCACCTAATTGGGACAAACGTAACTCCGGTAAGTTGTCAGCACTTGCTGACAATTTTTTACCGTTGGTTAAAAGGGTTCGTTTTGCATCTTTGTCAATGTTTTTTTTATATAAGTCTGTTGATTACATATCCACGTATTGCCTGGATCCATTGTAATACTCTGGGTGTTGTCAGTTGGTGAGAGCGTAGCTCACGCGAGCGCTACAGACAAGATTGCAGCGCTACTTCATGGAAACGGTTTTTTCATATCGTGAGTGTGCGCCTGATTTGCAATGGAAACTTGTACATCGGTGGTACTCCGTGGCGTCGAAAATTGCCAGTTTTGGTTCAATGTTGCAATGCCTAATTACAGTAATATTTTTTTTAAAGCTCATGAAGTATTTGAAACTTCACGAAATTGTAGGCCTCGGTTAAAGTTGCTTAAATATGCTAAATGTAAGAGCGATCCCAAATGTATTCCTACATGTAGATGAATAGTACATACATTTTTACAGTACAAGTAAACTTCAACTACATGTACAGGTTCAGCGTACGTATGTGTAGGACAACACTATCGTGTGTTGTCACAATGTGGGTCAAGACGTACTGCGCCATACTGTACGTCAGAACTGGCTAACAGTCATAACTGGCAAAACGTAAATGGGTCGATGCTGGTTCCTTCCTGTTTTGCTGGACCAGTACTAAACATACTAGAACATCCATTGCTACTGTTATGTAAATCTAAAGTTTAAAACTGTTGGTCGTTTGCATGAAACCAATCCAGGCAATAGGTGCTTTCAAGGGTACATAAAATTGCATAAAAATGTACAGACAACAGCTGGTGGATACGAAGAGCAACGCAGTACACAATGTGCTGATCCCTTTGTTTGGCTTATTTTTAAACAAACATTAATGTTCAATATGACCTACAATTGGTGTTGTTTTCCCAAATATATTTATTCATAGCAATATCAAACTGGTACTTACTCTGCAGAAGCGGTTTTTGGGTTACTTTTGTAAACCCTGGTTGAACGCCATTGCTATGACCTATACTAGCGTTGTCTGGTATTTGAAGAGGCGAACCACAATTACCATATTCATGCGCCATGCCACGCCTCAGAATAATTTGGAGTGCGTGTTTAATGGGAGAGCCGTATTTTGGCCATCATTCAAACCCTAAAGTCTGCAAAGTAGCTGTATGTCTGTTTTATTTCTTATTTTTGTGTTTTATTTTATTTACTTTGTTGTTTTTCTCCTCCTGTTTCTTGTCTTAATAACAATGACACCACAATGACATCCTTTTTGAAAATTGCTACCAACCAAAGTAATGGCAATTGTTGACAGAATATTTTGGGCGAAAAGTGTTGGCCTGAACTAATCAGTAAAAGTTGAAAATATTTCGTGCGGTTCTCACTTCGACACTATTAGTACATAATCACAGAACGTTCCACAAAATTCACCGACACTCATTGAAGACGCTAACAATATAGGTTGTGTGTATTTTATACCTTCTGTGTAAATAAAAAAAAATTAAATGACCCCCAAAACGGTGGGAATGGTGGAGGAGCATTTTGCTAAGGTTCACGTCTGTAAACAAAATGGAAAAACAAACAAAATGGGTAGGCCATCAGGACGACCGTGGTTCTCAGTGTTATGACCCATTACATGTATTGTGTTGTCTTGAAGGTCGTTACTTTTACGGCCTATACAAAACAAATATTGATAATAATCATGAGAAGTTCAGTATTATTTGTTTAATTGCATTTAACAAGGTGAAGGTCTTTACAAAAAAAAATAGCCTGCCCGAAAAAACAAATGAAAGAACAGTCATGTGTATCTCCCCCGCACAGCATTATGCATATGCTTAGGATTGTGCGGGCGCAGTGTGTGACCCTGTTTGCAAACGGCTAAGGTTCAAGGTTGAAGTGCACAGACTGAGTGAAAATGCAAGCTCTATGCAGGCACAGGGCGCATATGGCATGTTTACATTATAGAAGAGTATTACTGTATGTCGACAACAGCAGGTTTGGAAGTACAAAAGAGCAAGAGTACAAAACGTGCCGGGTTGTGTCATAAACAAGTTTGCTTTCAACTCTTTTTATTCGGTCTGCCGTCCAATTGAATAGTACACGCAGTGCATCTCATGTGAATGTGCCACGTAAACTATATACTAAAATCATCGAGCTGTATAAACAGCGGTGCGAGGTTCCAAACACATACATGTACATATTGTTATAACAATCGAATATAAGATGTTTGAATTGTTTTGCCAGAAGGGTGTTGAAATTCAGTTTTACATCAGAAAAGCACGCCGTACCAATAATCATTGCGTATTACATTGGGCTTGTTTCGTCAATAATAACATCATGGTTTTATAGGCATTTCAGTGGTCGCTGAAACACAGTTGTTCCTTTATTTCAAGGAAATGATCATTCTAATGTCAAACCGAAAGCATACTACATGCGTGACTCATTGATTATATCAGGAATCGACAAAGCATCGGGAAACAAAAACCTAACAACAACATTTACAATGACATCGCATGATATCAACGATAACACACATTTCCTTTCGTGAACAGCAATAACAATTACCTTTAAGTCCGTATTATTAAATCGTTCTTCAATGCCGGTTTTGGATTTTATTTTTATTTATTATTATTTTTTTTTTTTTTAACAAGACGGCCTAACTTATTTTCATCTGCCAATAGTTAGTCCAAGTAGAGTTTTGAGGGATCACATGTCTCCTACTATTCCCCGCTGAGTATGTATGGTGGGAAATCTCTCTTGAAATCATCGGGGAACGAAATCATGTTGGGGTTTTTTTGTCAATACGGACGAAAGTTAATGTGGGTTTACTGTTACCGCAGCAAGCGCTTATGTTTGTACCTTATCTAGCGTTAAGTTTTATACCTGGCAATTATTCGGAGATTATTTATTTATTTATGTTGATTATAAAAATGTGAGTCTAACGCATCATGGGGCATACGATTGTTCATAAGTTACCAGAAAAGAGCATGATGTTTGTAGATGAAGTTTTAAATTGTCTGTTTCGCCTTGGTGCTGTTGCTGCCGCCGCTGTTTGCTATGATTAAGGGTTCAACCTTTTTACATTTTTGTTCAAAATATATATATATATATATATATATTTTAGCATGCTACCAAAGAGTCATCAATCTGGCCTCATCAGTAGACCCCGGGTCCCCATGTTGACGGGATTTTTGAGTGTTAAGTGAAACAACTTAAGAAACATGTTTGTCTCCCCAAAAAACTTAGATAAACCGATGTTAATTGTGAAAAACAACAAAAATGTCAGTACATGCACAAAAATTCAGAATTAGGAAAAGAAGAGCCATTAGAATGGAATTCAAACAGGTAGAAGAAGCATAAAAATGGGCAACAAAAAAATACAAATAAAAAAAATGTTAATGGTAAAATTTTTAATTAATGTTTATGTCATCAAGTAGACTTTGGTAAAATGAACATTTGTGCAAGATCATTGCTTATAAAGTTAATATGTAAACATTATGTGATAACAATATGTAAATAGGTATGTGCGCGCAGTGTATAACTGAGTAATAAACAAGTCTTTAGTGCGAAGTATACATTCATTCCCGTGTAGTAGCCTATATTGAGAGTACATTATGAACAACCTTTTCTCCGTCAAAAACCCCTCACTGTTTTGTTTAAAAGCTTAACCACTGGAGAAAATACTGTTTAGTATTCCCCTCTTTATTGTTAACCAATAAAAACAAAAAAAGATATTTGCACTCACTTTTCAGAATACACTTCCAGCGTAGAATTGTTTAGTAGGTTGATCGTTGCAAGTTGTGCGCCACAAAACTGTTGCCAAACCAAGTCTCATGAGTATCGTTAACCGACTTGCTTTGTCAACAAACAAATAAAAAGCAAACTATTTATGTTTACTCATTCAAGCATGCATACAATAAAATTCCCGCCCATTTCTCAGTCCCTTTGTCATGGTCTCGGTTTCTTTCCACTTGTTCGTTTAAAGTAGCTTACTGTATAATTTTGTTTCTGTAAAACATCATAAAAAGAAAATTAAACATGTTAAAAATAGCCACATGAGCTAGTAGGCCGTGGGCCAAAACCTGTAACATGCACTTTCGTCTTAACTTTCGAGGGGCAACTTTATTTTTCGTTTATAAGTAGTTTGGAATGTATAATTTATTATTTTACCTGTTCCCATTTGATCTGCTTGCACGTTAATGAGAAATTAAGCAAGAAAAATCGCCTGTTTTGCAGCGCCGTTGCTATGCCGACGTTATGCCGCGGATGGCGCTGTTCTTCAACCTTGATGGGAAACACTAAGAACTGGCTGAAACAAATACAAGTTTGGTGGAAAAACATGTGCCCAACGCCAGACTCGGCTGACAGCTACCATCGGCTCTGTGTGTGTGTGTCCTGTAGGTGTGACACTGTACACATGCCGTACCTATTCTTTCTAAGTAAGTCTTAAGTTAAGTGTTAGTGTTTTGTTAAAATTAAAAAGGTAGGCACGTATTATATAAAAATAACCTTATTTCACATTGCCTTTTAAGTTTTCCTTGGTTCTAAGTTAGTGAGGAACATGGTGTGCCTGTATTTTCCCATTGATTAAACTACATGTAAATATACCCCCATTTATTACAGGAGGTTTGCTGCTCAGAGCTACAGAGATTCTCGACGACGAACAGATTTTGATTGACATCAAAGAGAGAAGACATTGTCGCAATTGAAGTCAGATACCACTGAAGTTGTTACAAGGACTGCATTGAGTTCCATGCAAGGAGCAAGCAATTACAGATGATGTCTTGTTCCGTAGATCTCTGCACCAAGCCCACTCGGCCATGGCTGGGAGCTACTTGATAAAAAAACTAACATTTAAATAGATGACCATGCCTGCAGCTCCTGCGAAAGCACCGCAGCATGTGCACTGTGTGTGCAGGAAAAACTCATTTCAACACTTCAAGCTGCTCTTGTCAAAAAGCAAACCTTGCACTGAACTCTGCAAGTGCAGTGATTGCAAGAACTCACTCACAGACTTTGATGATGATGCAGAAGAAGATGAAGTTAAAGGCAATTGATAAATAATCACAGCCATCTAGGTTTTGTTCCACTTATTTTAGTTTTCAAAGTCTATTAAACAATTCTGGCATCTCAAAGTGTAATGGTGCATCTGTAATAATCTGGTCCATCTGAAATAATCTGGTCCTGTATAATTTTTCTCACATAACATTGTTAGAACTAAAAGACAGTCAAGACATGTGTACCCTTTAATCGAACAAAAGAATATGCCTTTAAGGCTTTAAATCATGAGCAGTACAAGTATTGTATTGTTTTTAAATTGTAAACTTTGTAGCAAGTTAGCCCCTGGGCTACTAATGCATTGTTTTAATAAACAACAGTACTGTATAACTATCTGTAGTCACTTGGGTTTTATTGCCCTTAACTTGCGTCAGTTCAGCATAAACTCTTTCGCATACATGCATATTTGCATAATTAATGACTAGCTGAAATTTTGCTAGTGCAATTTGTATTAAATATTTATGTATTTTATTATTTTTAAATTATCGAAACCAATCGTACATGGCCAAGATCTTGAGATAAAAAGACTGAAAATACAATTTTTTGAAAAATTTACCCCCAAAAAGTGTTGGTTTTTTTTTACAAAAACTTGGTTTAGCACCATGGGGATTAATTTTGAAGACTGAGTAATGATCTATTCCATGTACAAGGACCTCAAAGCTATTTTAATCAAATTTGAAATCATTTGACTGGAAAAAGTAGAAATTCTACACAAAATACTGTTTTTGACCAAAAATGAGCAAAAATAGTCCGCATAGGCTTAACGTTCAATCTGCGCCCATGGGAGCAGTCAGATTTGGAATCAGCACCATCGAATTAGTAAAGTTGACTAAAATGCAAGTTGCCCCTAAAAAGTTAAGACGAACTTCAATTTCTGGGTCTTCTACAGATTTTGGCCCACGGCCTAAATAGTAAATATATAAAATTAGTAGAAAAGATGGCCATAGCTTTCGATCCAAACCAGATCTTCGTCAGAGGCATAAACAAGAACAATTACAAACATATCCATTTATAGCAAAACGAGTAGTAAAGGATTAAGGGGGAGTATCCTGAAAAAAGCGGGCAAATATAGCCAATCAGAGTTATAAATTTACAATGGGGTGGCTATAACAACCAATCAGAGTAAGTAGTGAGGTTATAGAATGGTCAGTGTGAAAGGGTGAATCACTGGACTATAAAGGTGGTACCGCACTGTAGGCATTACAATGCGGGAAGCCTGAAAAGGTAGGGCAAGCCGCATACGATTATGCAACTAAAAATAGGAGGCAAGATAAAAGTAACTATAGAATAAAAGAATCAGTGTATTTTAAAAAAGTGCAAGAGGAACCTGCAGAGAGAGCGGGTTATAAAATCCTCTACAAAGGGAATAGGTTATCAACGGGTTTAAAAACTTCTTGAGAGAAAGAAGCGTAAAAATGGACCAGTGGAGAGAACTTGTTAATTACAGTAACTGCCCAGATAGCATCACAGCATAGGACCAACGTTGGGCCGACGGAACACTTTCATTGGAGCAACATTGGCTGTCAACATTGGCCCAACGTACTTTTGCTCATCGGCCCTATGTTTGGCCAATGTAAAAGTTGGCCCAACGTAAACATTGGCTCAACAATGGCCAATGTCTTGCCCATGTACGTTAAAACTTTGAACCAATATCTGGTCAACATGATCAAGCATTGAGCCAATGTTGAGCCTAACATTGTGCCAACGGAACAGTTTCATTGAGCCAACGTTGGCTGTGAACGTTGTCCCAACATACTTTTGCTCATCGGAGTTACGTTGAGTAAATGTTACAGTTGGGCAAACGTTGGCCCAACGTAAACATGGGCTTAATATTGGCCAAAGTAGAACCAACGAAAGGTTTATGTTGGGCCAATGTTGATTACCAAATATACTTTTGCTCATCGGCGTTACGTTGGGCCAACGTTAATGTTAGCCCAACATCGGCCCCACTTATAACCTTTATGTTGGCTCAACATTGCCCCAACAATGGGCCAACGTATCGTTATTCAAAAGTATTGACTTCGAGTGGATCTTTCTGTTCATGTAGTGAATGACCTTTATGATTAATTCAAATAATTAGTGTCTGTGAATATCTACTTATCAGATATATTAATTACATGTAAGTTATGGTACAATAACTAAATACGTTCTACAATCACTAAAACCTATACAGGCATACTCGTCCTTCTGCACTGCATGTTTTGTATTTATAGTCCAAGATCCATAGACTTTCCAGTCATGGTTTACACATTTTTTTATTCAAACTGTTTAATTTTTAATTTACATGTTTAATTTACAAATGTTTGTTTGTACTTTGATGTTCATATTTTCAAAAGCCCAACATTGGCTCATTGTTGGCTCAACGTTTAGCGTGACCGTCTTATGGTATAACTGAGTACTGACTTCTTCGTGTATTTTCGGGATTGCTGGCATTTGACTGTCAACCTATAAAAAAACCTTCAGCAAACTTGTCCTATAATTAACAAGCAAACTGCTATTTGTAAAGACAGTTGATCTAATTTATGTCCAGATAGACTTAACCACATTTTGGTCATAACCCCTGACGCATATTGTCAAGGTATGATTCTTGTTATAAATGATTGACGACTGCTGCAACATATCAACACAACTCCAACGTTTTCCATTTCAAATCTTAATCACCATTACTGTTGTGCCGACGTCATAAAACCAATGTGGTAAAGCCGACCTAGCGCCAATATTTGTCCAACGTCGGAAACCAACACAATACCGATATTGCTGTCCCACAAATAACCAACGTTGGCTCAACTTTGGGTGCCGACGTAAAACCAATGTTGTAATGCCGACCTAGAGCAAACATTGGTCCTACGTTGGAAACCAACACAGTGCCGATATTGCTGTCTCACAAATAACCAGCTTTGGCTCAACATTGAGTGCCGAAAAAAGACCAATGTGGTAATGCCGACCTAGAGCCAACATTGGTCTCACGTCGGAAACCATCACAGTGCCGATATTGCTGTCCCACAAATAACCAACATTAGCTCAACAATATGTGCCGAAAAAGACCAATGTGGTGATGCCGACATAGAGCCACCATTGGTCCTACGTCGGAAACCAACACAGTGCCGATATTGCTGTCCCACAAATAACCAACATTGGCTCAACATTGAGTGCCGAAAAAGGACCAATGTGGTAATGCCGACCTAGAACCAACATTTGTCCTACGTAGGAAACCAACACAGTGCCGATATTGTTCTCCCACAAATAACCAACATTGGCTAAACATTGAGTGCCGAAAAAAGACCAATGTGGTAATGCCGACCTAGAGCCAACATTATAGAACTTTCGATTCGGGACGGTAGGGCGTCAGGACGGAAAAACCGAACGCGGCGGCGCCCGCGCCGAACACTCCCGACCTGAGTTAGTAAGCTGCTTCGATTTCTCTGTGGACGGGGGAGAGACGTGAGACGAGTGGTGGCGTGATCACGTGACAGTGCAGTGCAATCGCCCTCAATCCATTGCGATTGTTATAAATATTACTATTATCATGCGCCTGTCATGGCGAATCAACACCGAGTTAGAGACACCCTTGTTGATCTCATTCAATTCATTACAAGAACAATGGTAAATGACCAATTCAATTGTGTTTACAAGTCACATCATGGACATTGATTGGCCTATACTGGTGTCATTTTTTTTAGAAACAAAAAGCAGTGAACCCACACAGTTTGTGTATTAAACCACCAATGCTCAATAGTCGCAAGGCTTATTATCCGAAAGACAAGTTCAATTAAATGTTGTTTTGTTGTTTAAAACCCTGCTTTGATTGGCAATCATGTGATTTTAATGAATCATGGCAATTGAATGAACTCATCTCAAGACTTAAGTGATTAAAATTAAAACAAATTAAACTGAACATAAAAGGACAAGCACAGCACAGTGCATAAATTATCACAACAGTTTTCGATCATGCCGATCTGAATCTGAATCTGAATTGTTATAGTTTCCAAAGCATTCTTCCAGAAACATCGCACCAAATTCTAAAGACCAGAATTTCTGTACTTCAGCCTCACAAAATTGAGTTCGTTCACTTGAACAAGATTTTATTGGCCTAGTTTTATAGTGTGTTAAGCATTTAAACAACAGTAACTCACCGAGCAGCCATTTGTGTTACTGTTGTTAGATTCCATGTCGTTTTTCACGTAGTGAAAGTCACTGTGTGCACGGACGTACGTGCACACGCGCGCAGTGGGCCTAAAAAAACAACCATAACAACGTGTACAAATGACACCACTCAGTCGTGCTTACAGACCGGACGTTATTTCACCCCAAGACCGTTCTCAAACTCTGCACGACGGAGACGTGTTCGGTTTCGCGCATGCGCCGATCGATTTTTCCGCTCCCTTACCGTCCCCTCCCACCTCCCGTCCCGAATCGAAAGCTCCATATTCGTCTCACGTCGAAAACCAACACAGTGCCGATATTGTTCTCCCACAAATAAACCAACATTGGCTCAACATTGAGTGCCGAAAAAAGACCAATGTGGTAATGCCGACCTAGAGCCAACATTTGTCTCACGTCGGAAACCAACACAGTGCCGATATTGCTGTCCCACAAATAACCAATATTGGCTCAACATTGAGTGCCGAAAAAAGACCAATGTGGTAATGCCGACCTAGAGCCAACATTTGTCCTACGTCGGAAACCAACACAGTGCCGATATAGTTCTCATACAAATAACCAACGTTGGCTAAACAATGAGTGCCGAAAAAGACCAATGTGGTAATGCCGACCTAGAGCCTACATTGGTCCTACGTCGGAAACCAACACAGTGCCGATATTGTTCTCCCACAATAACCAACATTGGCTCAACATTGAGTGCCGAAAAAAGACCAATGTGGTAATGCCGACCTAGAGCCAACATTTGTCTCACGTCGGAAACCAACACAGTGCCGATATTGCTGTCCCACAAATAACCAATATTGGCTCAACATTGAGTGCCGAAAAAAGACCAATGTGGTAAAGCCGACCTAGAGCCAACATTTGTCCTACGTCGGAAACCAACACAGTGCCGATATAGTTCTCCTACAAATAACCAACGTTGGCTAAACAATGAGTGCCGAAAAAGACCAATGTGGTAATGCCGACCTAGAGCCTACATTGGTCCTACGTCGGAAACCAACACAGTGCCGATATTGTTCTCCCACAATAACCAACATTGGCTCAACATTGAGTGCCGAAAAAAGACCAATGTGGTAATGCCGACCTAGAGCCAACATTTGTCTCACGTCGGAAACCAACACAGTGCCGATATTGCTGTCCCACAAATAACCAATATTGGCTCAACATTGAGTGCCGAAAAAAGACCAATGTGGTAATGCCGACCTAGAGCCAACATTTGTCCTACGTCGGAAACCAACACAGTGCCGATATAGTTCTCCTACAAATAACCAACGTTGGCTAAACAATGAGTGCCGAAAAAGACCAATGTGGTAATGCCGACCTAGAGCCAACATTGGTCTAACGTCAAAACCAACACAGTACCGATATTGCTCTCCCACTTACAACCAACGTTGGCTCAACATAGAGTGCCGACGTAAAACCAATGTGAAAACCAACTGAAAACAATTGCAATCGGCTTTGTAGTTACTGAGATATGGTCCCACTTTTGGTTGACTCGGTTTTAAAGGTTAACATGTGGTCACTGTATCCATAGTTCAGTCTTCAATGCTCAATGGGTATGTAACTGAAAAGAAAATGAACATGGGTTGTGTAGTTCTTGAGATGTGGTCCCACTTCCGAATGACCCGGAAGTAACTGTTAACATTGGGTCGCGGCAACCCAAGTTCAGTCTTCAAGGCTCAAGGGGTTTATAACTGAAAATAAATTAAAAATCGGGTGTTTAGTTCTTGAGATATGGTCCCACTTACGATTGACCCGTAAGTAAAGGACAACACGGGGTCACAGTAACCTATAAAAAGCCTTTAGTAAACTTGTCTCATAACTAACAAGCAAACTGTTATTTGTAAAGACAGTTGATCTATTTTTTGCCAAGATAGACTTAACCGCATTTTGGTCATATCCCCTGACGCATATTGTCAAGGTATGATTCTTGTTATGAATGGTTGACGACGTAACATCAAGACCGCCGACCTAAAGCCAATATATAACTGCTGCAACATATCAAAAAAACTCCAACGTTTTCCATTTGAAATCTTTGTCGGAGTGCCAAAAAGAAAAAAAAATCAAACAAGCAAACCAACACCAACAACACTGTTTCAACGTTCGGTTTGCAATGGTGTCCAAAAAAGATTGGCAATTGATATAAAAACATTGCCGAATTGTGCCTATCAATCTCCAATATGGTTCAACGAAGTTGTCCTCACATCACCGTTACTGATGTTCCGAGAAAAAAAACAATGTGGTAATGCCGTCCTAGAGCCAACATTGGTGACATGTGGGAAACCAACACAGTGCCGATATTGCTGTCCCACAAAATAACCAACATTGGTTCAACATTAAGTGCCGAAAAAAAGTGGTATAATGCCGACCTAGAGTCAACATTGGTCCTACTTCGGTAACCGACACAGTGCCGATATTGCTGTCCCACAAATAACCAACATTGGCTCAACATTGAGTGCCGAAAAAGACCAATGTGGTAATTTATTTATTTATTAAAGCATATTTATACAGGATACAAAAATCAGCTCAGAGGCTGTTTCACATTAATTCAATTCAATTCAATTCAATTCAATTCAATATTACGTTTATTTCCATACTGAAGACTACATAACAGAATGCAATAGACAAAATATTGTGGAGGCACAGTCCTAATAAGTCAAGGCTTGTAGTGGAGTGCCTTTAGACAAAAACAAATACACAGATCATGAAATAAGTCAAAGATAAACGTGTGGACAATGACCTAACCAAAAGGAAATTAAGATAAGTGACTGCTAACAAAACCGTAATTCTGCAGGGGAGGAGAACATTTTGGAGAACAAACCAAAAGGATGAAACTAAGCTACAAATTGGGAGATAAGATACTCTTTGAAAGATTTCTTTAAATAGCCCACGGAGGTTTTGGATTTAACTGAATGGTCATTGCTATTCCACAGACTAGGACCATAGTAGCGAAGGGTGTTTTTGTACTGAGATGTACGTGTGAAAGGTATGTATAGGTTGCTGTGTGACCTAGTGTGATAGTGGTGAATGTCGCTAACTGAGGCGAAGAAAGAAGAAAACGTGTCAGGAAGGAGATTATTAGTAAACTTAATATGAAGATACCAGTTTGAAGCTTATTAATATCAGACAGGGTGAGAGTGTGCAATTTAACAAAAAGGGGTGCAGTATGATCACGTAGTAGGGAATGTGTACATATTCTAATAGCTCTTTTTTGAATGATCATTAGTGAGTGAAGTTTGGAAGTAGAAGTGTGTGCCCAAACGATATTACAGTAGTTTAAGTAAGGGGTCTTGTCAAAATTAATCCTGGACAGACCATCGGACAAGGTTCATCCCATGTCAAATTTTTGTTGGACGGGCCATCGGATGGGAGTTCCAATGAGATGATGTTCCACACGCTGAACAGTAATCTCCCGTCTGTGCGGCACCTAAATGTAGCCCGAGCCCTTAATGTCGCCCGACCTAAAAGTAGCCCCAAAGTTGTACCTAGATGTCGCCCCGACCTAAATGTAGCCCCAAAAGTTGTATCTAGATTTTGCCCCGACCTAAATGTAGCCCCAAAGTTGTACCTAGATATCGCCCAGGCGACATCTAGGTACAACTTTGGGGCTACCCGGCGACATCTAGGTACAACTTTGGGGCTACATTTAGGTCGGGCGACATTAAGGGCTCGGGCTACATTTGGGTGCCACACACCCGTCCGATGCACAGTACCCAAAGCACCCCACAGAGTGCTCTGCGGTTTCACTGGCTGATTAAATACTAAGTATAAACAAACTTGTGGTTTGCAGTTTGGAGTGAGTCTGGTCTGACCGTTTGGAGGTCACTATAGTGTGGTGGAGTTTTTAACCCATTGTTCCTGTAAACCGTTGCTTGTGTTCCCTTCCTCCATTCTTACATTTTCTAGGTTAACAGTTAATAATTAAACAAATGGAATGTAAGCATCAAATGATGATCTATGATACGACCATTTTGTCTTTAGTAAATACTCAGGGTCATGGAGGCCTAACCATGAAACAGAAAACCTGCCCTTGGGAGACCCCTACTGGTTTTCCAGTAGATAGCGATCTAAAGACCCTGCTGTTTGTAAACAAACAATCTCTGGTGAAGGCCAGTCACTGTGTACTCATCCCATGGCCCATCCGATGAAGTAATCACTACAAGGAAATTCAACATGGGACAAGAAACCTGGTCCTGGACCAGCGCCGTCCAATGGCTGTGCGGGATTAGTTTTGATAAGGTCCCTAAGGAAGAACAAGGCTGTTGTAAAGTGAAAAAGAACGTCCTTGGGAAGAAAGTGACGAATTTTAGAAATAACGCCAATGGTCCTGTTAAAAAAATAAACAAAACTAGCAATATATACAAATAATGGGAAATACTAAAGTGGAATTATGGAAAGGTAAAAAAAAAAGCACAATACACGAACTATAAACAAAACAGAACCAGCTACTTAAAATACACCTTCTTATACATGTTTTTAAAGCTCACAGTAGAGGAGGCATTCTGTACATGAGTACGTATTTGATTCTAAACAGTAGCCCCAGCATAACAGAGGGATTGTTTATAGCATTCAACATTTGGCTTAGAAACAGCAACATTAGAAAAATTTGCGTTCCTTGTATTGAAGCAGAATACAGGCTAAGTAGAAATCCCTTCTCTGGTCTAAGGTCTGCCAAGAAAGTGTCCTAATTATGTCTTCACCTCGAGAGTTGACATAATCAAAATCATCAGCAACAATCCTAGCAGCTCTTTTGTGTAGTCTGAGAAGGGCCTTTGTGTTATTCAAAGAAGAATTCCCCCAGACAAAACTAGCGTAGTCAAAACATGGTTGAATGGTTGCTTGTACAGAGAGTTGATTAACCTTTTGTTAATGGTGTGTCTAAAGTCTACTGAGAGAGTGAGTCTTAAAAGCAACCGATTTACATACATTTCTGACGTGCGAACCGCAGGTGAAATTGGCATCAACTTCAACCCCTAAGTACCTGACTCTTTCCAACTGTTCAAGAGGGGTGTCCCTAATAAAAACATTCAAATTATCTATTGGTACGAGAACATTTTAAAAGCATAGTTTTAGTCTTCTCTGGATTAAAACCTTTGTGGGAGGTAGTTTTGAAATCAAGTGGGTAATTGTTGTGCGGTCTAGTTGCGGGGACGGTACACACATCCTCGATCCCAATAAGTGTGTGAGTCGGTCGCAATTACCGTCTTGAATAACTTGTACCCAGCTTTGTACACATTAAATTGGACTTGCTACCAAAATTGGACGGAGCAGTTTGATTGGTTAAGAGTCGTGAAGACATGAATATTCATCATACATCTTGCAGCGTATGGCAAGTCACATGAAGCAAAAGGAGCTACCAAGCGCACACTTCATTCTTTGATAGGGGGTTTATTATCGATAGTAACATTTTATGATAATGCATTGGTCAAATTTATCTTAAAAGAAAGTTAAGAAATTGTTACAATGATTAAAATGTTATGCTTTTTACATTGATGTTGGCAAATAAACTGTCATTCAAAAGCCAAAAAAAAAACATTCCCATGTTTATGAATTCTTCCAATGTTGTCAGACGAGCTACCATTGGCCCTCTCTTTGGCAATTTTGCATATGCAATGTATAATTTTCCATATATGAATATTCGGCTGGGAACAAGCTACTCAAGTCGTTTGAGCTGACAGACCTTGCCACGCGCTACCTACGACCGTTGCATGAATGTATAATCGCACTGTGACTGTTGCATGAACGGCAGGATGTGTGTTTGTAATAGGCAGCACTGGCAGACAAATATACACTGACTAACGACTTGTCATCAAGTCTATGTGGGAGGGAGTCTACCGGCGTTGGATGGCCAAATTTTAATGTTTCTTGTTTGTATCACTTTAAAAGCCCCGAGGGACTTCATCGTCCAGGAGATCCTAAACAGAACCATTCCAAATATCTTAGATGGGGGGGGGGGGGGGGGTTAGTTCCCAGAGTTGTGCAAAAAAAATATGGGCTGTGAAATGTTTTCCTTGCATACAAATGTACACAAAATCTGGTATACCAGTGCACATAAGCACAGAGCTTCACAGATCTAACCCTCTGATAAGTGAAACAATCTGTTCAGCTGGCTGTTCTCTGTAACAGGCTTTGCTTGTCAAGTCTTCTCGACCGGTTACCACCACTCACCCCCCCCCCAGACAGTTCTGTCTCCACTGAGTGAGAGAGACACACTCCAGTCCGCATTGTAAACCAAAGAGAGATAGACAGTGTGGCTATTTACGCTTGCAATAATACTAACAGGGAGTTAAGGGCTGTATTGTGTGGTCAACAGGGTGTTACAAATTTGTCAGGCTAATGAAAAAATACAACACAAACATGAAACTTGAAACTCTTAGTTCTGTATTATTTTGTCTTTGTTCAACCCAAAATTATTTACGATTTAATTGCCTCTTATTAGACCTAAATTTACAAAAAAAATTAATTAAACAAAAATTACACCAAAATTAAAAAAAAATTAATTAAAGAGACAAAATAAGGCTTAAATAATCCTAGACAACAACTCGGCATGCAAAGAATTCACTAAGATGTCAAAAAAATTATGGGGATATGAAATATGACAATGTTATAACTACAAGAGGGGTTCACCACTCACCACCGGTAGACCTAAATGGATCTGAGGGTCTCTGGGGACCTACCACACATAAGGGTTTTAATTAATGCGAAGACGTTTACATTCATACAATGCACTGATACTATCAATATTAGATTGAAACACTTGGTTAATATCAGTAACATTCTTCCCTGTTGTTTAAATGACCACACCATCAGCAAAAATGTTACAGGTACAATTGGAATTAACAGTTTGAGTAATGCTGACCTAGAGCCAACATTGGTACTAAGTCGGAAACCACCACAGTGCCTATCCTGCACGATACGTTATTTCGTCATAATCAAATGTAGGACATCTGCTAGCAAGAAAACGTGGCGTTGCTTTACCACAGCGAGAGACTCTATTTATGCGCCAAGCCTTGAACTATTGCGAATGAGGTTGCGCATTTTTAAGGGAATTTCCGATCAGCACAAGTAACGTGTTAAAGAGAATTCACACACCCTGACAGTCATCAGATGAATGGGGCCCATATTTTTGTCAGCTTTAATTGGCCCTTTGCAAAAAAACGTAATCACTTATAAGACCTAGATTGTGTTATTTTTCAGATTTGTGTTATTTATTTTGAGCGAGATTAGCTTCTGGTCTAAAATCATCAGTACGTAAACAAACAATAAGACTGAACTTAATGGCACCTAGGTTACCTTTAAATACTTAAAGTGGATCTTACTGTTTCCGAAATAGACAACACTTGTTTTTTACGAGTTGAAGTTGCACGGCGTAGGCTTCACTAATCTAGGTATTGACACATTTTATTTGAGAATTGATTGCAGAATTGATTGCAGTGGACTAGTAAAAAAAGTAATAGGCTAATAATAATTTAAAACAA
The DNA here is from genome assembly GCA_023634235.1 of Pisaster brevispinus. Lineage (NCBI taxonomy): Eukaryota > Metazoa > Echinodermata > Asteroidea > Forcipulatida > Asteriidae > Pisaster > Pisaster brevispinus. Next base: position 6,774,709 of record JAMKCF010000016.1, on the reverse strand, counting down.
CAACAACAACGATATGTTTATCCTATTCTGCATAATAAGTTAAGTCGTCATTGTAAATCACATAATATATGTATCATCTGCTACAATTTGAAGGCGTGGTGTCGCATAACTACATTGAGAGACTGTATTCATGCGCCAAGCCTTGTCGTATTGCGAATGATGTTGCACATTTCCAAAGGGAATTTCCTACACTAGTGACGTGTTATAGAAACATCCACGCACACAGACAGTTGAAAAATTAGTATTGCATTTTTTTTCACAGCCTTCAAAGGCCCTTGAAAAAATTCATCTTAACCGTACCAGAAAACAGGAACACAATCTCCAAACTTACCCTTTGTTTAACGCCAAATTTTCTCAGTTTCCCAATACTTGAAATGACCAAGTGGCATCAGCCGCTATCGTGGCAATCCATACGTTTTGGAATGTCGAGTTATTTTGGGATATTTTCCTAGAAAGTGGAAGTGGTGTGTGAAACTTGTGTTTTCAGCCCATACTTTCGATGTCAAACTTTACCGGTTTCTTTTTTTAATTATAATTTTTTTATAGACAAATTTTATATTTTATGGCCAAAAACAATTACTAAATAATAATCAAACCGGCCTCTCCAATGCAACCTGGGTCCCCATGTTGACGTGAATACCGAATTCTAATTTGGAAAAAAAATATGTGTATAAATGTTTCCCCAAAGTGAGATAACGATGATTTCGACCTCACTGTGATCCAGTAGTAGCATTTTTGTCAAGTTACTAATTCGTCCAGATAAACACAGTTTTACAATAGTTTGAAGAAAAACAAATGTAACATACGGAAATGGGAAAACACGACTTTTGACATTTAAAAAACCCAATCCCTTTTATTGGTAATTGTTTGATTTATTTGTTTTGTCAAAATCATAAAACTGCTCGAATACCTTGAAAAATAAGTCGGTGGCACTATGTTCCTGACAACCAAAGAAAAAACATTCCTTGTAGAATTACAACTTGTGTTCAGTATTGTTTTGTTTTATGTCTTTTGGCAACTGTTGTAAAAGCTTTTTTTAACGAACATTGAAGTGCAGGGTTTGCAAAACGTCCAGGTCGAAACAACGGGAAACAGATATTTACTGGATAACAACTATTTGTGGGTGTGTGTTTGTGTTTTACATTCTTATTTAAGTTCACTACAAAAATAGTAGAATATCCTACACCAGCGATTACTATTTGGTGCGCTTACAGTATCATTAATAAATTCATGCAGTTTAGTCTGTATAAATGTCAGGGCTTTTATTCCTTACTGATAAAATTCTGCTTTTGTGAGTATTGGCCAAGAAAAAAGCACCTAGTTTGTTTCCAAGAGGCTTAGAGATTTTGACACATCTGAATATTTTGTACAACCGTCCAACCTCTTAATATCGTCTGGTCTGCTCTCTTCATTAGTGCAATTTGTATGGGTTTCATAAACTAGCTTTTGCACATTTTGAAGCTCCTGAGTCCTGGTAAATAGGGTTTATTGGTCAAGACTGGTCTTCTAAGTATTTGTTTAGCTTTTTTCAAATTTAGATTCATTTTCATTTAATTTCCATTTAATCATTATGAATTAGAATTTGCCATTAATGACCTTATAGTTCTGAGCAGACAATTTATACAGTTTTATGCATAATATTTGTATGTGTCAATATTATGTGATTTGCAAAATGTGCGCCGGCGTTGTGGGTCTCCCCCCCCCCCCCCCCAACAATCTTCCTCCAGCATCCCTGTCTCGTATTTGGTCTCGACTACAACATTGATGTGCAATGCAGCATAACTGAGGTAAACACGTCATCGGAAATAGTGTATGATGTGACTAGAGCATGTACAGTTTGCTAAGAGTACAACTCTGAACCATATTTTTCTCCGTCAGAAATCCTCCACATTATTCGTTACACCGTTTTGCTTACATGCAGACCAACATAAGGATGTACTGTTAAGTTCCCCTAATCATTTTTAACCATAATATAACAACAAAGAAGCTTATACTTACTTTGCAGAACACACTTTTAGTGTTAAATCGTGAAGCAGGTTGATCGTTAGCCGCTGGCTGAAAAAAAATATGGCGCCAAGCATCATGAGTAGTAAAACGGTTTTTTATGAGGTAAAGTAGTACCAATAATAAGTAATGTAATAGAACAAAACAAATTCAAAAAGATGATAAAGTCCCACTACACATTGCGCAGTTTTAAAAGTCAAATTTCAGCTCAAAGATTTTACAGCAATTCGGGTACCTATGAGGGGAGGGTGAATGTGGTCCTATATGCTAACGAGTATTGTTTTGTTTTGTTTACTCATGTAAGAGCGTTTTAAGATTGATTTGCATTTTGAGAAAAGAAGCTTAGTTGTCAGCTTTTATTATATATGTTTTATAAAGATGGTGAGGGGTTTTTAAACATTATCGGAGTATATTTGGATAAAACAAAATGAGCATGGCAGCACATTGGGTGCGTGGGTCTTTGTCAAGTCTGGCCACGTCAGGTCATCGGCCGCCATTTTGCTCTACGCGAACACAAACAATGTAAGCACAACGTGTGTAGTCGTTAGTGATCAGCGGGCGTGCGTCAGTACAACGCTAGCCTATGCTACACTACACCCGTCGAAGATCCGACGTGGAAAGTAGTTTTGTGTGTAAAATTATGATAGTGGCAAATTTGAAAAAACTGAAATTCGACGTTAAAAACATAAAATGCAACCACAGGATTTGTCGTTGGGACATTGACGACAAAGGAAACTGTGCACACCACTTCATGTATGTGAATGTACATGTTTTTGTGCTGTGTGCACTAAACTTGAGGTAAGTATATCGCAATAGAGAACTGCATTTCCCGTTCTCAGACTCTTCATAGATGTAGATAAAAGAATCACCAAAAAAAGTCCCCGGCAGCAAAAATGCCGTATGCCTACTTAACTCAGCCCTTCTAAGGGAGTTTATTTCAATTTGTTATCATAAATATTTTATTTTGTTTAGCAATAATCTTATCTTTGTAAAACGTGTTTACCTAATGTATACCTAGATAAACAGGCCGCATTGAATTATACAGTGTCGAAATAATGGGGGAAAGGCCATTTCTGGATACAGTTGTTTGGGCATGGATTGCCACTGAATATGCACTGTCCATGTATAACACGGTAACGGTATAACACTATGAGCAAAAAAGTTTGTGCACTTTCACTTGTTGACTCATTGAAGTACTCATAATGGGGCAATCGAGGGAAAATACACAGTCCTTGTTTAATCCGTCAACCAAACACACACAAAAAGCAAATCATCAATTTCTTCCCTACATTGTTTGAACCAAACTGATTTATTTTTCCTCCGTAAAAAAGGCATTAACAGCAGCCAGCCATCAACCAAGATCAATACCACGCAGTCAGTACCGGCTCCTCACACTATTATAGACGGTTACATTCATTATGATTAGAAAGTATAAATTATTTTGCCATTGATATTTTTAGAATTTGTTCTATTCATGTTCAAGAGCCATTCTTTTAGGCTGCTCATTTTTTGCTTTGGAACTGATCTCCTACACACATTTAACTACTTATGGAAATTTTCAAAGGTACTTTTTTTATTAACTGCATCATCAATAGAAATACTTTTGTTTGTGTTCGGCGTTAGCCTTTGTATTGTATTGGCTACACCCAACCGTACCAATCCGTTAAATTTAGAAAATAGTTCCTGCAAAAAATTTCAGGGGATTTTTTTTTATTTAATTGTTTTTATGGAAATATCTTGTTAACAGGAGTGACTCTATACTGTAAGGAATCAACGCAGAAACCGATCCGTTATAAATATATCAACCCATTTATTCGTTACATTACGTTAATACTGAAGTGGTATCAATGTAAATTTTTACCCTCATTAAAGCTTGCTTTCTTGCATATGCCTAAAAAATAGTGTGTCAGTTTAATCAGGTTGTTGTTGTATGGAGTTTCCTGAACATATAGGTTCTGAACTTTAGCTTCAAATTTTCAAAAGAACATGTGCGTTGTACATTGTAAAATATAACAAAGACATGTATTTATAAGACAATGCTTACATCAAAAAACATGTTTATGTATATTTGTTAATACTTTCATGAAAACGAATGCCTACGTGAATTGCTAACAAAAATAACATAGTTGGACATACAATGCCAATACCTTTGTAAACATTCTGTGCTAAGACCAATCAAAGATCAAGAAATAAACTGCAAGGGAAACTAATTGGTAAACACTATCACGCCATGTAAGTGTCTCTCCAGCCGTTTCCCGGGTCGTATCAGAAACGTTGGTTTGGTCTCTGATACGTCAGGGAATTTCTGGCGGCTGTCTGGAAACTTTCCAGCGACAACACAACACAATTACACAATCCACTTATTATTTGTATTACTTTGCTTTATATATATTTATATTGGATATATATATTACCCTGATATATATACAAATTTGTTCAAAACAGCATTCATTCGTCAGTGAGACTTTCTTGTAACTAGTAAAAGCAACTCAGGTTGACACACAGGCCTCTTGTGAACGCAACAAACAGTATCCAAGAGGTCAGTTGTGGGTGGTTCGATTCCACTGGTGCTTAGTTCAAGATGGAGAGGGAACCTGACAACATTGTGAAAAAAAATCACCAATAGACTGTGTTAGTCTTCATGGGAGAATAAGGTCACCGTTGAGCTTCCGGGTACGTCTGAGCATTCAACTATGGGAGAATATAATGGGTGCAATTTTGTGTAATTTTTAGTTTTGTCATATCACTTTTTTCCACAACAAAAACATATTAGTTGAATGTTGACATTTAAAACTAATAATTTGATACATGAAGAAAAAAAATCAAAAAATTTATGAAATCAAGACATATTACTCGACCTTCAACATCCGACTCGGGTGTCAAATTGCAAACTTACGCCGACTGTCTCACGACAATTTCAAATCGAGCTTTCCGTTATTCAAATCATATTCAATGAATGAAACTTATTATAACACCACAATACACATTTTTGCCACACTACACGCTGCAGATACTGTACGGGCAAAAGTCTAGATTCCTGCGAACACTCGTACGTTCTCAAAGTCCACTCACAGTCTATAGAAGAAAAACAAGTTTGAATTTTTTCAGCGCAAGGTCTGCGTATCAGTTACTGTTGAATCACCTCGAAATATTACAAGTGACGTGTTATAGAGACATCCACATACCCTGACAGTCATCAGATGAACGGGGCCCATATTTTGTCCAGCCTTTATTGGCCTTTTGCAAAAAACAATATCTTAACCGTGCGTACCAGGACCGGGGAGCACATTGTCCGCTCTTACCCTACTTCTGTCCCTAACTTTACAACGCTGCATCAAATCAACACCACACTTTCTTACTTTCCCAATATTTACAATTACTAGCTAAGTACCCGTGAGACAAGTTTGAGAGTACGGAGCCCCAAAAGGGACAGGTGAAAAAAAAATTGAAAAGGTGAAAAAAAAGTTCAATTTTATTTCGTTCCCTCGAAATACTAATTCGTTCCCACGAAATACTATTTTGTTCCCTCGAAATATTATTTCGTTACCTCGAAATCATTTCGTTCCCTCGAAATACTAATTCGTTCCCTCGAAATCATTTCGTTCCCTCGAAATATTATTTCGTTCCCTCGAAATATTATTTCGTTCCCTCGAAATATTATTTTGTTCCCTCGAATTATTATTTCGAGGGAACGAAATAGATTATTTCGAGGGAACGAATTAATTTATTTCGTTTCCTCGAAATCATTTCGTTCCCTCGAAATCATTTCGTTCCCTCGAAATCATTTCGTTCCCTCGAAATTATTTCGTTACCACGAATTATTATTTCGTTCCCACTAAATCATTTAACTGCTACGAAGTCCATGATATGCCGTTTCCTTTATCTTGGTATGCAAATAAAATTCAGATGACGCCTTCATAATGAGCCAGTAAGGAGACATGTAAGAGAAAACATTATTGACACGTTTTTCGTTCCCTCGAAATAGTATTGTTTTTTCTTACATGTCTCCTTACTGGCTCATTATTAAGGCCTCATCTGAATATAGTTTGCATACTGAGATAAATGAAACGGCATTTAATGGACTCCGTAGCAGTTAAAGGATTTCGAGGGAACGAAATAATAATTCGTGGTAACAAAATAATTTCGAGGGAACGAAATGATTTCGAGGGAACGAAATGATTTCGAGGAAACAAAATAAATAAATTTGTTCCCTCGAAATAATCTATTTCGTTCCCTCGAAATAATAATTCGAGGGAACGAAATAATATTTCGAGGGAATGAAATAATATTTCGAGGGAACGAAATACTATTTCGAGGGAACGAAATGATTTCGAGGGAACGAATTAGTATTTCGAGGGAACGAAATGATTTCGAGGTAACGAAATAATAATTCGAGGGAACGAAATAATATTTCGAGGGAACGAAATAGTATTTCGAGGGAACGAAATAATATTTCGAGGGAACGAAATAATATTGAACTTTTTTTTCACCTTTTCAAAATTGTTTTCGTCTGTCCCTTTAGGGGCTCCGTATGAGAGTAAGTGGATGTTGGGGGTACACATGTGAAAGTAGGAGAAGTAGAAATAATTGAAACAGTGATCATAACAAGATCGAAGGTTTGTAATCCTCAGTGTGTTGAATGTATAAAAAGGGGAGCAAATTGTATGAAAAAGAAAGATATTGGCAATTTGATGACGGTAAAATGTGGAGATGTTTGTAAGTTACAAAGGGGTAGTAATATGTAAAATTATGACACGTGAATCTATAAAAGATATACCTTTAAAAAGGAATACATCTATTGTAGTTAAAGGCATTTAGGGGGAACAGATGTAACAGTAGGAAATAAGGTCAAGTACTTTGAAACAGTGTTGTCAAGAGCTACTGTTGTTAGTGCAGTAGTATTTGGTTCAGTGGTTTTAAAAACAGGCAATGCAAACTTATGAGGGGCAATTTGGGGGACGTATATTTTAGTTGATGTTGGTGTTTTCAAGATACTACTTTGTGCACTATTAAAAGGGGAGCATATAACAGGTGATGTAGAGGTAGACACAAATTAATCAATTATGAGAGGATTGTATGAAAAAGAAAATTTATTGGCAACATGCTGGCAGTAAAAAGTGGCGGCTATAGTTTACAGTTAACAACAGAGACATTTAGTAAAGGGTTTGTGTTTATACGTTGGGCTATTGTGTCTAAAATAGTGATGATGGTTAATTGAAGTTGTGAAAAAAGGGAAAGAAACAAAGTTTGTGGCAGCTGAGTTCTTTATGTCATACACTTGTCTAAATGAAGCTAAGCTGCTGTCATTAAAGTAGAAGTGGTTGAAAATTATGACTTTCCTGGAAGCAATGATGTAAAACTTATGACAGTTTGCTATGTACAGTTATGCAAAGGTAATAATTATAGTTATAGGCCTACTACATTGGATGGGTATCTAGTGATGACAAAAACAGTGTAGCAAAAAAAAAACGTTGGTAGCTTAAACTCATCATATAGATTTATTTATGAGTTCTTTAAAGAGTATTTAAAGGCAAATAGTAAGTATGGTATGAGGGACTTGTGTTAGATTATTTCAATATGTTTAATAAAACGTGTTGGTAACTCAAACTCATTGCAAATAGTATGATATGAGGGACTTATGTTAGATTATTTCAAAATGTTTAAAAAGGCTTTGGTAGCTCAAACTCATAATATTAATAATACTATTTACGAATAATAGGCCTAAGTATGAGTTCTTTAAAAAGTTGTTTAAAGGCAAATAGTATGATATGAGAGAAATTGTTAGAGCGATTAAGCAAACTTACCGTGATTATTAACAGCTGTATTTCCAGAGGAGCACAGCTAAGGCACCGCACCGTCGTGATTTCCAGGCAACGCACACTAAAGTGATGAAAAAAAAGCGTAGCAACGAACACATCACGTTCACTCGGAGACTACTTTAAATGTTTGACTACTTACGTTAGATTATTTAAAAGTGTTTAAAAAAAGCGTTGGTAGCTAAACTTACTAAAGTTATGACAAAAAAGCGTAGCAACAAAAACACATCACGTTCACTCGGAAACCAACGTAGCAACAAACACACATCACGTTCACTCGGAAACTACTTAACACGTTAGTTAGACTATTTCAATTTTTATTTTTTTTAAGCGTTGGTAGCTACCGTAGCAACAAACACACAACACGTTCACTCGGAAACTACTCACGTTAGATTATTTCAAAATAACAAATAAAAAAACGTCGGTAGCTCAAACTAAGTAAGAGTTCTTTAAAAAGTTGTCTAAAGGCAAATAGTTAGAACGATTAAGCAAACTTACCGTGACAATCAGCTGTGTTTTATGTATTTCCAGCTGAGCCCAGGCACACCGCACCGTTGGGAAGTCGTGATTTCATATATTTCCAGGCTAAGAGTCAAGCCCAGGCACACCGTGCAGTCAGCATGTGGAGCCGGAGAACCGCTGCGTAATCACATAAATGTGTCATCTGCTACCGTTTGAAGGCATGGTGTGGCAAAGTGACAGACTGTATTCATGCGCCAAGCATAATCGTATTGCGAATGGTGTTGCACAATTCCAACGGGAATTTCCCACAGTAGTGACGTCTTCTAGAAACATCTACGCACCCCGACAGTTCAAAATGTGTATGGCAAATCTTTTCCCAGCCTTCCACGGACACCGAGTGTAGGATTCTCAAAAAAAAAATTCAAACGTCTGGTTATTTATAGCGAATGGTCTCAACAATAACATAGAATTTGGGAACTTCTATTTTATTCGAATTTATTATTTTATTTATTACTTTTTCTGTACACTAATAAGACCTAGATTGTGTTCTTTTTGAACACAGATTGTGTTATTTTATTTTTGGGCGAGAGCAGCTTCTGGTCACCAGTACGTAAACAAACAATACGACTAGTAACGTAAGGGCACCCTGGTTACCTTTCAGTACTTTGAGTGGATCTTACTATTTCCGAAAAAGACGATACATATTTGTCACAAGTAGAAAATGCACGGCGTAGGCCTCACTAATCTAGACATTGACACATTTTATTTGAGAATTGATTGCAGTGGAATAGTAAAAAAAAAAAAGTAATAATAATAATAATTTTAAAAAACAACAACAACAACAACGATATTTTATCCTAGTCTGCATAATAAGTTATGTCGTCATTGTAATCACATAAATATATTTCATCTGCTACCATTTGATTGCATGGTGTGGCATAACCACAGTGAGAGACTCTATTCATGCGCAAAGCCTTGACGTATTGTGAATGGCGTTGCACAATTCCAGCGGGAATTTCCCACACTAGTGACGTGTTCAAGACACATATACGCAACCCGACAGTTAAAAATATGTATGGCAATTCTGTTCCCAGCCTTCAAAGGCCCTTAGAAAAATACACTTTAACCGTATCAGGAAAATACAGGAACAGGAGCACAATTTCCAAACTTACCTCTTTTCTCAGTTTTCCCACTACTTATATCTGGGGTAAATTTTTGAGAACAAATGTCCAATTAGGCCTAGCATCAGCCGCTATCGTGGCAATCATTACGTTTTTAATATCTCCATTTGTTTTAGAATATTTTTCTAAAAAGTGGAAGTGATGTGTGAAACTGGCGGCCATCTTAGAATTTGTGTTTTCAGCCCATACTTTCGAGTTCAAACTTTACCCGTTTCTTTTTAATTTTAATTGTTTTAAAATGCAAATTGTATATTTTATGGCCAAAACAAATACTTATTAATAATCAACCCGGCCTCTTCAATGCACCCTGGATCCCCATGTTGATTGGAATACCGAATTTACATTTTGGAAAAAAAAAATAAAAATATATATATGTTCCCCAAAGTGAGATAAACGATGATTTCGACGTCACTGTGATCCAGTAGTAGAACTTCTTGTCACGTTATTAATTCGTCCAGATAAACACAATTTTACAATAGTTTGAAGAAAAACAAATGTAAAATACGAAAGTGGGAAAACACGACTTTTGACATTAAAAATAATAATCATCCCCTTTATTGGTAATTGTATTTTTGTAAAAAAAAAATAAAACTGCTCAAAAACCTTGGAAAATACATCGGTGGCACTATGTTTCTGACAACCAAAGAAAAAAAAAACTTGTAGCATTACAAGTTTTGTTAAGTATGTTTTGGCAACTGTAAGAGCATGTTTTGTTTAACGAACATTGAAGTGCAGGGTTTGCAAAATGTTCAGGTCAGCGACAAAAATTACCATCTGAATAAAATACAGTCGAAACAACGGAAGACAAATTTTTACCAAACCCCTAAAAGGAAAAACATCAATTTTTTGCGTACAATATTTGATTCAAACTGATTTAATGGTTTCAGCAGCAACTTAGCCCACTGCTGAACTCCACTTTACTCCCCCACAATCAAGTGAATGTTATATCGTATTACACAGGGGGAAAAACATTTATTCCGTAATAGGCATTTACAGCAGCCAGCCACCAACCAAGGTCAGTACCACGCAGTCAATACCGGCTCCTCACAATGTTTTATACGGTAAAATTCATTATGATAAAAAATATTAATAATAATACAAATTGTTTTGCCGCTGTTATTTTTAGAATTGATCTATTCATGTTCAAGGGCCACTCATTTTTTACATTGGACCTAATCTCCTACACACATTTAACTACTTATGAATAATTGCAAAGCCTGACTACTAGGCCCGTAGGCATTTAAATATAATTACTAATGTTTGTGTTTGGCGTTAGCCTTTGTGTTGTATTGGCTTCATCCAAGCGCGTACCAATCCGTTGTATTTAGAAAAAAGTTTCGATAGGAATTTTCAGGGACTTGTATAAGAACTTTACAAAAAGCTAAAACCTCCATACAATAATATGCTAATGTATGAGAAATAGCATAAGCCTCGAAGTAGAGTGAGATGTCGTCCTGTATGGGGCTGAAGGAACAAACATTTACTTGTACTCGGTTGAAAACTGAAGGTACTAAAATAATAATAAAAACGTGTTCTTGAACAAATTAATAAAAGAATCATTTTGCAAACAATGCTATTTTGCAGCAGCAGGTTACGCTTAAATACTTCTTAATGTCATTAATAGGTTGGGGTTTGTTGTTTGTTTATTATTTGTGTGTGGGGGGTTCTTGTTTGAGAACAATTCAAGGAAATGTTTTTAAAATCCTAGTTGTTCAATCAAGGATGGATTTGCATCAATCCCTAAATAAGCTTGCTTTCTTGCATTTGCTTACAAATAGTGTGTACATTAGATTGTTGTTGTATGGGATTTCCTGAAAATTAAGATTCTGAACTTCAGGTTCAAGTTTTCCAAAGAAAATAATGCATTGTACATTGCAATTTATAACAAATACACGTATTGTATTAAGGCAATGCTAATATCAACAAACATGTTCATGTACAATGTTAATAAATACATAAGGATGAATGTCCTACGTGAACTGCGAACAAAAATAACATAGTTGGACAAACAATGCAAATATCTTACATGCTACACGTCGGGGAATTTCTGGAAGCTGTTTGGAGAAGTTCCAGCAGCAACACAACGCGTTGCAACAATCCTTTATTTGTTTATTACTTTGCTTTAAATATAGATATATCTAAATTTGTACAAAACACCATTCATTCGTCAGTGTGACTTTCTTGTAACTAGTAAAAGCAACTCAGGTTGACACACAGGCCTCTTGGGAACGCAACAAACAGTATCCAAGAGTGCAGTTGTGGGTGGTTCGATTCCACCGGTGCTTAGTTCAAGATAGAGAGGAACCCGACAACAATGTGGAAAAAAAGAAACACCAAAAGACTGTGTAAGTTTCGCGAAGATAAGTTCACCGTTGAGCTTCCGGGTACCTCAAAGCCTTCATGGGAGAATAACGTGGGTGCAATTTGGTGTAAAATCTCGTCAATACGAAAAAACGATATTGACGAGATTTTACACCAAATTGCACCCACGTTATTTTTGGATACGAAAAACGAAAAAATCGGCCATGCTGGCATGGTAAAAATTTCAAAATTTCGATCCAAAATTTGTTTGGCAATGTTATGGTTTAAAATGATACACAACGGACTACTGAAGACAGTTTACTGGTGCAGACTAGGGAAAAAATGTCTAGTTTGAGATATATCGAGAATTTTGTGAGTTTTACTTTTAGGTCCAAACAAACAACAACATTTACCTTCAAAATGCGGCTCAAGGTGTCAAATTGCAAACTTACTCTGACTGTCCTACGCAAACTGTGTCGCACAAATATAACAGAAAAAAAAGGTTATTTTAAATTGTTCATAATTTACAGTTTCTAAATCAAGATTTACGTTCTTCAAGCCATATAAAATGAATGAAATTTAATCAAACATCACAACACAATCTCTTTTAAAACTAGACATAATTTTTTGTTCCATAACAAAAACAAGGTGTTCGGTATAGACATTTTCGAGTTAGCAGAGGTAGTGTTTTCTACGGAGCCCGGGAGGTGACATGCCGAAAATAAAATATTTAGTTTTCCCGTAGAAATAATTTTCCACATTTCGTTTTCCCGTGGAAATAATTTTCAACATTTCGTTTTCCCGTGGAAATAATTGTCAACATTTCGTTTTCTCGTGGAGATAATTTTCAACATTTCGATTTCCCGTGGAAATAATTTTCAACATTTCGTTTTCCCGTGGAAATAATTTTCAACATTTCGTTTTCCCGTGGAAATAGTTTTCAAAATTTCGTTTTCCCGTGGAAATAATTTTCAAAATTTCGTTTTCCCGTGGAGATAATTTTCAACATTTCGTTTTCCCGTGGAGATAATTTTCAAAATTTCGTTTTCCCGTGGAGATAATTTTCAACATTTCGTTTTCCCGTGGAGATAATTTTCAAAATTTCGTTTTCCCGTGGAGATAATTTTCAACATTTTGTTTTCCCGTGGAAATAATTTTCAACATTTCGTTTTCTCGTGGAAATAATTTTCAAGATTTTGTTTTCCCGTGGAAACAATTTTTAAAAATTTCGTTTTCTCGCGAAAGTAGATTTCTAAATTCTACAACACCAAAGACAATAGACCGTGTAAGTCTCGCGCATAGTTGAACTTCTTTGGGACCACTTTGGTTGAACTTTTAAGGTATATAATTACGATTTTTACTATTAATATGAATAATAATAATAATATGGCACAGACTGGTCGTGATCTACTAATTAAAATGTACTTTGACCTTGGGATGGCGTACAAAGATATACTTTTTGTATTGGCACAACAACACAACATAGTTATAAGTGAAAGACATCTTAAGCGGCTGTTGGTGTCAATCAATCTTCATCGTAGAAGATACAGCAATTTGGCTGATGTCATACAGTTCATTCAGAATCAATTACAGGGATCGGGCCAGCTACATGGGTACCGAATGATGTATGCCAAATGCCAACAAAGTGGCCTTCGTGTCAGAAAAGAAGATGTTCGACTGATATTGAAAGCAATGGATCCAGAAGGTGTACAATTAAGAGTAGCCAGACGTCTTGTCAGGCGTGCTTATTTTGCCAAAGGACCAAACTACATATGGCATGTCGATGGCTATGACAAGTTAAAACCTTACGGTTTGTGCATCAGTGGATGTATAGATGGATACTCAAGAAAAATCATTTGGTTAAATGTGTATCATACAAATAATGATCCAAAAGTAGTTGGAGGATACTTTTTGGAAGCTGTAAAGGAATGCGGTGGTTGTCCATGCATCGTGCGCAGTGATCGTGGCACAGAAAATGGACATATTCGTGCTTTCCAACAATTCTTTCATCGCGATGACCGAGGAGATAGAGTTTACATAGAAGGAGCGAGCACTGCTAACCAGAGGATTGAATGTTGGTGGAGTTTCTTGCGGAAAGAATGTACTCACTTTTGGATTGACATTTTCAGAAACCTTCTGGAGAGAGGGGACTTTACTGGGGACTTTCTGGACAAGAACCTCGTCCAGTTCTGTTTTATGAGTCTAATGCAGATGAGATACTCTAGTCTTAAAGTCAAATGGGCATCACCAAACCAATGACCGTGGTGATGACCGAGGTGATGACCGATAGCCCCATACTAAATAGTTTCAATACGCTGGGCTGTTTCTTGGCCCTATGCCCACACAGCACCAGGAGGTGACATGATTTTTCGAATAGAAACCCACGTTTTGGGGCGGAGGTTTTTCCCCAAGCTCAATTCATGTGGAGAGTAGGTGCCTACATAAAAATGAATGTGCAAACTTATTTTTGGTGTAATTTTATGAAAAAACTCATAGCTGATGTATGTCACCGTTACAAATTAAATCAATCTTTGTGAATATCCTTTGTGCCTTTCTAAGCCCGGTTATACTTCCTGCGAATGCAAAGCTAATTGTTACGTCATAAATTCATTGTTAATTATTCACAGTGGGCAGGGCTCAACTCTTGCGAATGTTTCGCTGCGAATCTCCGTTTCTGACGTCACTATTCGCTTTGCATTTGCAGGAAGTATGAACCGGGCTTAACACAACTGCATAATCCATGCTGCAAAAGTATACTGTGCCTCTGGGAGTTTAGGAGGTTTGACCAACTTGTGCACGAGACTTGGAATTCATTAACGTTTTAATCAGTACCTCGAAGTACAAATTCAGCCAAGTTGCACATGGGATCAAGTAATATATTTCACTCGGGCTACTATGACGAGGTTTTTATCGTATTATTATTTTGACAGGGAGAACTTGACCAGACAGTTGAAATGTGGAACACCCACACTATCAGACCCTCCAAGAACGTCCGTGTACCGAGTGGACGTCCCATCCTGATGTACTATACACCTCAGATTTGGGGTGTTGAAGACAAGCTATCTTCTGTTGGTGATGAAGAAATAACTGTATGCGACGGTGAAGCAACCTTTCGTTCCACTATACCTTGTGACCCAGATGTATACGAGTTGTGTGTAGATATCATGAGAAGGGACAACCTAACTGAACCAATGGATGTCTATCAAGCCATTGATTTGTATCTCCATCTTCAACGGGAGATCGTGGTGGTTTTACCTTAGGTCTTCTTTAACACAAATCTTGCCATAAGAATTGAAGAAACAACCTTGTGTTATAGTTTGAATACAATCGATCTTTATTTCTTTACACAATGAAAGCAAGTAGCATTTGCTAACTTTTTTCACAGATTGTTTTATTTCTTTTGTTTTATGATATACATGTAAATTATTTTACACATGTAACTGACACAGATCCTTGTAATTTGATTTGAATGGTGGAACTCACGTCACATGACATATTGACATTCACTGTTGCTCCCATATTCCGCGTCGGCGCTCTAAAAAACCTATTTGCCCCCAAAGACCTGTTCGCCCATGAGGAATGGGATTTGCTATTCAACATTCAACAAGTGCAGCGCACAACTAATAAATTGCGTGTGTGAAACAGTGTGTGAACAAGCGCAATAGCAACTAATGTCAAACTCCAACATTTCAATCAAATCAATTTTTTGTTCAAAACCTTCATTTGTGTGACTTTTCAATAATTTCAAATTCAATTAAAAATACACCAAATGAAAATGATCTAGTGGTGTCGAGTATGTAGAACAAATAGTGAGTGGCTTTAATTGTGAAATGGAAAAAACATTATCACTCGGTAAAAGCAGTGTTACGTAGTGTACGATACTTACTGTGTGGGAATGTATTTTGTGCGATTGATAAGGAATGAATCGATCAGATAAAATGTTAGGGGCGTAGGGAGTCAAAGTGTGACGTGAGTGGTGAGTTCGTGAAGGGTGCGGATACGTGGTGTGGGCAATGGCTTGGGGGAAGACGTGCATGACAGTGGAGGGGGCATGATGCTTTCGTGAAGACGGAGGAAGCTGGAGGCGCGGAGACGTGGTGTGGGTAATGGCCGATAGAGGGCGTTTCAGGAGAGTCTAGGTTAACATTTCATATTATTGATATGTGTATGTAAAGAAAGTATTGTAAGTAAATGTAATTACAAATTAATTGTCATTCGACACAAATTTGAGGTTGCAAAGAATAATTAATTATATTTGAAATGATAAAAGGAATGAGTTACATGTCGGCAGTGTTCAATTGTAAAAAGGACATAATAAATAAAGAATATTGGTATGTGAACAATAATTCAAATAAAATAATATCGTATGAACATGGTGTTTTACGTTATTAAAAGCTCATTGCCTCTTGATAAGTGATGACATGTTTATAAATATGTAGACATGTACACACTGAATACAATTGAACAGGGTTTGTAAAGGGTATCCAATAGTATGAAGGAAAGATGTGTACAACTAGACCCCTGGTAACTATAAGGTCAGGACGTGAAGATGAATAATCATATGAAAATCAGAATGATATTTATCCCTTTGAGAAATTATCCTCCATTTGGCTACGCTGTTTACGGTAATATTTAGATAAACATTGAATTTTGACAATATTTCCTAATTTAAAATCATCCTGAAGGGAGGCATTTGTATTACGGCGATATTGAATTTGATATAGAAATCTGGCTTTCTTTCCCTTTTTGAAATAATCCTGTAAGGGGGTTTGGTTCATTACGGCGATAATAATCATATTGGGTGACAATATGTACAATTGTATGGTGAAATCTGAGTATGTGTAGTACGGCATACCCCTCATCCTATCCATGTTTTCTGCCCCCCCCCCCCAACAACAACTGTAGTTGCCCTTTGGTTGGAATTAGAGTTTTATTTTCATCTTTTTTTATCTTAATGGGGTAATCTTCAATACGGCGACAATAATGATATGGGTCCTATAAATTCTATTAATAATTATATAGTGAAATCGCAGTATATTTGTGGTAACATCATCCAGCTGGGTCTATATGACGGCAATATTGTATTGTATCGCATAAACGACAAAATACATTATTCGCCGCAGATGACCCCCGCTGTGTATCAGAGCCGTTGTGCAACACACTGGCTCTGACAGTTTTGATAGTAGCTCCCTCTGCCGCTTGGCTGTTATTGTAAGACTTGCCTCGGTGGCGTCCCTTGATTAGTTTGGACGTAAGCCAAGAAGGTAAGGCCGTGTCCGAATTAACGGCTACAGCTACGGCTACGGCTAGATTTCCGCGTCATCATGCGTTGAAGTATAGGACGTCCATAGCAACACCTAGCAACAGCCGTAGCTGTAGCTGTAGCCGCCAATTCGGATACAGCCTAAGCTAACTTTTCCCGGGGCAGCGGGGCTGGCCTTTATGCAAATTGCGCGTGCGTCAATTTGACCAATCAGGTTGCAATTTGGTAAGACAAAAGTGTCGGCTCATCAAAGGAGCAGGAAAGCTCAACACTTCGGCTCAGCTTTCATCTGAGTTAAACATCATTTTGCAAACCCACCACCATCCCCAATTCAGCCTCCATCAATTGGTGTTTTTTTCTGCTTGGGATGCTTGATGGGGACACACAATTACTGGGGAGGGAGGGATTCAAGTTAGTCTAAAGTTAAGGTTGTACTAATATTCAGTCCGATGATACTGATAGCACCCTCTTATTCAGGTGGGCTAGGTATTGTAATCCAACCGCAAGTGCCAGCGGTGGAATCACTTTTAAGCCTTTATACTGGGCTTAACATAGCGCTTAATATTGCACATTGTCCAACGCAGTTGTGCATTTTCGAGATTAAAGAGGGCGCTGTTGTGCATCTTCCTTCCGCTAACTACGAGTGGTTGCCAAATATTTATGAATAAGCAACGGAGCCTCCGACTCGGCGGTGTACGTGTATGCTGTAAAAATGGACCGCTTGAATATAACTAAATAAAACTAAACGCTGGGGAAACTCACTTAAGAACAACTAAATTAATGTAACGATCGACTAGGGTAAAGACGCGAGGAAATGCAAGAAGTGGGACAGTGACTCAAAATGTAGGTTTCTCAACAAGCAAACAAATAACAAATAACTTTATTGATTATAAATCAATGACCAAAAGCAAAAGTGAAACCTAAATCAAAGCCAACACACAGGAAACCTGTGAAATTAAACCCAGAACACAGTGATAAAAAACTATTGAAACATTTTTAAAAACACAGTGCCAAAGACAATTACAGATTAAAGGGTGTGTACATCATTGGTAAAGTTGAAAATATAAATGTTCACAGATTTGCTTATAACTTACATGGTATAAAGATGGACATGGTTGAAAACTTGAAATAGTTTTGCTTGAAATGCCATAGTTTTTAGAAAATGAGTAAAACAACTGTATTCCTGCAGGATAAAATCTGATGTTTGAATTTTTTTTATTTTTAAAACACATATTTAAGGGGGTTTTCACTGTTTTGTCATGACTCTGAAGACCGATTTAGCTTAAACTTTCACAGGTTTGTTATTTCATGTATATGTTGGGTCACATCAAGTGTGGATACTAGTCTTTGACAATTACCAATGTTGTACACACCCTTTAAAATAAAAATGGCTTTAAAACCTGTGTATATAAAACAACAAGAAATACTGTTTATTACAACGGTTTTTATAAGAAATTAACACTGTATGTAAGCTTAACTAAACATACTCAATCAACATTATAACAATAGTTACATACAGTATACAAGAATCACTTTAATATGATTTGAAGCTTTGCATGGCAAAATACAGCTTCAGGGAAACCAATCCTTGGATGTCAATGGGCCTGGGAGCCATGCCCCCCCCCCAAGAAATAAACTTTTGTTTTAAAGATGGGTGCCAATACAGTGTATCTATGTTGTTCCCTACCTATACCTCGATTGTTAGTCTAATAAATAGTCTAATAATGCCTAAAATAATGTTCCACAAATTTCCCTCCATGAAATATACCTAACCAATACACCAAAGTAGTGTGGCACTAAACGTATGTGGCACTAAACAAATAATTTAAGGTTCACAAAAAAATGTTTGTTAGCTATTTGGCATAAATTCCAATATTAGTTGGTGTTCAATATTGTTGTTCTTAAATCTTAACTTACTCCATAATGTGTTTTTGAAGGTATATTGTTGCAAGAGGGTTCACGGTACTCTATATGAACATGTAGCTGCATGTACTGTAGGTCTACATTATGTCCATCTTGAGATATCCAGAAGACAAAACTGCTTGCCATTCATTCCTGAAATCCCTATATGACGTGTATGTGGATGGCAGATCTAGAACCGGACCACAAGTGTGTGCAACTGGCCTGCGAGCAAGTCCAGTAATGTCCTTGAATTCTACTAAAATCCTTGATACAGAGATGATACTGGAGGCTGTCAAGTACCTGAGCAGTTTTGCAAGCCCCTCACTGTCCTGTGCTCGAATGAATTGCATCAAAAATCTTAATGATTGACTCTGTTCCTTGTTTTGAGGATCCGCATGCAGTAAGTCGCAAACTTTCTTTGATGTGGGCTTCAGTTTGGAGTACATGGACTTTATGGACTCCACATTTGGAAAAACACTGGCCAGCGAGTCTTGCACGACTCGCCTCATAGCTTCTAGAGCATAGTTGCTATTTTGTATTATGCATTTATGTGCCATCTGCATAACAACTGTTCGAACCTGTTCCATCTTGGGTATGGCATGGCATCCCTCTCGGTCAAGCAGATCTTCAAAAACGTCTTTGTCGTCGTTGGAGAGATGACCATCTAGTGCCGACTTAACAGCTTCTCTGTCAGTATCACTAAGAAACAATAAGAATGACTCACAAAGGTCTTCAGCTGATACTGTTTCTTCGCCAACAATTAATGCCTGGAAGAAAGCTGGAGCCATTTGAAGGGGAAACACCTGATGATCGAGGTAGCCTTTCGATAATATACGGCCGATAGATTGCCATTCTTCAAGTCCGTACTCTGGACTTAGCGATGGCACTCTACAATCTTCCCCATCTGCCGATGTGCTAAAAAAGGAAACCCAAAAGGCACTATATGCTTCTCTTGATACTCCTGCTGCATCTTCCCCAGCCTCATCTACAAAAGAAACCTTTATTGGTGTATTAATTATTTCTGGGGTCTTGAAAATTGCTACCATCTCCCTCTGAATGTGTATGCGATGGAGACGTATGTTTAGGCAGTTGTCATCATCCATGGTGAATAAATCATTGGTGTGTACTTCTGGCTGGGCAGCTTCAGTTGATTTATCATTTAAGCTCAAGTCTTCATCTGCTTTCTCCTGCTCAACTTGAAGAATAGGCACTTCTACAACTTCTTCTACAACTTCTGTGTATAAATCAAGATCAACAGTTTCTAGGTACACTTCAGCTTGGATTGGGGAACATTCCCATGGAAGTGTCTTGTCAAGTTGTAAAGGGTTTGCATGGGAAGTTTTCCCAAACTGTACTTCTGTTTCATCATGATCACTACTGGTATAAATTTGTGGTGATTTTCTTAGGTCACTATCATCATCAGATGAGCTATTACCTGAAGATAAGGGTTGTTGCACTTCAAGGCGCTTGGTGCAGATATACAGCCGAAGAAGTTTAACACTAGTCTGGCTGTACAGCTCGCCAATAGTAGATTTGTCCATACAACAGCCTCTGAAATCTTGCACTGAGAAAGTGAATTCATCCACCATGCCCATCTTAGATTTCCCATCGGGAAAGAAGAGCAGCTTTCCTTTTTCCATTATTGCATCTTTTCCCAGATTTTTGTCAATTACAAGTTGACGGGTACCGCCTCCCTTCTGGTTTCGAACATGCTTGTATTGCTTGTTGGTCGCATCATAATCTAACCACCCCAGTTCTATACGTCTGTCCTTTTTCATGGCATTTGTGTTACCTTTTGCTGCCTTGGAACGGGAACATGCATTACCATCAACTGATGGGTTCTTTCTTCTTTTGGAAAATTTCTCCATGAGCCTATCAAGCACAGTGGGTTCAGTGGATTGCACTTTTTCTTGCTTTTTACAAAATGAAACTGCTGCCAGTCTGTCCCCAAAGGCTGGTATGTAAGTCTTCATAGCTGTGTCCTCCATTAGCAATAGCGTGCTGCAGTCAATCTAGAAAAACAAATGATTGTAACAAATAAACAGAGTGATAATAATGCACCAAATGTTGATCCTTTATTGCATGTGTGTACAGTATGTCATTTTTCCAACATGGCTCAACACCAAGAGTATTAAACTAATAGCTGTAGTGACAGTTAAAACACAATAATTAAAGTTAACACTCTGTTTAGCTGCAATAGAGGTAGGAGCATTATTTTAGGTTAAGGTTCAATAGTTAAAAATTTGTAAGCGCCAATGGTAATGAGGATTCAACCATGAAAACAGGGTTATGATATCATGTAAAACATTTCCCAAAGTATTTAAAACAAGAGTTTCACTTCAATACCTTGTCATCCCTAATAGCTTGAAGCTCTTCATCATCAATACCTCTTTCCTTGAGAAAATTTATCAAGAGGTCTGCCATGCTTGATACAGCCTTGTTTACAACCTGTGGTAAAACAGAAACAAGATATCACTATCAGTATCAGTGAACTTGTTTGATTTAAGAGTCCCTACAACTGGTTAGTTTGACAAACAGAAATGTTCACTGATTTACATAAAACTCACTAGGTAAAAGTTGGTGGTAAGGTAATTTTTTTTAATGGAAATATTCTGCCTGATGTGCTTTCATTTTCAAGCACTTTGTAAAGTATGAACCACAAATGAATCAAAACGTTACAATGAATACGAAATGGCTGAATGCATTTCTTGCAAAGAAAACTACAAAATAAGCTGAAACTTACACAGGTTGGCTTCATCATTAGACAATATCAAGGGTCACTGATAATAAATATATTAAATGAACAGCAATAATTAAGAAAAACATTTCAATGAGGATCTTGTTTCGTGTACACTACAATAATGCATTGCTATGATGACTCTTTGCTATTTATAATAAGACAGTTACTGGTTATTACTACTATAAAGTACTACACTAGTACAACAGGTACAGTCTTATTTCTTCCTCCATGGAATTTATTAACTACGTAAAGTGTTACTACACTGTATTATTACTACTACTACTAGTAGTAGTAGTAGTAGTAGTAGTAGTAGTAGTAGTACCATAGCCGTACGATGAGCAATTTGTGTAGACCCCCCCAAAAAAAAAAAAAAAAAAAAAAAAACCATAATAATAATAATAATAAATAAAAAATTAAAAAATAAAATAAAAAATAGACAGCCTATCATCATGTCTATGCTATAAAGATCCATTCCTAATCCTATCTACACATACATGTGTGCGGCACCTAAATGTAGCCCGAGTCCTTAATGATTAAGGGCTCGGGCTACATTTAGGTGCCGCACATACATGGATCTAATCTGCACTGCAGCCCGCATGAGGGAGTGCTAGCACTAGCACTCAGTAGCAGTTATGAGTTATAACCACGACTAACGTCAAACATGTCGAAAGAAAGAACCAACGTCAGAACGACAGAACCAACGTTCATGACTTAAGTGTGTACTAAATAAGACCATGGAGATAACCGAGATTCCTACCTCCATGATGATAACAAGGAGGAAAGAAATAATGAATACTTACGTTCGGTCGACTACACGCAACGAACACAATCTCCACTGTGATGTGCAGCTAGCTAGCAGCAGAGTGTGCTGTCCGCCGACCATGTGCATTTCAACTCGTTTCCACAATCTCGTTCCCCCGTAGGGCCGGCCCACACCAATACTCCGTGCTTGGAAAAAGGACGCACGTAGTTCTGAAAATTATTTCCACGAGAAAACGAAATGTGGAAAATTATTTCCACGAGAAAACGAAATGTGGAAAATTATTTCCACGAGAAAACGAAATGTTGACAATTATTTCCACGAGAAAACGAAATGTGGAAAATTATTTCCATGAGAAAACGAAATGTTGACAATTATTTCCACGAGAAAACGAAATGTGGAAAATTATTTCCATGAGAAAACGAAATGTTGACAACTATTTCGACGGGAAAACGAAATGTTGACAATTATTTCCACGAGAAAACGAAATGTGGACAATTATTTTGCACGAAACAACGAAATGTGGACAATTATTTCCACGGGAAAACGAAATGTGGACAATTATTTCCACGGGAAAACGAAATGTGGACAATTATTTCCACGGGAAAACGAAATTTTGAAAATTATTTCCACGAGAAAACGAAATGTGGAAAATTATTTCCACGAGAAAACGAAATGTTGAAAATTATTTCCACGGGAAAACGAAATGTGGACAATTATTTCCACGGGAAAACTAAACAATTTTATTTTCGGCATGTCACCTCCCGGGCTCCGTAGTTTTCAAAGCAAAAACCGAAAAAACTTAGTACGACAAATTGATACGTAAAGTGAATGATAGAAGATTTCGTATTTGAAATAAAAAACTTTGATAAATTAAAAAACTGATTAAATCATTCCGTTTTCATAGCTCATTTTATTATAAAAACATTGAGATTCATAGTTATTGTTTTGCTGGAATTGACAGTCCTATGGGTAAAACTGTATTCGATATAGAGGGACCATCTGATTTCAAGATCATATTGTTTGCAGGCCTCAAAACGAAGACCGGGAGTGATTATTTTCACTTAAGCTCTCAGTTTTGACCAGAATTGAAGCTCACAGGGAGACACAGTTTGTGTAATCATTGGGGATGGTGCAAGTTATGTATATACAAATTTGGTTCTCCGGATAAAGGTTAATTTAATGTAAGGACGCCATCGAGTCATCATCATCCCGAAAATAACTGCAGTTTCATCTACACACTCGCGTCTAAGTATGTAAAGTTGTAGGTCTCAACCCTTTTTTGGTTAATGGGATATGAAGTTTTTAAGTATGGAATAAGCATCTTTCAGTTTCGACCAGAAGTAAAGGTCACAGAGCTGCATAGGGTCACACTTTGTGTAAAATTAAAAAAATACACTCCATGGTCTTTCACATGGACCAAAGATCTGGTATGTAGCAGTTATAGTTTTCCAGATATGTTTTTTTGTAAAAATTAAACATTGATTCAATGTTATGACGTCATTGGTGACGTAATCATGCCGAAAACCTATGTGGTTTCATTGACACACTAAGGTCTAAGTACATGGTTAGCATAAAGTCAAAACCCTTTTTGGTTCAAGAGTTATGTTTTTTTCCATACACAGTACATATACATAACATACCTGAGCGGGGATTAGCATCAATTTAATCCGATAGTTGAAAATTAAACCATGACAAAAATAATGATTTTTGAAAGTAAAAAAACAAAATAAAAAACACTAGGCAAGTTCATGGATATCAACATTACTGTAGACAAAAAAGGAATCTTTTTAACGGTGATTTTGAAATAAAGCTTACCATTTTAATCACCGTGTCTGAAGGGCATACTCAGAGGGCCTAGAGCGCCTTTGGCAGGCATGGTCACGTCGATCAACGTGACGTGGGTCTCGGTGTTTGATGAGAAACAAACCAATGTCGTTCTTTTTCAGTTGAAGTTTTTGTCATTTAGTCAAAGTCATACAAATCCCTAAAGCAGGTGGACATCTCAGTAAAACCTCCTCTTTTATTCCTTGTTTTCCATTAAGCCATCAGACGAGCACAGCGGAACTAAATTCACACTGAACTTTGAATGAGTTTGAGTTTTTTATGTGCGGGACACGTGTTGTTACAACGTACAAGAATAAGCAACGCAATGATACATTTCCGTTGTGTGGGACTGTGTGCACAGGCTTCGTGGACTTTGAACCTTATGAATAATGGAGCGGACAGTCAGTTACAGCGCTTTTCTCCATACACAAATACACTGCGGTTAATACTAACTTTGGCTGTAACACACATTTAGGACCAGAAGTTAAGGTCATATTGGCATCATTTCTGTGCAAAAGTTTCGGAAGGATCACAGATCTACAATCTGATGTAAAAATTGTGATGAAATGATCAGTAGTTTTTGAGAAATGAATTTTTTAAATATTCAACTTCCGGTTTGAACCGGAAGTCAAGGTCAAATGAGGTCGCGTTCAGTGTAGCGTTTTTAGAGTCATACCAGGCCTATCCGATGATGTATAGATTGTGAAAATCCATTGTGTAGTTTTGGAGTTATGATTTTCTCAAATATTAAACTTTGATTTAACGTAACTCGACACCTGATGACGTCATTATAACGTAACTGAAGCGGTTTCATCTCCTAATAAATATCTAACTATATGTGAAGTTTCAAGTTCATATGAGCTTAGAAAAGGTGCTTTTGTTAGCGGACAAGGGACGCTGAGAAGAAGAAGAAGAAGAACTAGACTTAAGTTTTTGTTCCATAACAAAAACAAGGTGTTCGGTGTAGACAGTTTCGAGTTAGCAGAGGTAGTGTTTTCAAAGAGAAAACCGAATAAACATAACTTAGTACGACAACTTGATACGTAAAGTGAATGGTAGAAGATTTCGTATTTGAAATATAAAACTTTCATAAATTTAAAAACTGATGAAATCATTCCGTTTTCATAGCTCATTTTATTATCAAGACATTGAGATTCATAAGTACATGGTAAGTTTTTGAAATTGTCACATGCTTTTAGTTATTATTTTGCTGGAATTGAAAGTCCTATGGGTAAAACTGTATTTGATATAGAGGGACCATTTGGTTTCAAGATCATATTGTTTGCAGGCCTCAAAACGAGGACCGGGAGTGATTTTTTTCACTTAAGCTCTCAGTTTTGACCAGAATTGAAGCTCACAGGGAGACACATTTTGTGTAATCATTGGGGATGGTGCAAGTTATGAATATAAGAATTTTTTTCTCCGGATAAAGGTTAATTTAATGTAAGGACGCCATCGAGTCGTCATCATCCCGAAAATAACTGCGGTTTCATCTAAACACTCGGGTCTATGTATGTAAAGTTTGAGGTCTCAACCCTTTTTTGGTTAATGAGATATGAAGTTTTTAAGTATGGATTAAGCATCTTTCAGTTTCGACCGGAAGTAAAGGTCACAGAGGGTCACACACTTTGTGTAAAATTAAAAAAATACACTCCATGGTTTTTCACATGGACCAAAGATCTGGTATGTAGCAGTTATAGTTTTCCACATAAAATTTTTTGTAAAAAATAAACATTGATTCAATTGTTATGACGTCATTGATGACGTAATCATGCCAAAAACCTCTGTGGTTTCATTGACACACTAAGGTCTAAGTACATGGTTAGCTTAAAGTCAAAACCCTGTTTGTTTGGTTCACGGGTTGTTTTTTTCCATACACAATACATATACATAATATACCTGAGCGGGGATTAGCATCAATTAAATCCGATAGTTGAAAATTAAACCATGAAAAAAAAAAGATTTTTGAAAGTAAAAAAACAAAACAAAAAACACTAGGTAAGTTCATGGATGAGACAAAAAAGGAATGCCCCCTCTTTTTAACGGTGATTTTGAAATAAAGCTTACCATTTTAATCACCGTGTCTGAAGGACATACTCAGAGGGCCTACAGCGCCTTTTGCAGGCATGGTCACTTCAATCAACGTGACGTGGGTCTCGGTGTTTGATGAGAAACAAACCAATGTCGTTCTTTTTCAATTGAAGTTTTTGTCATTTAGTCAAAGTAATACAAATCCCTAAAGCAGGTGGACATCTCAGTAAAACCTCCTCTTTTATTCATTGTTTTCCATTAAGCCATCAGACGAGCACAACGGAACTAAATTCACACTGAACTTTGAATGAGTTTGAGTTTTTTATGTGCGGGACACGTGTTGTTACAACTTACAAGAATAAGCAACGCAATGATACATTTCCGTTGTGTGGGACTACACGCACAGGCTTCGTGGACTTTGAACCTTATGGTTTTCATTACGTGGGACTGTACACACAGGCTTCGTGTTGCTCACACAGGCTTCGTGGACTTTGAACCTTATGAATAATGGAGCGGACAGTCAGTTACAGCACTTTTCTCATACACGAATTAACTGCGGTTAATACTAGCATTGGCTGTAACACCCATTTAGGACCAGAAGTTAAGGTCATATTGGCATCATTTCTGTGCAAAAGTTTCGGAAGGATAACAGAACTAATCTGATGTAAAAATTATGATGAAATGATCAGTGGTTTTTGAGATATGAATTTTTTAAATATTCAACTTCCGGTTTGAACCGGAAGTCAAGGTCAAATGAGGTCACGTTCAGTGTAGCGTTTTTAGAGTCATACCAGGCCTATCCGATGATGTATAGATTGTGAAAATCCATTGTGTTGTTTTGGAGTTATGATTTTTTCAAATATTAAACTTTGATTTAACGTAACTCGACACCTGATGACGTCATCATGACGAAACCCAAAATGGTTTCATCTACTAATGAATATCTAACTATGTGTAAAGTTTCAAGTTTATATGAGCTTAGGAAGTGTGTCTTTGTTAGCGGACAATCGCTGGCGAGAAGAAGAAGACGAAGTAAAAAAAAAAAAAAAACCGAACAATAAGAAGAGGTCTTCGGACTTTTGTCCGAACACCTAAGAAGAAGAAGTATTAAGAAAAAAAAAAAAAAAACGAACAAAAATAAGAGGTGTTCCGGGCTGAATGCCCGAACACCTAACAATTGCCACACTACACGCTGCAGCTACTATTAGTATGGCATTTGCAGCTTGCAGCTTCCATCTCCTACCTGCTATTGAGAGCCTGATGTGTGATCCTTGACCCGAAACAAAGTTCAAGCGCAAACTGTTTACGTTACTGTACGGTATTGCACGGTGTACAGTACCAGAGACTGGAAAGCAGACGGTGTACATTATGCGTGAGTGACGGTCTCGTATGAATAGGTTGTTTGCTGGGAGCGGTCCCTTTATCATAACAAACAGCGGCGGCGGCGGCAGCAGCAACAGAAGGCCAAACAGACCAATTTGAAACTTCATAAATCACTTTGAAACTTCATAAATTTGGTAAAATTTACCCAACCTTTAACCAAACAAGGTCGAATTATCAACCGCTTGAGAGTTAGGTTTTTAGTACCAAATGGTATTGGGAAACTATATTTACAAAAACAAATTGTGGGTTGGTTTTTTTTGGCTTAACAATTGGTCTAATTTCGTTACCCATATGATGGGCATAAACGTTTACCATATATTTGAGGGAAAAAATGTAATCAACAATTGGTCATGTTTCGTTGCCCTCCTGTTGGGCAGAAACGTTTACCATTTTAATTGGGTAAAGATAATTTGCTCAACAGTTGGTTCATGTTTTGCTACCCATCTAATGGGCTACACGTTTACCACCATACTTGGTATTTTTTCACTCTGCAATTGGTTCTCGTGTCCTTATTTATTAGGCAAATTCGTTTTACTACTGATATAACAAATTTTGTGTGGTCTACAATTATGCCCATGGGGCGACTCCTACTTGTTTGGAAACTGATGTAGCTATCTCTTAGGAACTGTGTTTTCTAAATATTGATTCAAGGAAGAGAAAGATAAACACATTTTTATAAATTAATGATATTTCTATATTTGTTTAATCCTGGCAAACATATCACATCAACCAGGGTGATTTTTTTAATTTAGCAGACATAATCAGCATGAATTGTACAGAAAAAAATATATATATGTATATTATATTGCATGTCACGATTCAAACACGTAGGCAAACTTTTAAAACCCTTTAACGTGATAAAACTTGTTTTACTCTACTACACAGACCACATTGGGTATGCAAATAGAGGAAAGACAAATACCCGCACCTCAGATCATCTCATGGTTAGACTACCAACTGTATCAACCCTGTATTTGCCGAGGCAGTTTGTGGCATTTAGAGAAATATTCCTGAAATGAGTTGGGATTTTTTTAAATCTGAATTTAAGTTAAATGAGAAACTAGACATTCAGTTTTTGTTTATAACAAAAACAAGGTGTTCGTGATCGACGTGATCAAATTATGATTTAATAATATTGTATTTTATAAACCCGATTTGTGGTTCAGCCGCAGATTTCACGAAACTTTACGCCGATGGCGTAAGTTCACCTGCGCAACGTTTATGGCGTAAGTTGCGCCATTAGTTTAAGATCGATTTCACGAAAGTTACGCCACATCTGAAAGTGGCGCAACTTACGCACTCAATTGTTCTCAATTTCGATGGCGTCAGTCAGTATTTTCTTGCGCAAGTAATAATAAACTGCCAACGGCACAACGTGTTTTGCCCGGGTACACTACGCGATCCTTGGGCAGCAACGTTATTCCACAGTGTTTACCGGAAAATATTGCACTCTTTCTTTTCTTTAGCGGACTCAACAAAAAAACACGTTCGTCAGCCTCTGATTTTGAAGGTACTTGTACTATTAATTTTGTTTAAACGGTCTTCTGGAGGAAATAAACCGCTAAATCGGCAACGATTTTGCGGGTCAATAAAACTGGCGATCTTCAGTTGTAAATGCAACCATAAACACAATTTCAGTAAACACTTTCGTCTAATAATACTTATTTGTTTATAATTGGTTTAATACAAACATTGAAATGTTACCTCTTCACACACCTCATGAATAAATAGTGTTCTTCTCCTTTGATATCGTGGAAGTCAAATTTCTTTCATGGAGTATTTTGAAGGAAACCAACCAAGAACCAAGAAGACACTGGTAATTGAAAAGCCGACTTGAATGCTCTTCATGTTTGCATACTTTTATTGACATGAAATCAGTCTCCTATGGGTCTCTCCTTCTCCCCCTCTCTTGCGTTTTTGAAGTATAGCTTAATCTAAATATAAAATGAGAATAGTACACAAAAATTAATCTAAGGTGATAATTTCAGTTGACAATCGTTGACAAATTAGTGTGGGATATGGTGGTTGGGTTTATACCATCTTTTGCTAGCTACCACTACACTAGTCATGCTAGTATTATAGTGCTTTACGGTACTATTTTATAACTGTTATATTTTACCACTTGCCATGCTCGGTATTTTGTATTATTGACAATTGTCTGAAGTTCTCATTAAATCCCAAGTATGTATTTTTATGCACGTTATACATGGTGTATAAGCGTTTACTTCAAACAAATTTAAACACAGCTAAAATTCAGCTAAGGCCACAGTACATGTATAAGTAACACAATGTTAAGAGACATTGTTGAGTTTGATACAAACAATACAGCATGTCCGTACTTATTACTGTCTATGAACACGTGTCATCACACGATCGCACCAACTCAGTCAAGTCCGTCCTTTCGTCGTCAGTGTTTGTAAATTTGAAAACATTTGTCTGTTAGAATAAACATGAAAAGCAGCGAGTGTTTGATACTATTAATCATTGGACTTTTTAACTAGTCCTTTCAAAAAGAAGAAAAAAATTCACGGACTTACGTGCCAAAATAAACCAAACGTTGCCAGTGGTCCAAGTTGAGCCATCTTATTCCGACACAGTAGATACTTTACTGTATAAACACATGTTATACTCAGACACAATTTGCTAACAAACACCATTTTTGAGATTTCGATCACAGCTTTAAGCTGGGTTTATTGTCTGTCGAAAAATTGTAATTTAACAGAATTTGGCAAGGAGCCGGATGCCGAACACAGGGCAAACCGACTAAACAGACACACCACCACTTGCACGTGGACATACAAAACATCCATAAAAATACAAATTTTCACATTTAAAATGGACGCCTTCGCCCATCCAACCAACACAAATTTTATTGTGGCCACCCAAAGGACAAACCTTGTCCTTCCAATATGGATTTCATTTTCCATATCCACATAAACATGTACTTGTTTACAAGGACCAAACCAAACATAACACGATAGGTCACCTGACCTTATTATACAGAACATTACATGACCTCCACAGAAAACCACACAAACATAACGCACCTTGCCTAAAATTACCAATTAACAATTATAATATATATACCCTAAATTTCCCAAAGTGGAACGCCTGTGGGGATAAACAAGCCCCAACGGAACCGAAGGGCGCTTGACTTATTAATCTACATGTAAGTTAGTACTGGTTGCACCCCTATTATCCTATACAAAGTTAACAATTAAATGTTTCCCCAAGTTGGAACGCACGAGGGGATAAACTAGCCCCAACTGAACCGAAGGGCGCTATTTACTAATAAAATGACATTTGATGAATTACATACTGTATTGTACCCATGGCATAATTCTAATTCCCCAAGTTGGAACGCACAAGGGGACATGTAAGATAGCCCTTGCGAAATGAATGGCACTATTAGTAATGACTAGTATAGTATTTGGTTTATGATTAGAATGACAAGTAAATTTCCTTGACAGCCTAGTTACCCCCCACCACTGATATTTCTGTCATTTTCAACCAAAAACTTCCAAACGCGTAAAGCGCGCCCAAATGAAAAAGACAGGTCAACAACAAATGCAAAGTCCTAAAGCCATTCAAAAAATGTCAAACTCACGTATTGTGCCAAGGAAAACCCCAGGCCACACGATAATAACTTTAAAACTACTCAAATCCTTTAATGCGGTCAGTCAAATTCTGACAGAATGCCCTATTGCCAGCCATAGACAAATGCACCCCATCAAATCTATAAAGTGACAAGTCAGTTCATGAAAACTGGGGATGATGCCGTACCTCACATCCTATCTTACCAGCATGTACCCAAGCAGCCATATTTATGGCCTTACGCTGCCGTTCCATATTCTTCTGAGACCGGGCCCCAAAATAAAAAAACACGAGGATCACCTTGGCATTAGGAAATTGCATTTGCACTTCCTCCATAAAAATAAAAATGCTCTGCCAAATGGAAAAAAACATCATAAGAAACCAAATCATTGGTCCCCAAGTGAATAATAATAACAGACGGTGAGGGGGAATTTGCCGGCACTGATGTCAAGAGCGACCAAATATGAGCCAAATGGGCCCCACTCCTACGTAACCAGATCACTGTTGCTGTAACAGGCAACTGCCGTTTTGCCCAACGAATAATGGAATCTCCCACGACCCAGACCGGACCCGACTGAGCACCACCGTGCAGGCTACCGCCGCCGTCAGTTGGCTGCCCCACTCTGGCTCTCTTAGCCGGTGGCCCTGCACTCACGGCAGTGTTGCAGGAGGCCGAACAGTAGGCCGAGCACTAGCGTTAAGCGCAGGCGGGCGAACAGCGTCGCCTACCTCAGCAAAACGAGCCGGTAAACGGCTGGCCCTCCTTGGCCGTGGCATTTCTCCACCAAATTCTGAACTAACGTAGGACTAGTGTACGAAAGGAAGAATTAATAGGTCTAGGCCCTACCGATCAAATTGTCACTACAGTCCCGATCAAAATTTTAAAGGCGGGGGGGGGGGGGTAAAGTCCACCGAGCAAGAAAATATTGTCCGGTTTTACAAGGTTAGTGTTCAGATGATCACACCAGGTAGTTGACTTGGTGTCGACGTGGATGTCCGCTGAATAAAGATACTGTAGTTGCAAGATCTCGATTGCTCCACACCTCTGTAAACAAAACTTGGTAAATCAGCCGAACAGCCCTAATTCCTCAGAGCCTGTAATCCTGCTAAAACTGCTAAACTGCTAAAAAAGGTTATTGTTCATAATTTACAGTTTCTAAATCAAGCTTTTCGTTCTTCAAACCATACTAAATGAATGAAATTTAATCAAACATCGCAACACAATCTCTTTTAAAACAATTGCCACACTAGACACTGCAGCCACTATTAGTATGCCAATGCAATTTGCAGCTTGCAGCTTCCATCTCCTACCTGCTATTGAGAGCCTGTGTGATCCTTGACCCGAAACAATAATACCAATGTCACACAAAGTTCAAGCGCAAACTATTTACGTTATTATACGTTATTGCATTGTGTACCAGAGACTGGAAAGCAGACGGTATACATTACGCATGAGTGACGGTCTCGTATGAATAGGTTGTTTGCTGTTACAAACAGCGGCGGCGGCAGCAGCTGCAAGAGCGTGGCGAAATAGACAAATTTGCAACTTCATATATCACTCTTTAAAAAATGTTGGTAAAATTTACCCAACTTTTAACCAAACAAGGTCGACTTATCAAAAGCTTGCGAGTTTAGTTTTTAGTGCCAAACGGTATTGGTAAACTATATTTACAAAAACAAATTGTATTTTTGGCCCATTAATTGGTTAAGACGTCATTGCCAATATATTGGGCGAAAACTGTTAACCACTAGTTGGGTTAATATATTTTGCTCAACAATTAGTCTAACTTCGTTACCCATATGATGGGCATAAACGTTTACCATATATTTGGGTAAATATATTTTAATCAACAATTGGTCATGTTTCGTTGCCCACCTATTGGGAATAAACCTTTACCATGTAATTGGGTAAATATAATTTGCTCACCAATTGGTTCATTTTTCGTTAACCAATCTGTTGGGCATAAACGTTTACCATGTAATTGGGCAAATATAATTTGCTCAACAGTTGGTTCATATTCTGCTACCCATCTAATGGGCTACAAGTTTACCACCATGGTTGGTATTTTGTCACTCTGTAATTGGTTTTCGTGTCCTTAATTAATTGGGCAAATTCGTTTCACTATCTGATTGGAGAATGTTGTTTGGTCTACAATTATGCCCAGGTATTGGGAGCATGTTTTTACTCAACAGTGGGTTGTTTTTTCTTTACCCATCGAGGTGGAGGGGGCGGCGATTCCTATTTGTTTGGAAACTGATGTAGCTATCTCTTAGGCTCTGTGTTTCCTAAATGTTGATTACAGGAAGAGAAAGATAGACACATTTTTATAAATTAATGATATTTTTATATTTGTTTAATTCTGACAATTATATCACATCAACATCAAGGTGATTTTTTAATTTAGCAGACATAATCAGCATGAATAGTACAGCAACAATAAAATATATGTTTTACTTAACTACACAGACCACATTGGGTATGCAAAAAAAGGAAATACAAAAACGACCTCAGATCATCTCATGGTTAGACTACCATTATGTATCAACCCTGTAATTGCTTAACGCGGCAGTTTGTGGCATTTAGAGAAATATTCTTGAAAATAAGGGGTTTTTTTAAATCTGAAATTAAGTTAAACAGAAAACTAGACATTAAGTATGTGTTTACTACAAAAACAAGGTGTTCGTGATCGATGTCATCAAATTATGGTTTAAGGATGTTTAAATTTATAAACCCGATGTTTGGTTCAGGAGTAAGATTTTGTTCCAATATAAAATTTCAACTTCCAGTTTGAACCAAAAGTTAGGTCAAACGAGGTCATACTGTGTAGCGCTAGGTAAGTCCTAGGAGCTCTTTGTAATGCCGTGTAGTTGATAAAAATATAATGTGTGGTTCAGGAATTATGAATATTTCAAATATTGAATTTGATCATCCGGTTAGAAGTCAAGGTCAAATTGGGTCGCATTCTGTGTGTCATTTCTCAAGTTGATAAATACTTCCCCAATGATGTAAAGATTTTTTTTAATGTGTGCTTCTGTGTATCTTGAGATAAGACACATTAGCAAGAGCTGAAAACGTTTTGCTAAAAGGGCTACGATGTTCAAAGCAGTAAGGAACACTGTAGTTGACCCTTGAACCATCAGGAAAATCTAGTCAGCTAGCTTCAGGAGATTCACAGGCACAGCAGTAGCGCAACCCACCCCGCCTGCCATCCAGATGTATTATTTGCAAACAAAAAACAAGAGGATAACCAACAAACAGTTACGCAAGCGGTCAAGGGAAAGACTGTCAAACTATGAACACCAGTCAGGTTGGTATAAATTTTCTTATTTTACATTGCCTCTTAAGTTTTACTTGGGTCTAACTTAGTGAGGAACATGGTGTGCCTGTATTTTTCCATTGATTATACTACATGCAAATATACCCCTTTTATTACAGGAGGTTTGCTGTTCAGAGCTACGGAGATTCTCGACGACGAACCGATTTTGATTGACATTAAGAGAGAAGACATTGTCGCAATTGAAGTCAGATACCACTGAAGGTGTTACAAGAACTGCATTAAGTTCCAGATGTCTTGTTCCGTAGATCTCTGCACCAAGCCCAGTCGGCCGTGGCTGGGAGCTACTTCTGACGAAAACCTAACATTCAAATGGATGGCCATGCCTGCAGCTTATGAGAAAGCACTGCAGCATGCTGCTCTTGTCAAAAAGCAAACCTTCCTTGCACTGAACTCTGCAAGTGCAGTGATTGCAAGAACTCACTTGCAGACTTTGATGCTGATGCAGAAGAAGATGAAGATGAAGGCAGTTGATAAAATGATCACTGTCTTCTAGGTTTTGTTTCACTTATTTTAGTTTTCAAAGTCTATTAAACAATTCTGGCATCTCAAAATGTAATGGTGCATTTGGTCCATCTGTAATAATCTGGTCCTTAATAATTTTTCTCACATAACATTGTCATATTTAAAAGACACTCATGGCATGTGCACCCTTGAATCGAACAAAAGAATATGCATTTAAGGTTTTAAATCATGAGCAGTACCTGTATTGCATTGTTTCTAAAGTGTAAACTTTGTAGCAAGTTAGCCCCTGGGCTACGATTGCGTTGTTTTAATAAACCAGAAATAACAATACTGTATTACAATCTCTGTGGTCACTTGGTTTTATTGCCATTAGTTGCATCAGTTCAGCATAAACCCTTTCGCATACATGCATAATTAATGACTAGCTGAAATTTTGCTTGTGCAATTTGTATTACATATTTATGTATTTTATGATTATTTTTAAATTACCGAAACCAATCATACATGGCCAAGAATTTGAGATAAAAAGGCTGAAAAATACCCCCCAAAATAAACAAAAACGTTGATTCTATTTTTAAAAAACTTCGTTTAGCACCACCAGGATCAATTTTGAGGACTGAGTAATGATCTAAATAGTCTGCATAGGCTTAACGTGCAATCTGAGCTCATGGGAACAGTCAGATTTGGAATAAGCACCATCGAATTAGTAAAGTTGACTAAAATTCAAGTTGCCAACGCAAAGTTGACTGGAAAATGTAGAAAATATACACAAATCACAATTTTTTGACCTAAATGAGCTTATCAGATTTAGAATCAGCACCATCAAATTAGTAAAGTTGACTGAAATGCAGGTTGCCACTAGAAAGTTCAGACGAACTTCAATTTCTGGGCCTGTTACAGATGTTGGCCCACGGCCTAGGCCATACTGTACGGTCATACGTAAAGACTCCTGCGAATACTTGAAAGTTCTGAAGGTCAACTTACAGTCTACTGAAACATGAATAACAACAGATTTGATATTTTTTCAGTGCTCTGGTAATTCACTCCGAACATTTTGTATTATTTTTTTTTTGCTGTTGTTGTACATGCTATTGTTATCTTGTTTTTGTTTTCTGGGGAGGTTATTTAACTAAATATTTGATTGTCCGTTAAAAACACTGGTAAGGACACGTTTGGTATTTTGAACTGTTAGTCCGTTTCAATCCTATCTGATTGTAGACAGACACCACCAAAAAAAGTAACCTGTGAAAATGTCATCTCAAAAGACGGCTTTTCAGATATTCGTGAAAATCTGATATGGTTGTCATGCAGGACATGGCTCCGTAAAATGCGATTGACGTTACAAACTGTATTTCAAAAACCATACTACCCTGGTTGCTATCGTTAAAACACTGAATTTGGCAGTTTTGAATTGGGGCCTCACATCGCAGCTAGTTGCAGTTGGCCTTCTATAATCCGACACGGGGTCACAACAACTGCCCTTGCAGCGTGCGCTCTGCATACATAATTAGGGATCTGAGAGTTATATGCAAACGATCTGTATGTGTGTTCTATGAGTACCGTACATGTACATTGTACACACGGGCACAGAGAAACTCAACGAACGACTTCATGACAATGATCGATGACCTTGAGCGTGTTGTTGTTACACATCGTCTATAAGGTCATTTAGTGTAATTTTGAATGTGAGTTATAAAATTGATTTTGCATATTTTGGAGCTCCTGGTAAATGGGGTTTCTTTTTGCTCAAGAGTTAGTCTTCAAAGATTTTGATTGGCAAAAAGAAACATTAATTTTCTACGTAAAACATGTGTTGATTTTGATTACACTTTTCTCAAATGTATACGCATTTTTGATAATTGCGAATTATGAAATTGCAATGACGTGTACCATGGAGGAAGGAACTCAAACATTTCCTCCATGCATCCACCACAGAGCAAACTCTATGCTGCTCATGTACGGAGCATGCAATAAACTGCAACGTTACAGATCGTGTTGCAATCACACTGTCCTACTGTTGTCGCAGTTAAATCGCAGTTTCTGCATACTTTAGTATGGTGTAACATTGTCCTTTTGCCTTGTTTATTTTTTAAGTGCGGGGATTTTGGGCGGGATCAAACCGAACGAAAGGAAAGACTCAAAATAACAACCGGGAAGAAGGTTTAAAAAATAAAAATGAAAAAAATAATATAAAAAAAACGGAGGGGAGTAAGAATTTGTAAACTAGACTTTCAGTTTTTGTTTACTACAAAAACAAGGTGTTTGTGAGTGGATGTCATAAAAATATGATTGAATGAAATGGTGACAACATTTCACTTTATCATCCTAATGTGTGGTTAAGATTTTTTTTTCAAATAAAAATCTTCAACTTCCGGTTTGAACCAGAAGTTAAGGTCAAATGAGATCATACTGTGAAGTGCAAGGTTAGTCCTAAAAAAATGTTTGTGATGAATAAAAATGCAATGTGTGGTTCGGGAGTTATGATTGTTTCAAATTTGGAATTTGATCATCCAGTTAGAACAACAAGGAACACGTGTGCGCGTGGTTTGGACCAGGCTAGTTTGGGTTGGTTCTCTCGTCTTCTTTCACTTCACAGTGACTGAGGAGCTGTCAACCGAGGTTGTACTTTTTGTGGTTTGAGAATATTGAGTACTATATAAAAAGAAATGACAACCTAACAATGATGTGGTGTGGTAAATTTTTTTGTTGTTCAACGATGGAGCAAGATTTAACTACTGTCACTGAAACATACTCAAATAAATGCCTCTCCCGTATAACAACTAGGAGAATACCTTTAAAAAATCCTATGGATTGTAAATTGACATGAAAAAAACAAAACGCGGTCAAAGGTCAGCTTATACGCTTTTCCAGCCGTTGCAACTGTCAAATTTACGTGGCAATGATGCGCGATGTTGTAAGTAGACTGGTGCTCTGTTTATGTATCAATTATAACAATGGCGAGGCATGAGGATACAGACTTCATATCCATCAAGCACAAATTCACGTGTAAATAAAAAACAGACATGAACCATGCCACTGATCTCTATTATACTGTCAGTATAATAGAGATCAGTGACATGAGCGGACGTCAGTCCATAGAGCAAGGTTCCTTGCTCTATGGTCAGTCCTAGTCGAAGTCCGCTCGCGGTCGTAACCAATAACTGTTTCGGTTGAACTTGCCATTGAAACAGTTATTGGTTACGACCGCGAAAACTAACCCCAACCTGTATTCTGTGTACGACGACGTACTATATTCTGTGTACTTGCAATAATGGAGAACGTTTCTTCGACATCCAAGGATCGGTACAAAAACATCGCAAGGAAAAACACCCAGAAGGTGGTCCAACGAAAAGTAAAAAGTAAAAAGTAAAAGAAAAACCACGATAAATCCAATAGTTAGGGGATAGTTAGGGGATAATAGCTAGGGGTATCAGACTAAAACCCTCCTACAAAAACCGTAATTGTTGGTCTGGCTCCCTACCCCTCCGACAAGCTCCCACGCTCACGGCTAGACCGGCAAGCTGGGGAGTTCATGTCTCTCTCTGGCCCCACGAGACACGGCACCGGCTGTACGGGATATGCCCCAAGGTTTACGTTCCGCTAGCTCCCACGCTGGTGCGCCGTAAAACAAGCTTCGGTTGCACGGACTCTCTGAATGCGAATCTTACGTTCGATTTTTCATCATTATTTACAAATTGTATCAATAATCTGAATACATAGTCTTTTTTTTCAAATACTCATGAATAATTTTTTAAAAACAGATTTAAATTTGGTTCAGTAATTTACTTGTATACGGCTGGAAGTAAAACTAACTCCGAAAATCACGTGATTTATCCGAACCACTTTTTTGGTTCGGATAAATCACGTGACCTTCGTTTTTTGAAAATGCTCAAAAACGGCAAAATTTGATGGTTTCTTTTAGGAACCGTTCTTCTCCATTCCTGGAAGACCTTTGAAGGCATATGTCAGCCTATTTTGTAGCCCAAATAGCCCAACGAAGCCAGTGTGCCCCTTTAACGGAAAACTACATTAGTGGGAGCGTGATTTTACTGGGATAATTTTGAAATTTTTTTCTTGAAACGTGGTTTTAAAAGCAACATTATGTAAAATCACTGCAGGCCTATCTACACTTTAGAAGGCCCTCTTGGTAAAATTACAGTAGCGGGGTATTTATGTGGCAATTCCGGTCTGTGGTTTAACAGTGTGGCATGTAAATTAGCTGAACCTCCAACGTTAAGATACATTCGTAGGGCCGTGATTTTACAGCAGTAACTTCGTGAATTTATTTGTGAAACGCTGTAGTTTTACGAGACAAATTATGTTTAAAAACTGTGGGGCTAACTTAGTTTCACAAGACCCTCCTTGTAAAATCACAGCAGCTTGGCAACTTTTGTTATAGTCTTGAAATCAAGTCGGTAATTGTTGTGCGGTCCAGTTGCGGGGACGGTACACACATCCTCGATCCCAATATGTGTGACCTTGCCATGCGCTACCTACGACCGTTGCATGAATGTATAATTGCACTGTGACTGTTGCATGAACGGTAGGATGTGTGTTTGTAATAGGCAGCGCTGGCAGATAAAATAGACACTGACTAACGACTTGTCATCAAGTCTACTTTTGTTTCAACCCCTCTTGAACTGTGATATAATAGCATGCCTGTACATTTACGGTTTACCATGTTTTACGGGAAAGTACTGGCGTCCAAACTGCCAGGAAAATCCCGTAAAAATACGATGGTTTTTTTTATAGTGATATATATAGAGTCGAAACATGAGGTAATAAATCATGTTTTCAAATGCGTGTCACTCACACACAAGTGTTTACTAGTTAAATGTACACAATAGTGTCTAGTATGGTGGCCCTGAAGGGACATCGCATATCGCAAACGTGTGCGCATACGTATGCGATGTCGCGAAATTTATCGCGAATATGTGCGCACACGTATACAATGTCGTGAAACAATTCGCGAATATGTGCGCACACGTATGCAATGTCGTGAAACAATTCGCGAATATGTGCGCACACGTATGCAATGTCGTGAAACAATTCGCGAATATGTGCGCACACGTGTGCAATGTCGTGAAACAATTCGCGAATATTGGCGCACACGTTTGCGAATTCATTTGCAATGTCGTGAATTTTATTGCATACCTTGTCGCATACTTTTGGGGTGATGTCATTTTGCGGGCAATTTGTTAGTAACCTATGGAGTACGCAAGTGGTCCGGTCCCATCTTGTATACCAAAGATACTTCAAGGCAGGAGCTTGGGTACCAGGCAGGTACATTTTAGTGTGGCCATGCCTAGCCGGCCAGCCACATCGTGATGGTACAGCATCATATCACAAAACAAAAGGTCCATGCAAACAATCGTCGGACTATTCTCACTAAAATGAGCACCGGTACAATGGTTAGTATAATAGTTATTCACTTATTAGAAAAGCGTGAGGAACAGAGTGCGCTCGAAGGTAAATTAGTCAGACCCTATTTATATCTATTTGTACGTCTCGATCCTAGACTAGCTGCTACAACTCCCCAGTTCATTAGGAATTTTATTGAATGGTATGCGACAAGGTATGCAATAAAATTCACGACATTGCAAATGAATTCGCAAACGTGTGCGCACATATTCGCGAATTGTTTCACGACATTGCACACGTGTGCGCACATATTCGCGAATTGTTTCACGACATTGCATACGTGTGCGCACATATTCGCGAATTGTTTCACGACATTGCATACGTGTGCGCACATATTCGCGATTTATTTCGCGACATCGCATACGTATGCGCACACGTTTGCGATATGCGATGTCCCTTCAGGGCCACCATAGTCTAGACATTGTTAGATTAAACCGTTGCAGGCAGTCATGCGACAACTCATTGCTGTTAACTTTCAAAACGCCTTTTGTCAAGGTTACTGTGAAACGTTCGCAAAATGTATGAACTTGATCAAAGTCTGGTGTCTAGCACTTTTTAAAGCCATGGGTTTTGACACATACAAAACGCGCAATTAATGATTTCATGGTGACCTCGTCTAGCGTTTTGGGGCCAACAAAAAGTTATCAATTATTCCACAAGTATATAATCGAAAACATTTTGATGATCGGACTTATACTTTTGAGGTATGGCGGTCTCAAGATTGGCTAATTAAATATGTATGTCTTTATAACTAAGTCAATTAATTTATTAAATTAAGCTAATTGTGTTTTCCGGTAATTTCAAGGCATAAGCTTTGATAGGATATTATAGATCTGACTTTCGTATTGAGCTAAGTAGGACTAAGACAAGACTCGTGAACAAATCCTATGGGATTATGACCGAAATAGAGAATACGAATAATGGGAAAGAAAAACCAATAAAAATCTCGACCAAAAACAAAACCTGTTCCGACAGTAGGTCGAACAGGAAGCGTTGTGTATTGGTGAATTATTTATCTTTAGACCATAATAATGAATAGTTCAAGTGCAGCTCGTTGGGATTTTTTTTGAGAATATTTATCAGCTAATAACTTGTTTGACATCACGACTTGTTTGACAGCACAACTAATGGTTGTTCTCAATTTAATTGTTTATATCGGTTGTCATAGATTATATACGCACAGGGCAATTAATGATCTATCTGAAAAGTACTAATCATTCATAGATCTTAATTAGGCTTATTGTTTTAAGCAGCAGTGCGCAGAGTGGGGAGATATTTTATCCCTCATCTGCACATCGGTATTCCAAGCCGTGGACAGAATCTTCTATAGAAACATTTTCCCCTGACAAGATTTTTTATCCTCACTTTGGTCGTTTTTTCCCCCACTAAAAACTTGCTCCTTTTATGAACTAGATATCCTGATTACTTCTTACTATTAGTCTTAACTATCAGAGAACTTAGTGATAAATTAAATGTAGACATGTAATTTTACTTTCAAAAATATTATTTGCTACAACGTT
The DNA here is from genome assembly GCA_023634235.1 of Pisaster brevispinus. Lineage (NCBI taxonomy): Eukaryota > Metazoa > Echinodermata > Asteroidea > Forcipulatida > Asteriidae > Pisaster > Pisaster brevispinus. The sequence goes on along the minus strand of JAMKCF010000016.1, from coordinate 6,732,704 downwards.
ACTTGTATTACATTATAACAAACCAAGCAAGCACGCTCTGGTAACGTTGTCGTAACGTTTATGTAGGTTGTCGTAAGGTCACTGGAAATGTATCTTAAACGTACAAACAACGTGATTGTTACATTACGTCCTAACGTTCAGAAGACGTATAGGGGAGTCGACAAAGTTTCATTATTACAACGTTATATTAATAACTCTACCTACACCAAAGTCTGACTTCATTACAATGTTGTGAGAACGTCAAACTGTTAGCTGGGGAGTCATACTTTGGTACTGACCTTCAAAACATTGTTTTGTCATTTTCACCAGAAGGGTCTATTTTGATAAGACTGCAAAAAAACTTCAACACTTTTTGATCGGAAGTGCCCCTATTGATTAGAAACCAATAAAGTTGGTTTTTGTCGATACATTTAAAATCTCCGAATATTGCCTTTTGGGCAATTTTTGAAAATTCAAACTTCACTGGTTTCTGTTTGTAAATCATGCGATCATAGACAGCTCCTCGCTAAACCAGGTGGAATCGACGGTCCCGACGAAATAACCCCGATTTTTTTGTTTGATTTGATTTTATTTTATTTATTTTTATTTTTATTTTGTTTATTTTTTTTTGGGGGGGGATGGTTCTTTCTTTTCAGTTTTCTCATTTCTTAGCATGTAGCTGAACATTTAATCAGCTGGAAATTTCACAAATGACTTTTAGTGTCTCTTTCTTAATAGTTTGGCCTATAAAGCAGCATTACGTTGACAGACAGTTTATATCAAGAAGAAACGGGCTGTTGAACCACTCAACATATTGATGACAATGTGTGGCGCCCTTCCGGTAAATAGTGTGAGGGGTTCGTTTCACTCGGAACCAGCGGTCTCATCCAAGACCACTTGGATGAGCTGTTGGATGTACATTATTAGTGTTCAGGTCGTACGAGTGGTGAATTATCAGAGCGATTGTACTGCTTGTTGGTAATGTACACAAACTCTATAATACACACACGATATGATCATGCATTTTAGTGCAAGGCAACAATTTAAAATAAGTATTAGCAATGTTTTACACAGAAAAGCTACAATTTATTGAAAGTCGAATTTTTCGGAATGACCGTAAGTTATTAGGTCAGGGAATTGGCCACTGCGCATGTGCATACGTCTACAAATCCCAGCACCTTTGGAAGAGGCACTAGGACCGAGCAAAGGAAACCGTTTGCGTTATCATGAGTTGACCATGATTCTCTAGGCAAAGCAAAGAAACGCACTAACGCTGGTCTCAAATAACTTGGTTTGTATACAGCACTCTTTGGTACCTTTCATGTTCGCCGAGAGCGTTGTAAAGCTCAGATTGTAGTACCTTAATCAGGAGGTTGCATGTTCAAATCCCGTTCCGTTCATTTTTCCGCCTCACACCAAAATAAAAAAGAGCTGAATAGAGCTGTCCATAACTGACCTAACTAGTCAACCGCAACAAAAGCCTTGCAGACAGGACAATATCATTTTATCGCCTGCAGGTTATTCAAATAAAGTAACTGTAAACTGATTAGGTGATAAATGCTGGTCCATAAAGCAAGTGATGTTTGAAATCCCTGTACTTATATAATAATGTGTTAGGTTATTGAGTACGCGGTCTGCAAAAAAAATATTAAAAACCTTGCTTTGCTCTTCAAATCAAGAAACACTTAACGTACATTTTCAGGGGTTTTTAAACATGAAAGCCTGCAAGAAATCCATTTTAACTGCAACCGTTTGCTTGTACGTTGTCATTGGCGCGGTTTTATTTATTTACTTGGAACAAGCCAAGGAGAGTTGCAGGAAGCGCAAGCAACATTTATCGACGTTGTACAGAAATGTGTGGCAAAGAACAGCGAGTGTGGCTTAAATGTAAATGCGACTAGGCAACTGCTCCAAGAAATAGAAAATTGCCTCAGTAAACAAAGCAACGTCTGCCGTATACAATTACCCAGCAGAAGTTGTGAAGGAGGTTTGGTCCTCGCAAAATGCTTTTGTGCTTTGTTTTACAATAAATTTGGGTCTTGAACAAAGAAAAATTGACTGGAGCGGGACTTGAACCAACGACCTCCGGTTGTAAGTATTGTTTTACAATAGTTACAACAAACGGTGAGTTAAATTTCTTTCACTATGAACAACTTTGCCTTGGTTTCGTGCAACAAATCCCATTTCCTCTGTGTAGTGTGTGCAGTGTGGGGATTTGACCTTGTGTACAAAGCACACACATTCTTTGTGAAATGGGTCAATGGACTGGACCATTTCACACAATTGGGGGGATTATAACTAATGTACACAGTCTTAGTACACAATACAAGAAGATGTTGGAGTTAAACTGTTCAACTAAATGAAGTTTTATTTTATAAGTACATGTACATGTACTCATGTTTTCTTCAGCACATTAACAATGGTATGAATACAATAAGCAACCACTTATTCAATAATGTGATATATAAATATTACAGGAATGGTTGAAAAATAAACTTTTCATGTACACAAGTTGCATTTGGTATTGCTGACTCTTCCTCCAAACTCCAATTTAGTTTAAACAATGAATGATGATAAACAGTAAAAAAATAACATATAAATATAGTTTACAAAAAATATAGTGGTACAAGTTACAACAATACTTTGCAGTCACCCCTCGAAGAAAAATGATACGGCCCGACTAGCATTGACGACAAACAAGACTCATTTTGCCGATATCCAGTGAATGTTATGAAAATAACAGAAACCCTATGATATAAGATCTATATTCCTATACTGAACAATTTAGTTTTGAGCCATTGAATCAGTGAAAAACGAACATTGAAGGGGAAAAAACTAACACCTTTCCAGCGTGCTTCAGTTCCGGCGAGATGAATGCGTGGCCTGATCTAGTTCCCCGTTCAACCTACAATATATGCATGTTTATAAGAGAATGGAGCCAGACTATAGAAACACTTTGCATATGATAATTGGGTCATGTCTTAGAAGAGAGACGTTGCATGATTGGAAGCAAAAAAGCCCCTTTTTCCCTACGTCCAATCAGAATGATTCTTATATGAGTGGAATGGAAATTTTATGTAGTTTATTCAGAAGTGCGAGTTGAATCTGTGGGACAAAAGGAACGACTCTTCCGTTCAATTCAGTGAGACAACCCACCGGAAAATAGTAAATAATCGTGTTGACCTCCATTGACTTTGCCGATTTTGAGGTTTTACACCCCGTTTTTGTTTGAAAAAAGCCCCCTTTTCACGAGCATAATATATTTTTAAAAAATAACCAAACTAAAGGTAATACTTTGTACTTTGAAATGCGTAGCGAGTTGGTGAGAAACATACACGTACTTTCCATTTACTCACGAAAGTTCTCAGTGAGTGGTCTTTTTGAGTGTCATTTTCCTGCGCTGAGCGTAGGGACACGGAGCTCAGTGAGCAGATGCACGCAAGTTGTTCATATAGTCGCATTTTTCAGCAAAAGGTTCATAAAATAATCTGTTCGTGATTTGATTTCCCTCTGCCATTAATTACCGGTGGAGCATGAAGTGGCCGAATTGCTTCGAATGGCCTATGAGTCGTAGCTATGGTAACCATAGGAACAGCTATCACTTCACCAAGGTTGCGGGTATGGTAAATGATGATGGCGTTATGCAAGGGCGGACACCATTAGGTATTGGTAGCCAGGAGAATTATCAGACATTCGAACTAGGTCAGAATCAGGTTGAGTAGTGTTGTAAGTGTTCTAGAGGTAATATTTAGGTATCTATGGCAGCAGAAACAGTAGCTTGTGTATTAACACCTATATACTGGGAGACTATATGATTGCTGTATTAAGGACAATCAGGTCACTTTGAATTGCGGACATGTGTTGCCTCTAATGAGTTATCTGAGTGAATGTCTGTAGTGAAGGGAAAAATAGGACATAAAACAGTAGTGTATTAAGGGACAGTGGGTGTAGTGGCGTAGTAGCTTGCCAATATTTAGTTGAACCCAGCAGCTTGACAGGGCAGAATAAGATGTATGTTTTGATTGATGGTTCTGTTAGAAAAGCCCCAGTTGCCTTAACACTTCTTTCTTTGTTGGCCAAACTGAAGCTCTTTGCATGCAGAATACCTTATCATGTCATTGTGGGCAACATAGCTGGAGCAAGGTCACCGGGAGATCCCAACCGGCATTGGTGTAAGCCGAACCATCAAGCACCACCGGATCAGCAAGCAGCTGTGCAGACTCAAGCAGTACAGACACAAGCACAAAAACAGGCTACAGAGAAGCCACTCAAGAAACTTAAGATATCAGATGCAATACCCGATATACATAAAGACGACTTCATGAGAGCCCTATGTAATGTTTAAGCCTCTGATGATGATCGATGATATTTAGTATCAATACAGTAACAGACACCAGTACTTTGGTTGCATGTTAGAACTGTTTGTTTATTTACTTGACCTTTGACCTTGACATAAAGTATGGAGCGCCTGATGTAAAGTAATACGATGCATGAACACTACATCCCTCTTCACCTTGAATTGAGCCCACGACATTAAACAATAAATTAAGGAGAATTAACTGTTTTGCGTCTTGTGATTTGACAAGTGAGTTTTTCTCTTAAAACATTTCTTTTTAACTTCCAAAAATGTATAAGCTTGTACAGTCACATGAGAAGATACATTTTGCTTGAGGTCACTCCACACATGCATTTTTGTTTAAACACTTTAAAACAATTTTAACTTTCAACTTTTAACTTTTAACTACAAAAACAAAACTGATGAAAAAGAGTGTTCAACGACAGTTGATTGGTTAGAGTCATGTCCTTTTTGAGCTATTTCACAGTACATGCATAGTCCTTGAAGCGGGTAGGTGGGTTGCGTTCTCTGGGTTGGTTTCTGCGTGGCAATAGTAGTGCGGGTGGCTGTGTGGGTGTGTCTGGCATTTCCTCTAGGTCGGACTCATCTGACTCATGTGATTCATTGCGAGGCTGTTTGTTAATGCGTTTGAAGCGTGAGACGTTGCGAGTGATCCGGTGTTGTTTGCGTTGTGCTGTGATCATAGATCCTTTCATTTTGATCACTGTGTAGGGTTTCATGTGGTATGGGGTCTGACCTTTGGTGATCATACCATCCCGGCGGATGAGCACACAATCACCCTCCTTTATGTTCGGCTGCTTGGCATGTTCGCGTTTGTCAGCGTATGTTTTCATTGCAGCTTTCCGTGTTTTGTCTTTGCGGTGCAATTTGGCATTGTTAGCAGATTGTGTAGTCTGAGGAAGGCGTGTGCGGATTGGTCGACCGAAGAGAAGAGTAGCCGGCGGTATACCAGTCGTAGCATGAGTTGTGGCGCGGTAGTTGCGTAGGAATTGGTACATGGATTGTTTCCATGGTTTGCAGTCGGCGATGGATGTGCGATATGTTTTCTTCAGGGTTCTCTTGAAGCGTTCAACTTCACCATTTGCACGTGGCCAACGGGGTGTTACTTTACGATGTCGAAATCCAAGGTAGTCACTGAAGTTTTCAAACTCGCTACTATTGAAAGGTGGGCCGTTGTCAGTACGGACGACTTGAGGCACACCGAAGGTTGCAAATATGCGATCGAGTTTCAGAATTGTGGCTCGGGCAGAAGTTGATGTGACAATCTCAATCTCAGGATATCTACTGTAGTCGTCTGTAACAACTAAGATATGTTCTCCAGTGGGGAGGTCACAGAAATCAACACTGACCTCCAGCCAGGGTCCTTTGGGGAGCGGTGACATTTGAAGTGGAGCTCTGGTGTTATCCGTGGCTGTGGCCTGGCACATAAGGCAATCACGGATGGTTCTTTCAACAAGACGATCAATTCCAGGAAACCATACTTTTTCGCGTAGGAGTTGTTTGGTTTTGGTGATTCCCTGGTGTCCCTCGTGTGCGATGTCAATGATAGTTTGAGTCAAAGCATGAGGAATGACGATGCGTGTGCCACGGAGCAAAAGATCGCGGTTAGTCGTTGTTGTTAGCTCAGTGCGTATCTTTTACAAACTTCGAAGCGGGTCACTATTTTGCTGTGCGTTTGGTCGTTTAAGGGCTATGTCCCAATTACCAGTGACCAGTGCGTTGATGCAGTGCTGGAGTGTGTCGTCCTGTTGCGTTGCAGTGCGGATAGCGTCGATCTTGACGGTCTTGGGTACCGCGTGTTGAGAGATGAAGTTGACGTGCTGTTCCGCGAGTTTTTCTTCTCGACTTGGACCTTGCGAGGATGGTAGCGGATGACGCGACATGAAGTCAGCTGGGTTAAACTTTCCAGGCTGATACTCGACAGTGTATTGGTACTCTTGAAGCTTGAGCACCCAACGTTCAATCCTTGCTGGTGCTTGATTGTTAGGGTTGTTGAACAATGTGATCAGTGATAACGGTAAACGATCCACCATAAACGTAGAGATGGAAGTGGAGTATGGCCCATGTAATTGCCAATGCTTCACGCTCAGTCTGCGAGTAGCGCTGTTCCACTGGCGTGAGTGATCTACTTGCGAGTGCTACGATCGAAAGTTCATCACTGGCGTCGTGTTGGGCGAGGATTCCAGCGAGACCGACTGGACTAGCGTCAACTAAGATCTCTGTTTTCTTAGCTGGATCAAAGTAGGCCATGGTACAGCATTGTGCAACACGTTTGCGAATCTGCTCGAGAGCTTGTTGTTGTTCAGTTCACCATGACCAGGGTGCTGCATCTTTAGTCAGCTCGCGTAAGGGTGCAGAGATCGTTGCCAGATCAGGAATGAAGCGACCGCAGTAGGTGACTAATCCCAGAAAGCTGCGAACCTCGCCAGCGTTTTGGGGCTCTGGAACATTTTGGATCGATTGGACCTTCTTTGGGTCCGGTGAAACACCATCGCTGCTGAAGACGTGTCCGAAGTATTCGACGCGGCTTTTACTGAACTTACACTTGTCCTTGTTCAGTGTTAGGTTTTGCTCGCGAATGCGTTGAAGACATGCTTTGAGTCGCAAGTCGTGCTCCTGTTGTGTTTTCCCAAACACCAAAATATCGTCGCTGATGTTGAGGACTCCCTGGAGCCCTTGAAGAGCAGTATTGATGAGATTTTGAAACACTTCAGCGTCTGAACAGACGCCAAAATTTAAACGCTTGTAGCGGTAAAGTCCTGCGTGTGTCGAAAAGACTGTAAGGTGACGTGATTCAGGAGACAACTCTATCTGGTGATAGCCTGCGTTTAGATCAAGCTTACTGAAGACTGTGGATCCATTGACAAGTGCTATTACATCATCAATCGTAGGGGTAACATGCCTTTCACGCTGGATGGCCTTGTTGACTGAGCGCATGTCTACGCACATACGAATTTCCCCATGTCTATGTGGTTTCTCCACAACATGGATCGGTGACACCCATGGGGTCGGTTCATCATGTACCGGTTCTATGATATCGAGTGATAGTAACTTCTCTAGCTCCGCGTCAACTTTCTTCCTAACGTGGAAGGGAATTCGCCGATGAGGCTGGGCAATTGGCTGAACCGTTGGGTCTTCATGGAGCTTACACTGAAAATCTTTCAGCTTGCCGATCCCCTGAAATCGGTCTGAGTACTCCTCGACTAAGCTCGGTACGTGAGATGGGGATTGGGGGGTGTTGTTGACTGTGTAGACAACTTTTACGATGCCGAGTTTTGAGGCCGACGCGAAACTGATTAGCGTGTCCCCTGTTGGCTTTGTTACGAAGAACGTAGATGTGATGCGCGCTGACTTGTATGAGATCATTGCGTCGAATGTTCCTATGATCTCAAGGGGAGTAGTACTTCCATATGCAAAAACCTTGGAACGTTCATAAGTTTGCAGTGCTGGACTGGAAGGCAATGCGTTGTACACATCATTACACATGATGTTGATGGAAGCACCGGTATCAATGACCGCGTTAACTGGCATTCGGTTTATCATGACAGTAACTGCAGGCTGTTTGGGCTTGGGAGACGCTTTGATACCAAACACATATTCATTGTCGTCAAAGCTGGAGTCGTCTTGGTTTACGACGTTCACTTTACCTCGAACATAGCGTTGTTTTCTCTGTTGGCCTTGCTTTTTACTGAGGCAGTGTTTCGCAAAGTGGTTTGCTTTACCACACGAGTGGCAGATGACACCATGAGCGGGGCACTGATCCTTGTGGGGGTATCTACCACCACAATTGCGACATGTCTGTCCAGACTTGTTTGCGTTTGCAGGTTTACTAGTATGTCGTTTCTGCGTAGCGCCTCTTTGGTGTTGTGCAGCATGCACGGTTTCAGTGACAGGGCTTTGATCATGTTTTTCCATGCCTTTGGCTTGCATATCTGATAACTCATATGCTCTGCCTGTAGACAACAGTTTCTGCAGTGTTAGTTCAGATTCACGCAAGGCATGGCGTCTCAGCTTGGATGAGGCACATCCCTGGATTATTTGGGATTTGACTTCAGAATCTTTGTCATGAAAATCACACTTTTGTGCTTGTTCTTGCAGTCGTGTGTGAAAGTCACTCACTGGTTCAGTAGCAGACTGCTTCATAGATCTGAATGTGAATCTCTCATACTCAATGTTCCTTTGAGGCGAGAAATGTTTGGTTAAATGCTCCTTGGCAGACGAATAATCTGATCCTGTATCCCCAAGGTCTCGAAAATATCCATAACTTCTGGACCCGAGTAATGGAGGAGGAGTGCCCTCTGTTGTTTATCATCGGTGATGTTAAACGCTACGAAAAGATTGTCTAATCTCTTCACATATTTCTGCCACCGTAGACCAACGGTAGATGGCTCCGTATGAGGCTGAAAACTAGGGAACTGAGGCAGATTTGTAACAGACAAGATTAGCGAGAATTCAATGCTATATGTGACGATGGCCGATGAGGATGTTGGTTTATGCGAGTATCGTTACGTGGATTACGCATCCAACGTGTGTATGATAAGAATGCACATTCAAGGAAGGTTCTGTCTCGAAAACTTACTCAGTTTTGACACAAAGTTCCCACGAAAAAACTTGTCCTGATGACGGTGGAAATAAAGTTTGATGTTTTAACTTTACGGTGATCCGATCCTGGTCGCCAATTGTAATGTTTAAGCCTCTGATGCTGATCGATGATATTTAGTATCAATACAGTAACAGACACCAGTACTTTGGTTGCATGTTAGAACTGTTTGTTTATTTACTTGACCTTTGACCTTGACATAAAGTATGGAGCGCCTGATGTAAAGTAATACGATGCATGAACACTACACCCTACAGAATAATGCCTGTTTGAATAGAATACGGGAGTTAGTTTCAATGAAAGGAGAGAGAACCGCCAAAAGAGGAGGAAGGTCAATGTTCATCGAATCAAAAGACTTGATTTATCGGGAGTTTGCATGTCCACATGTCGAGCACGGTAATGTCTTTCTTTACTGGTTGTTCCAAGAGAACAACGCCCGCATGTTATGAAGATAGCACATGAATCCAGTCTCGGAGGCCATCGAGGTATTAAAAAACAACAGACAAGATCACCACCAACTTCTATTGGCCAGGTATCCAGGCAGACGTGAAGAGATCTGTCAGCGGATAACACATAAGGGCAGGGTGAGCAAATTGCACCACTGTGGAGTATGCCGTTGATTGGAGTACCATTTGATCGAGTTGCCATAATATTATATTGTAAGGCTCATTTTCTGGAACTAAATTCACCATCCCCCCTATCCCCTGTAATTATAACATTATCGACAGGTGGTCCATTTCACTTCAAAGCTCACTCCCTTATCTTGTAAAACACACCACACACATTCTTAGGCTATAACCCCAAGGTTCCCCAAGGCACTGACCATTACTCCCCTGCTGACCATTACCTCATCCAAACTTATTATATTCAAATGATGTCACTGATCTTATGTATTTTCTCTGTGACATCATTGCTAAATCTAGATACACCCCACCTCCAGAAACCCTATATAACATCCCCCAAATTCTCGTTTTAAAGTGTTCTTATTCGGACTCTCATTCTTGAGTGCTCCGACTGGCTCCAGAGACTCGCCTCTCATATATCTACCAGCTAGATTTGTTGTACCTGTGTATTTGCAATCGTTTTATCTGTCAAATAAATTATTATTGAAGTTTGGCCGAAACGTTTGTTTGTTGTACCACCATTTATTCATTGACGTCTACACTCGCCCTCTGCTCCGGTACACGTTCACCCGAACAGTTACAGTTTATATAGTTAACCAGGAAAGCTGAGGACGACATCAATTCCCTGCACACATTAAATTCCTGCGTTACACTGGTAGCAGCGGTTTTAACCTGCCTGAGCCATCGATCTGCCGCCTCTTTACCTCCGGTGAACTTTTTCTGCTGTCTGTTGACTGATTTTGAGCTGTTTACTGAGTGTGCGGATCTCCTCCATACTGTCCTGCACCCGGAACTCTTGCCGTGCGTGCTGTCGTGTTGCAAGCCAAATTTTGCTTCACCTTTTCAGTCACCGTTCCAGCCCAGTATAGCCTGCTATCCCCCTGCTCCTGCATGTTCCCGTGTTCCTGTTTTTCCGTCATTGTTTGCTGCCCCTCTTCCTGAACATTGTTCCATCGTCGTCTTCGCCTGCCCCTTGCTGTGACAACCGCCCTTCGCTGTCCTCTATCGTTCCTGTTTTCCTGCTCTTCGCTCCTGTCTTCAAACTGTGTTCCTGACCGTTTTTGTTCCTGCTCTGCATTTGTCCTGTTCCGATTTGTTCCAGCTCCACCTTGTTCCAGTTCTGAACTGTTCCTGTTTCCTGCTTTTGCTCCGTTTCCTTGAACTGTTCCTGTTTCCTGCTTTTGCTCCGTTTCCTTGAACTGTTCTTCCACCAAGTGACGGCCTGCTCCTTGTGATAAGTTCTTTTGTTATTATTGTTACTGAGATTCCATTACAACTGCCACCATTGCATATTTTTGTTCTTTTTACATTTGTATTGTGATATATTTTAGTGCTTTACGTATTTAATCTTTACGTATTTACTGCTGTTTTTCTTACCATGTCCACCCCAACCTCCACCACTACCCCGGTTCATTTTAAAACCGAACTACCTCCCCCATTTTCCGGCGATGGCACCGAAGATTTCAATTTATGGTGTCGCCGTCTGGAAGTTGCCCTGGATGCCGACCCTCATTCCCACAAACCCCAATTAGCCACCCTCCTGCCAGCCCGCTTAACTGGTGCCGCTTTCACCTTGTGGGACAGTTTTTCTCATGACGTCAAAAGTGACTATGATAAATCCAAAACAGCACTGAATTCTGTTTTTGCACAAAGATTAACCATCTTCAAATTCCAAACTTGCATTAATGCCCGTCCCCGCCTCCCAGGCGAAGCCCTTGAGGTATTCTCTGCTGACATCAGCCGCCTCGTTAACGAAGCTTTCCCTGACTACGGTCAAAAAGCTAAAAATGGGGAAAAGTTTCGTCGATTTGTTGCGGGTTTAGCCCCGTACTTACAGTTAAGAATCCATGAGCAGGGTGTGACAACATTAGATGCCGCTTTGCGTTTAGCTGTTCAAATTGAGCGCGCCCATGAAGCTACCTCCGCCCTACCCATGACCATTCATCCCCCTACAGCTTCCCCACCTACTACCTTGCCATCCCCAGCTGTTTCAGCTCCATCAGTGTCTTCCATTGACTCCCTCCAACATTCATTCCATGACTTCAAACTATCCTTGAATGACCTCTGTTCTGACGTCCGTCACTGTCTTCGCTCCTCCTCTCCATCGTATGCAACCCACTCTTTTCGTTCCAGCAGTCCCCACCCGCGCTCTAGACGTGACAACTACTTTTCTGTCACACGTGACTATAGCCGTGACCGCCGCGACAGTTACCACCGCAATGACAGCCGTGCCCGCCGGAATAGTTACCGCCGCGATGACAGCCGTGACCGCCGCGACAGTTACCGCCGCGATGATAGCCATGACCGTCGCAACAGTTACCGTCGCGATGACAGCCGTGACCGGCGCGACACTTACCGCCGCGATGACAGCAGTGACCGCCGCAGTTACCGCCGCGACGACAGCCGTGATCGCCGTGACAACTACCAGCGCAATGACAGCCGTGACCGACGCAGTAGTTACCCCCGCGATGATAGCCGTGAACGCCGTAGCAGTTACCGCCGCGACGACAGCCGTGACCGCCGTGACACTTACCGGCGCGCTGATAGCCGTGACAATTACCGTCGTGATGATAGCCGTGGTCGCCACAATGATACACGTCGCGTTGACAGCCGCGATCGCCAATCCCAAAATTTGACCGCTCATACTAGTCGTCCCAGCAGCCGTGAACACACCAATACCCGCGGTAGATCCCCAAGCCCCGACACTCGTCGTGTTACTTTTAACACTCCCACTCTGTCAAATACCACCACTCAGAACCAGGGAAACGAGAACTAGTTAGTGATACGGGCCTTTCGCTAACTTCACATTTACCACAGGCCCCAATCCCTTTTCCACCTTCCAATAACTCATGTGATGTGCATTCCTTTGACTTGCCCACTTTACACTCTCAACCTCAGCCTTTTATTCCTATTGTTGTAGAAGACAGCAATGTATATGCTTTTCTAGACACTGGTTCTGATGTTTCACTTATCAGTGAATCTTTTCGCATGCAAATCCCACAAATCAAGTGTAAACCTCTCACCCCACTAATTACCCCCACTCTTTCTGTCACTGGCCAATGTATGGACACACTTGGCCAACTCTTGCTCACTCTTCGTATTGGGACATCTACTATTTCCCATACGTTTCAAGTTGTTCGTGGTGTTTCAAAACATTGCCTCCTTGGTTGGGACTTTTTCTCAGCCCATCAAATGGATATAAACCTAACCACTGACACCACTACATTTGACAATCAATCCATCCCCTTAGTTCACTTTCCCCGGGATGCTCCACTTTGTTGTAATGTACAAGTACAGTCTACTTTTACTATTCCTGCCATGTCCGAACTCAATGCCTCCGCCTCCCTTATCCCACCTATATGTGGTTATGTACCCGATGGTTTTACAGGTTTTTTTGAACCTGATTATTCCCCTCGCTCTAGCCTTGCCATTGCTCGTACAGTTTCCTCTGCCGATTCCGGACTTACCACTGTCCGTCTAATGAACCCCTCCCGAGACGACATTACATTACACTCTGGTACTCGCTTGGGGCAATTTTTCTCCCTTGCTAATCCTGATACCAGCGAATTCAGCCTCCCACCATCTGTCAATCAGATTAATTCTCCTCCCAATCAGCTACCGCCAGTAAACCTCTCTAAGGCCAATGTTTCCCCGCCACAACTTCAGTTGCTCCGTACACTCCTCTGTAAATACTCTGATGTATTCAGTAAAAGTGCTAATGATTACGGTCGTACTGACTTAGTTGAGCACAGAATTCGCACCGGTGAATCACCTCCCGTGCGTCAGCGTGCATATCGCACATCTCCAAAATTAAAAACCGAAATTCAAGCACAAATCACCACCCTTCTTGATCAAGACGTCATTGAGGACAGCCATAGTCCATGGTGCTCTCCCATTGTCATGGTTAAGAAGAAAGACGGCACTTATCGCTTTTGTGTCGACTATCGTAAACTCAATAAACTTACGGTAAAGGACTCCCACCCCCTCCCCCGTACTGATGATACATTAGATGCCCTATCTGGCTCTGTGTATTTTACCACAGTTGACTTATCCAGTGGTTACTGGCAAGTCGCTGTCCATCCTGATGACAGAGAGAAGACCGCATTTACAACTGGTGACGGTCTTTATCAGTTCAAAGTTATGCCTATGGGTTTAACCAATGCCCCACCCACCTTTCAGCGACTGATGGAACTCGTCTTACACGGGCTTCATTGGTCGACATGCTTGGTTTATCTTGATGATGTGATTATTGTTGGGAAATCCTTCGAACATCACATGATTAACTTAGAACACGTTCTAAAACGTTTCCAACAGGCTAACTTAAAGCTGAAACCTAGCAAATGTCAGTTTCTTCGCACGGAAGTGACGTTTCTTGGCCATGTTGTATCCCAAGACGGTATCCGCCCTGATCCAGCTAACACTGATCGTGTTCGCACATGGCCAACCCCACGCACTCCCACTCAAGTCCGTTCATTTTTGGGCCTTTGCTCCTATTACCGTAGGTTTGTCAAAAACTTTGCCAAAATTGCTGCACCCCTACACAGGCTTACCCAAAAAGGTGCTACATTTGACTGGTCCCTTGAGTGTGAAGATGCATTTACTTCCCTCCGTGATGCTTTGACACACCCACCTATCATGGCGTACCCTGACCCTTCCCAACCCTTCATCATATACACGGACGCCTCCCATGCCGCGATTGGTTCCGTGCTATCTCAAACCCACAATAGACAAGAACGCGTTGTTGCGTATGCTAGTCACGTTTTGACTGCTGCCGAACGACGCTGGTCCACCTATGACCGTGAACTTTGGGCTATTGTGTGGTCTATTCGCCATTTTCGGCACTATCTTGCCAGCACTCAATTTACAGTTGTAACCGATCACAAACCACTTGTGGGTTTACGGAAACTTCTTGTCCAGAATGACCGTACTGGCCGTAGATCCCGATGGGCGCTTGAACTAGATCCCTATGATTGGGTTATTATCCATCGTGATGGCAAGCGTCATGGTAACGCCGATGCCCTCTCGCGACGACCCTCTTCTGATGCCCACCCACATTCCACCACCGACAAGTCCTCTCCTCTCCCAATTCCCACAGGACTTGACCAACCACCCCCTATTGTAGCTTCTGCCCCCACTTGTTCATCAGTTTTCTCTTCTACAACTCTTTCACCAGTTGCACTTTCCCCTACCCCTATCAATGCTGCCTCTTCACAGCCATTGACTGTACAGCAGCCTACCAATCACCTACCCGACTTCACCAACATTGGTTCTGATATTGATATCCGCAAGGAACAACAGGCTGACCCTGTTACTCGAGATGCAATTTCTTGGATAACGAATCCCTCTTGTCTCTCTGATAACGCTGTGAACAAACTGTCCCGTTCTTCCCGTCGCCTATGGAAGGTCTTCCGTGACCTCGTTTTAATCGACGGTGTTTTATGTCGACAAATCCACTCACCATCTTCTGAGTCACCACCAGTAAATCAAGTGGTAATTCCTCTTTCCCTACAACCACAGGTACTGTCTCATCTCCATGGTGATCCCTTAGCCGGTCATTTTAGCACACGTAAAACTTTCCAACGATCCATTAATCTGTGTTACTGGCCTTTCATTCACCGCGATATTGACACACACTGTAAAACGTGTCGTTCATGTGAGTCCCGTCGCAATCCAACACCTCGTAATAAAGCTCCTATGAAAATTTCCAACTCCACCCATCCCTTCCAGCGCGTTTTCGCGGATATAACAGAACTGCCTACAACATCCAAAAACAATCGATACATCCTTGTAGTCATGGATCAGTTTACCAAATATGTTAACCTATACCCTCTAACCGATCAAACAGCACAATCTGTTGCTAAATGTATTTTTGATAAATACATATCCGAGCATGGCATCCCTGACACGTTGCATACTGACCAGGGGCGCCAATTTGAAAGCTCCTTAGTCCAAGAGTTATGTAAACTACTTGGGATTATCAAAACCCGTACATCCCCTTATCATCCCCAATCTGACGGCCAAGTTGAGCGTTTTAACCGCAGTCTAAAGGATCAACTTGCCAAACATTTATCCACATCCACCACCGATGAATGGGATGATGTTCTTCCCCAAATCCAGCTGGCATATAATTCTGCCGTCCACTCCTCTACCGGGTATTCCCCGTTTTATCTAGCTAAGGGTAGAGAGCCTCGACTCCCCGCCCATGTTCTAATTGGACACCCTTCCCCTCAGATTCATGCCTCCCCACAATCCTATGCTCACTCGCTCAAATCCCGCCTTGCTTCTGCGTTCGTGTTTGCCGCAGACAACCAAACTCTTGCAAGCACTTCACAGAAATCTAGTCATGATGCTCGAATGAAATTTACCCCATTCCAACCTGGTCAACTGGTTTGGCGAGATGACCCCGCCAAATCTCGGACAAAACTAGCCCCCCGTTGGAAAGGTCCCTATAAAGTCCTCTCCTTCCATCCCAACGATGACGAAGACCCCGTAACATATTCCATTGTTGACATTCAGGATCCCAAAGCGAAACCCCACAGGATCCATTACAACAGACTCAAGCCATATGTTTCACCCATCCCTCCACTGCCATCTACATCACCATCTTCTGTGACCTCACTTCCGATCGCCTCCATTCCCTCTGATTCTCTTCCACTGCCTTCCCGTCCCCCAACCATACCCATCACTGTTCCGCCAACACCCCCAGATCCACCTGATCAACCCCCTTCACTACACATTGATCTTCGCCCATCTCCCCACTATGCCATTCCACACCCGCCCACTATGCCAAGCAAGCGCACCAGCAGCGGCAGAGTTGTTACACGCCCTGCTCGCCTTGGTTTTTCAAGCTCGTCATATTATTAATATTATTTTGTTAAAGTATATTGTAACATATTTTTATCTATGACGGAACGATGTTCTATTTACATCAATAATTTACTGGTGATTCTGTCTCTTGCGATTTAATTTGTCAGTACTAGTACAATATCCAAATGAAGTTTTTAGTGTTTTTTTTTTCAACGTTTCTTTCTATAAGTACCAATTGGCTTATTTCTGAATTTGCAACTGTTATTTTATGCAGTATGGTTTCTTTCTCTGAAGTTATCCATGTAGTTTCGATTTAATACCTTTGCAGTTTCATTTCTGTATTATGTACACGCTTCAGTTTTATTTTTTGAGTTGTGTTTACGATTCATTTCATCAATTCCATTTCGTTACTTTTAAGTTTTATACTGTATGAAACATTGTATTGCTAAATTTGTATTGTTTCCGCATTTTATGATACCAGTTATTACTTCTCTGCTATGCTTGTTTTTTTTTATTAACGGTTGTATAATTTAACTTCCCAATTTTGAAAATGGGGACATTTTCTTTCCCCCAGGTAAAAGTAGTGTAAGGCTCATTTTCTGGAACTAAATTCACCATCCCCCCTATCCCCTGTAATTATAACATTATCGACAGGTGGTCCATTTCACTTCAAAGCTCACTCCCTTATCTTGTAAAACACACCACACACATTCTTAGGCTATAACCCCAAGGTTCCCCAAGGCACTGACCATTACTCCCCTGCTGACCATTACCTCATCCAAACTTATTATATTCAAATGATGTCACTGATCTTATGTATTTTCTCTGTGACATCATTGCTAAATCTAGATACACCCCACCTCCAGAAACCCTATATAACATCCCCCAAATTCTCGTTTTAAAGTGTTCTTATTCGGACTCTCATTCTTGAGTGCTCCGACTGGCTCCAGAGACTCGCCTCTCATATATCTACCAGCTAGATTTGTTGTACCTGTGTATTTGCAATCGTTTTATCTGTCAAATAAATTATTATTGAAGTTTGGCCGAAACGTTTGTTTGTTGTACCACCATTTATTCATTGACGTCTACACTCGCCCTCTGCTCCGGTACACGTTCACCCGAACAGTTACAGTTTATATAGTTAACCAGGAAAGCTGAGGACGACATCAATTCCCTGCACACATTAAATTCCTGCGTTACAATATCATAGGACCAGTTAAACCATCCACTGAGAGGTGACACCGCTTTATACTCACGTTTGCCGACTACGTAACCAGATACCCTGAGGCAGCATTGAAACAACACGTGTTGCAGAAGCCATGGTTGATATTTTCAGTAAAGTGGGCATGCCGCGGAAGCTACTTACATATCAGGGGTCGCAACTTAAATCGGGTCTTATGAGATAAATTAGCAGACTATGCCATCCATCAGACAACTCACAACCACCCCCTATCACCCAGCATGCAACGGGTTAGTTGAACGATTCAATGGGATACTCAAACGGATGTACTCAGAGAAACCTCTATGGAGAAACCGAGTGACTGGGACAGACTTATTGGTCCAGTGCTTTTCTTGCGTACCACAAGCCAGCCATAGGGTTCTCAACTTTTGAACTATTGTATGGCAGAGCATGTTTACCCTCCTCAACTTCACACGGCATCCACAGTAGTTCCTGTGTAGTATTTTCTCGGTTCATGTATTGCATACTGAAAGTTCTCCATTTAGTATCTCAACTGTGTATAGAGTTTATATACTCCCGACGAAAGAGAGGAGACCCCACACCGACTGTTTACAATATTTCCAAGTTTCTTTTTTATTTTATTTTCAGGTAGAATGCAGAAACTACAGTACAGCAAATGATACGGACAATAGCGACCATGCAGGTAGAAATATTTTGTAGATGGAAATAACAACATAGAGCAACAAGGCAAGCTCCGAGCGTGACAATGTATGTATAAGGACGCTTAAAACAACAAAACGTTTCACACACGGTCAGTCCATGTGCACACAGCATGACACATTGGCGAAACCGGAAATGACCACATCGAATGGCGGTGTCTGATCCACAGTGTTGTAGTCGAGTCCATGACCTTCGAGGCCAAGGCCAAGACCGAGTCACAGCACTCGAGGCCGAGGCCAAGGCCAAGGCCACAGTGTCCGAGGCAAAGGCCGAGGCCAAGGCCAGTTAAATTATTATAATATTATGCACACACATACGGGTAGAAAAAAAGCAAACGTTTACGCAAAGGTGATACTTTGAAACGGTTTTATTATTTCACCATGAAGGTACAATGAGATTGACAAACTGCGAGCGTTTACATGTAGGGACACTTGCCTTAGATTGGGCAATTTGGGCAGTTTTGTGATGTAAAAAGTGTTTTTTGTGATATGAAATATGGTCGGAAAGATATTTTAGAAGTAGAATTTAATGATTTAAACAAAATATGCCTAAAAATTGTGTGATTTTTCCTTTTACTTCGTGGACTAACACGGCCCGCCATTTTGTACGACCAAATCTTTGACTCCACAAAATGGCAAACTGTGTTTAATAGTTCACGAAGTAAAAGGAAAACCACACAATTTTGAGGCATATTTGTTTGGATCATTATCAGTCTGATCATTATATTCTAATTTTAAAAGATCTTTCCAACCATATCCACTTCATAACAAAATTAAACATTCCAAATCATAGATTGTATTATGTATTTTACCAGTATTGTATCTCCACTCCTCAACGTTTGTGTTCATTACACTTTAAAAACATAAGGGTTCCAAAGCATTCGTATCTAAATACATTGGGCTGGTTTCTATGCCGCGTCATTACTTTCGGTAATGCCGGTAACGAGCAGGAGCCAGTCTATTTCAAATCTGCAATCTTTGGGGTCCGGTTGCGCACGTTAGTTGTGTCTTTTGCGCTCGTAAAGTATGCGCAATTTCGTTCCGCGAAACCTCAGGAGTCCGCTTCAGTAATTGTATTTTTTCACGAGATAATTTTTTTTGAAAAGTAAATGGTGGGAAATTTGAGTAGAAACTGGCGGCCTCGAACCGGCCTCGGCTTATTCTTCGAGGCCAGAAGGTGCCGAGGCCAAGGCCAAGACCGAGTCATGACAAGGGGAGACCGAGGCCGAGACCAAGGCCGTCCAAAGTCGGCCTCGAGACCGGCCTCGAGGCCGAGGCCGGCCTCGAGACCTCCAACACTGCTGATCCACCTTTGCGTTTACACTTGTATTTGAAATCCACTTTGCCGGATCTTGAACCGGGTCTGATCCTGTTTTTTGCGCTCACACTAGCCTTTAATTCACATTGCCGGATCTGACCCGGGTCTGATCCACCTTTCTGGATCTAGTGTAAACGGGGATGGGCAGGTCCAGTGTGCCTGCGGTGAGGTGCGTTGTGCTTGTGGAGAGGTGCGTCGTGTTTGTGGAGAGGTGTGTTGTGTTTGTGGAGAGGGCAACTTGTTTGTGGAGAGGTGCGTCGTGTGAAGTTGTAGAGAGGTGCGTTATGTTTCTGGAGAGGGGCAACTTGTTTGTAGACAGGTCAAGAATGTATCGGGAGAGGTGCGTCGTTTTTGTGAAGAGGTGCGTCTTTTGTGTGGAGAGGTGCGATTTGTTTGTGGACCTGTCCAGTGGGCCTGTAGTGATGTGCGTTGTGTTTGTAGAGATGTGCGTCGTGTTTGTGGAGAGGTGCGTCGTGTTTGTGGAGAGGTGCGTCGTGTTTGTGGAGAGGTGCGTCGTGTTTGTGGAGAGGTCCGTCGTGTCTGTGACTCGTAGGAGCTCTCCACAAACACGACGCTCTACTCACAATACTAGCACGCACCTTTCAACAGACACGAAGATAACGTGTGTTTTATAGAGCACTTTTTACCATCTCTAGAATTGACCAACCATAATTTTTGCAAAATGCATTGGCACGTCTCGTGTTTGTCCGATAGGTCAGATGGTAGAGCGCCGGTGTGGCAGTAGGTTTTGTCTACCCAGAGATTCTCTCCACTAACAGGAAACTGTTCCCATACAAACTTTTTCTCATGGTGCTTCTTGTTTTTTAACTCTCCCTCAGCCCATACTAGTTTTCTCTTGGAGACGGAATCCCCTGGGAAATATTGTCGCAAACCCAGAGGTCGCTGGTCCAAATCAAGTAATATTCAATTGTTGTTGTTGTAAAAAAATAATAATAAATAAAAATATAAAAAAAAGAGTTGAATATTTGTTTCCAATACTGACCTTCTAACCAGTCAACCGCGAGAGAAACTCTGCAGACAAAATCATATTGTTTTATCGCTTGCGGGTTATTTAAATAAACTAACTCTATACACTGATTAGGTTATAAATGCTGGTCCATATAGCAAGTGATTTAACTGTCAATATCTGTACTTATTTAAATGTGATTCGTCTGAAAAACAGTATACAAACTTTAGCTTTTATTTAGTGCTCTTTAACTGGAATAGTTCAACGTAATCAGGGTTTTAAGCATGAAAGCCTGGAAGAAAATATCTGTTTTAACTGTAATCTTTTGCTTGTATGTTGCCATTGGTGGGTTTTTATTTATTTACTTGGAGCAAGGAGAGTCACAGGCAGCGAGAGAACAATTTATCGAGTTTGTACGGGAGTTTGTGGCAAACAACAGCGAGTGTGGCTTAGATGTCAATGCTACTCGGCGACTGCTTAAACAAATAGAGATAGCCAGGGCAAACCATGTGATGTCTGCTGTTTACGATAACCCAGCAGGAGTAATAAGGGAGATTTGGTCCCTGCAAAACGCTGTTGTGCTTTCTTTTACAATAGTTACCACAATGGGTAAGTTGGGTTTCTTTCAAGTTGCAATTTTTAGCAAAGGGTACTGAAAGGGTAATTGTGATTTGATTTATCTTCTGATGTACATGAGAGAATCTGCAATCGGATACTATGTTTAATCTCCTTCAACTATCGGCGGAAAGTGGCGGCCGAGCGTTGCACCGTCAACTCATGTTATGACGTTCGCAAAGTGATGATGAGTCGAACCTCAACACTGTTGGTCATGACGCTTGTGTCCTTATGTAAAAAATAATCCATTTACTAAGATATATCCTTCCTCCATGGATATCGGTACTGCACCTAAAAGAACCCAGAACAAGATGAACGAGTATGGCTTGATCTCGGTGTAACTGGTTTATCAAAAGCACAATTACCTACATGGGGCTTTCGAGTCACAGTGATTAACAGTGATTCAGTTTGCTCTTAAAGGGACACACCGGCTTACTGTTTACCTAATATAGTGATGTGGAATGACAGACAACAATTTTTAGATGGTTGTTGTAAAAAAAAATCATCAAAATATCACGTAATTAACGAAAAATGTGAAAAAAACAAAACGCGGTCAAAGGTCAGCTTATACGCTTTTCCAGCCGTTGCAACTGTCAAGTTTACCTACAATGTTGCGCAATGTTGTAAGTAGACTAGTGCTCTGTTTATGTATCAATTATAACAATGGCGAGGCATGAGGATCCAGACTTCATATCCATCAAGCACAAATTCACGTGTAAATAAAAAAACAGACATGAACGGACGTCAGTCCATAGAGCAAGGTTCCTTGCTCTATGGTCAGTCCTTGTCGAAGTCCGCTCGCGGTCGTAACCAATAACTGTTTCGGTTGAACTTGCCATTGAAACAGTTATTGGTTACGACCGCGAAAACGCCCCCCAACCTGTATTCTTTAAAAAGTAAAAAACAACAACGATAAATCCAAAGGGAAAGCCAGCAAAAGCAGCAATTGGGGGGGGGGGGTGGACATTGTGCAGCTATCATAGAAGTAGACCAGCCGTATGGGATAAATATTCCCCGTCGTCGTCCCGCGTGTGTAGCGCAGGCAACACGTTGCAATAGTTAGGGGATAATAGCTAGGGTATCAGACTGAAACCCTCCTAAAAAAACGTAATTGTTGGTCTGGCTCCCTACCCCTCCGACAAGCTCCAAAGCTCACGGCTAGACCGGCAAGCTGGGGAGTTCATGCCCGGGCTTGTCTCTCTGGCCCCCCGAGACACTGCACAGGCTGTACGGGATATGCCCCAAGGTTTACGTTCCGCTAGCTCCCACGCTGGTGCGCCGTAAAACACGCTTCGGTTGCACGGACTCTCTGAATGCAAATCTTCCGTTCGATTTTTCATCATTATTTACAAATTGTATCAATAATCTGAATACATAGTCTTTTTTGTCAATTACTCATGAATAATATTTTAAAAAACAGATTTAAATTTGGTTCAGTAATTTACTTGTATACGGCTGGAAGTAAAACTATCTCCGAAGATCACGTGATTTATCCGAACCACTTTTTTGGTTCGGATAAATCACGTGACCTTCGTTTTTTGAAAAATGCTCAAAAACGGCAAAATTTGATGGTTTCTTTTAGGAACCGTTCTTCTCCATTCCTGGAAGACCTTTGAAGTCATATGTTAGCCTATTTTGTAGCCCAAATAGCCCAACGAAGCCGGTGTGCCCCTTTAAGGCATCCCAAAAACTTTGCTGCTAAACTGTGAAGAAAATTTTTTTTTTTCTTTTTCTACAGGATTTGGATGGATTGCCCCAAAGACAACAGGAGGGAAAACCTTTTGCATATTATATGCCATAATTGGAATTCCTCTGGAGGGATACATGCTATCTGTTATTGGCAACACATTCTACGTCTTCTGGTTGAAATGTTACAACCTTTTTGCAAAGGGTGTTGCATCTATCAAGTCGAAGCGATGGCGAAGTTTCTTTGGTGCAGTTGCAATCCTAATCGTCATGTGGACTATCCTCATAGTTGTTCCCGCAGTCATTTTTATTCAAACGGAGAGCTGGTCCTTCCTCAAGGCGCAATATTTCAATTTTGTTTCACTCAGCACCTTAGGCTTCGGTGATATTGCCCCTTCCCATGCTGCTCTTCCATCAATGTATCGTAGCTTTTTCACTGAATGGGCATACACGCTAGGTGTCATGCTTTACATGTTCCTTAGTTTGGCGATACTTTCCATGGTCTTTGTTGGTGTCTTGCGCTCTCAGAGGAAAAATATGAAGAGGGCCGTGAGCAGCACCCGACTTCTGCTGAGGAAACACGGGTTGGGAAAAAATAGCATCAGTCAGAACGTTGAAGAGGACATCGAATAGACTGGTTCACTGTGGATCAAGCGGAATAGCAAACAACATCATCAAATAAGAGAAACGTTGTAAAAACATTGACGCTCTGAATTATTTCAATGCTCTAACGGCAAGTAACTGTTTCATATTTGACGGTTGAAAACTGTTTACTTATGTACATAACAGTTTATGTATAAATAGCCATTAACACAACTATACTTACTGTTATTCGGTGCCTCTTTTGTCTGTTTGCTACGTTGGTGGTTTGTCTTCAAGTGCTCCAATTTAGCACATTTAAGTCTTGAAGAGGTTTTCACGGATAATTATTTACAATTTTCAGTATAAAATTCTTTATTGACATGACAGAGAACCTTCAGCAATCCCAAGAAAACAATGGCTCGAGATTTAAGTTTTTCACTTCGAAAGATAAAAGGAGTAATATGCCTAATAGATATAGTAACAAAAGTACTTTATATTTCACAGTAAATGTAAGACTCGTTTTATGTAATTTTACTCAGTAGTGCAGTCCATTTCCGAAGTCACTCTAAAGACTGGGAATCAGTAGGACCCGGAGTGTTAGTCAAAATCACCTTGAAATTTGTCAAAATACGCAGATTCCAAGTTAACATCCCATTTTAACGAGTTCGCAGGTCAGCCAGACGTCTGGGTCAGGCTGGGTCAGGCCCCGTTGGAAGCGGGCAGTGTTGTCCCTTTTTTAAGCCATTTTGTTTTCTGATGGATCACAGGGCTGGAATAAAAAAAATTAAATTGTAGTTATTCACTTGCCTCGAGGTTGTACCGTCATTTTTTGAAACAGCCTTCTAAGTGGGCTTTGCAGATATAACACCATGTGTTTTATTTTGATGGACACAAACATTCAGTTAGAGACATGCGATAATGAAATTTTTCGACATTTGGTCAAAATCTGGGGTCAATGTCCGGTCTACCGACATCTCGGACAAAATAATAGCGTAAACACTCGTCCCATGTCTAATTCTTTATTACTCATTTATAAGTGAAAAACATAAGCTTGTTGGACCAGACTGTCTATTGTCGACTGCATAATTAGATCCCGTATGAGTTAGTAAACATTTTGTTTTTACATAACTCATACTGCCCATTATTCTCGTTCACAAACTAACATTTGTACTGTCGGCCGAACCCCTCGAAGAACAAAACAACAAAAGGTCGTTAGCTGTCGACCGAAAAAGTGAAACACAAAGTAAAATCACAGATCGTCGCTTGTTGGCCGAACACACACAACATGTACGAAAAAGGGGGTTGGTGCAGTTACGAACACTTACTTCTGTTGACAAGGTGCTGTGGCGCAATATAATACCGATCAGATGAGAACACAGGGGCAAACCCGTTTTCTTTACGATAAGTGCACTGGGGTTTTGCTATACGTTGATTACATAACACACGGTACCTACGGTTTAAATAAAATGACCATTAGGCCTACATGTCCAAATAGTTGTTAAAACAATTCTAACTCATAACTACTAATCTCAATTGTGCTGGCTAAAATAATGTAGCAGCAGTATTGTTGGCACGATGTTGTAGATATATTTTTCCTTCATTACGCAATAAATCCCTGTCGTAGGCGTGTAAAAGCCACCTCCAGCACGCCTGACCATGGCATCCCAATAGAGCCGCTGCAGTCATCCATCCCTGTATCTACCGATATTCATGGGATGTAACTGTGATGCTGGACTATTTAAGAACTCTCGGACCCTATGAGGGACTCTCTTTAAAAAACATTACCATGAAACTGGTGTTCTTGCTGGCCTTACATCGGGGCAACGTTGTCAGACGCTATCTTTTATGAACATTAACTCAGTCCAAGTTAGGACAAATTATGTTGATTTTATTATCGAGGCACTTACTAAAATGAGTAGAGTTGGTCAACCTCATGCAGAAGTCAATTTAACTGGTTACCCTCATGATCATTTACTACGTGTTATGAGTACTTTAAAAGTTTATCTTGAGAAAACTAAATCTGTCAGACACGGAGAAAAGAAACTATTTTTAAGTTATGTACCAGTGCAGCTTCAAGAAAAGGTGTACCACTGGGAACAATCATGAAAGTTGCAGGATGGCCGAGAGCATCGACTTTTACTAAGTTTTATGATAAGCCAGTTGACGATAAAGGGGAACGCCATTGTTTTGATAAAAGCATACTCAGTCATTCTGCCTTTTCACAGAACAAGTAATGTTTAATTTGAAACGGACTATCAGTTTGTAATGTTTCACTGAATAAATGATGTCTCTTTGACACAAAACGTTACGTCGTAACCTTTGGTTATAAACTTTTTGCAGTGGCTCCAAACATTTCACGTAAGGCCGAAGTGCTATGTGGTTACATGTATTAGGTAGAATTTCCTAATTAAACGAAATGTAATAACATGAAATTGAAGTTTAATTTTGATTCTACCGAGTAACCACAAGCAATGACTTACGCCCCTGACTCTTTAGGGTGAGCATTATTAATATGAATATAAGACACTCCCTCCCAGTCAAACTGCAAAAAGCTCATTTGTATTGTCTACAAAAATGCTCTGAGGTGTGAACCTTGAGGCTCACTTATTATTATGTGGAGAGCAATCCTTTTAACAAAGAGCTCTCTCAAGTGTGACGACGAAATACCGGTTGCAGGTGCAATCTCACAATAGGCCGAAGTGCTATGTGGTTATGAGGTAGAACTAGATCCTTAATACACACCAAATTTCTACGCATATTTAATACCAACCTTGCGTGTGACAAGTGTTTCCATGCGTTTTGAACTCATTGGAAGCTACATCAAACAGGACAGATCTTAGGAAATGTACGCGTATCTTTAAAGGCAGGGTAATGACCCCAGGGGAATGTATAATCCGAAAGCTTACTTGCTATTAAGATTGTAATCAAAGCATCTCGCGAAATAACATTTCGTGTGAAATGCCCCCGGCAATTAGAAATTACTAAAAACATTTGAATCTGGGAAAAGAATCGTGGATGAATCGTTTCCCAGATTTCATAGTGTTAGTGTCCAGTTGCGAATGTTGAGGCCGAGATGCAGTTGGTACCTGCCACCACCTTCCTAAACTGGGGTCGATTTCACAAAGAATGATATTCCTAACTTAGGACTAGTCCTATAGGAGTTATTAAAAACTTAAAGCTAGTAGTAAGTCAGGATGAGTAACTCGTACTAACTTGAGATAAGATTAATCTTTGTGAAATCCACCCCTGGACAGGTTCGACGGTCATGTGAGAAAAAAAAGTGTTTTTTTATCCAGTTTTTTTTTTTTTTTTTTTTCTTCAGGGAAAACTTTCACTGGTGACTTTCATTGTTTCTTTCTTTAAAAGTATGCCTTTAAATATGAATTACGTTGCCGAAAAGCCAAACGACGACTATACCTTTTACCTAAGATAGCCAACGTCAAGTAAAACACAGCAGTAGTTTTCATTTTTTTTTTTGCACTTTGTTTATTTGTTCGTGTTTGGGGGTTGGGGTAGGTTAGAACTATTGAATAACTATAATCTTCGAAATAAACAATTCGTAGAATTAAAGATAGTTAATTGTGCATCTTGTACTTGTTCATAAAGCTTGTCTTTATAATATCATACTGCTTTTCTGTTTTCCTTTGTTTCATTGTCTATGTTTTTGGTTATATTTTTTACTTATATATTTGGGATTTCTGAAGTCAGATTATTATAGACTAAGAAGTACCCTTTTGCACGATTGACAGTGTCCAGTTTACAGAAATAGTTACAATTGAATTATCAAGTAATTATTGAAACTAATCTTATGCAAGACATGTAGATATATGTTGTTTAATCTATCTGACCGAATCTGATCAGTCGGCTGTTCATTTGAGTAAAACCTGATCGTCTTATATTTGTTTTCTTTCTCGTGTGATACCATCCCCAAAAAGGGTTGACAGATCCTGTGAAAGGAGAGCTCTTCTTATAGCTGTTGGTTTGTCTTTTCTGACCTTGTTTCCTAAAAGGTTTGTTAGCCACGTAATTATAGATCATTGTTAATTAATCAAATGCACTAAAGGTTTTTTTATGTTTTATGTTTTTGACCGATTCAGATAAATCAAAAGTGCATCTTTAAAAAATTAATCGTTTAGTTTTCTACTGTCTATCTCAATTAATCGAAACTTTCAGTTGTTCTCCATCTCGAATAAAGGGTTGAAAGCTTGTGAAAAGGGCAAGTGCTCCCCGTAGCTGTTGGTTTGTCCGTTCTGTCCTTGTTTCCTACGCATCATCGTAGCAAGTTTGCGTACTGTACAAAACAACATGTTAAACAGAAGTTTTAATGCATGCCATTGTTTGATAACAGAGTCACTTATAAAATGGCACAGAATAATTATGTTATCTTATCTGCTCTATCGGAATTAAAAACTACTTACCAGAAATACTATGAGCATAAAATAAGTCGATATTTAACGTTGAATGAACGTTTTTATTGTTTCAACTAATAGACGTCAAGACAAAAAGGTCGTAAAGGCATATCGGAAACAATGATTTACTGTATGAACAAAACAAACAACAAACTCATTATTATTGTTTACTTTCTATCTGATGAAATTATATTTAACCTAATTGGGTAGGAAGATAGCTGTGCGGTGATAACAGTGTACATACAGCACGTTCATTGTCTCACCTGACAAAATCACAAAAGTAGTCTTTGCTGCATGAAGACCAGTCTCTGTTCACCTTGTTCTTACTGGCCCCTGGGCTCATTATGTATTTATCTGGACCACATACAACTGGTACATCGTGCTTCATCGACAGGCTGTGTACAAAAATATGTAAGTGATAAATATGTTATAACCCTCACACTTACAACCCAACAATCTGAACAACTCCCGGGTAAAAATCGACATGAATTCCTAGTTCCAGCAGGGCTTGATCCATTTTGGGGTCAGTATGACCCGGACCGCAAGTTAAATTGGGTCAAACTTAAGTAAAACCCGAGTTGAATCCCATTCTTAAATCAGTCTCCCGGTCAACCTGGCCTAAAATAAGGTCAGGCCCTGGGACCCGGAACCCAGGTCTATTCTGATGACCCGGGAGATTTTAGAGGGACCTAATACCAGTCATAAGTGAAGCTTAAACCGCCTTTTGTTTTGTCATGAAACGACAACATTGAATAACACAGTAAGTAAGGTTTGCGGTGACGCCATGTAGGCCCTAAAAATCTCCTTTTTGAGTGGTGGTGGCTCTGAGAAAAGCCGGTTTGTTCTGCTCTTCTCAGAGCCACCACTACTCACAAAAGAGATTGTTACTTGGTGTCACCGCAAACCTTACTTACTTAAGTCTTAACTTATTGAATAAGTTCCTTTCCAGCGCACGTATCCACCATTTAGGTGCTCAAGGCGCTTTGACAGAGAGAACCACCTTTTTAGACGGGTTTTGCAGTATTTGAATTATCAAACCCGCTTGTGTAGCACCTTATAACGGTTTACAAGGTGCTGCAGCTCACTCGGCAGCCAATGCCAGAAACAACAGGGTAAACACTTCAACTTTACAATAAGTGTAACTGGGTTCTTTTACGTGCATTAGACACAACACACGGAGCCAATGGCTTTACGTCTCATCCGAAGGATAGAACAATGGTGAGGTGCCTTGTTAAAAGAAACAAGTGTCGAAATCGGGGCTCGAACCCACATTCCACTGATCAGAAACACCAGAGCTTGATTATATAGTGCTCTTAACCGCTCTGCCAAGACACGCAACAAACAAACACAGCTCTGTGTAGTTACATGTATACCAGATCAGTGTTCTACTTCAAGTATGGGGGCTTATTACAGCAGGCAATGGTGTGCTTTGGATCAGATTTCTGCTTCGTCGCCCATTCTAAAAAATCACAATTTGACAGGCTAAATAAACGAGGGGTTTTATCTTCAACAATTGTTCAGTCATTCATTAAAATCGACTGGTTTGAGGCACAAGTAAGGAGGGTAAAACGAAGCTTATGCACGCGTACTCCGTTCCAGGTACCCCAGTTTAACTGGGCTATTTCGAGGCTAAATGAAATAAGGAAGAGTCTCGGCCCTGACAACTCCTCAGTGGAAAAAAAATTAAAAGTCATCTTTGGAAATTGACTTTCTTTGGCTAGATGATTATATTGTCAAATTTTTAAATACTACGACACAAGTCATGGTAGGAAAGGTCCTACATCTCTTGGTCAATCTTATGCTCCTGTTTACATGTGACGTACTTATGACCAATCTCGTGACACATGGTCCCTGCCGTAGATGACACAGTCCGATATGTTGAGACAGATACCGAGGATTTCTTTCCGCACGAGCGAATGGTACCAAGTCCAGTTTTACCGTGACCCAAATATCTATGGAAAACAAATAAATGCTTGAACGGCATTAACAGGGGAAGTTTCAAGCGAGAGACGAACGTTAAAGTTGATGATTCTACAAATGCTCAAATAATTCGGACCCAGTTTCCTAATATCAATATATCAATGATTTTCACTGGACTGTGCAAGTCTCGCGCAAATATTATTGTCCAAGTATTCGAACTTCTAGGACACTGTGGTTCCAATCTCTAAAGTTTTTTTTGTTGTGTGTATGAAGTTGTCTTTAGTCAATTATTGTAATCTAACGTAACTACTGGGCATGAGAATTATAAAAGTTGTTGGGATCACATTACTAAGTGATGAACAATATAAAAGCAAAACTAACGCAACCAAATTATGAAGACAACCATAACATTAAACTTAACTCAGTTTCCGGTTACTTGCACAAAATATTAAGGTTGCCTGCCTGGGCCCAAATTCAGGGAGCTGCTGAACGGCCGATTTTGTCTTTACTGCCGAGTTTCCATTTCATAGCGCTGCTAACCGTAAGCAAACGAATTAGCATGCTAACGTCCCGGTGCATACTTTATGAAAAAAATATACGTAACAACACAAATTCATGATGAGCGCGCAAGCTGCACGCCTAATTTTCTTGCTTACTGTGTTTAATTTTGTTTCAAACATAATTAACAAATAATTTGTATTTACATGTAATATAAAACAAAAAAAACTCATTTGATAAAATGTTTCTGGTTGGGAGTTTTGTTTCGTTCAGGTCGACCCTATGCAGGCGCCCTCACCAAGAGGTCAAAAGGACATTGTTCATTGGCAATTCATGTGACGCACATAAAAATCTGTGCGTTTTCCATTGTTCCATCATCAATTTACCTCTAAGTTGGCGGCTGTATGACTTTAATGCATAAGGTCTACTGTAAAATATATATAAATATAGTTTTTTAGGAAACAAAAATCAGAAAAAACGTGTTTTCACGTTCAATACGGGCGAGGCTTATACGGTCTATAACGATTTATTATGTAACAGTGTGACTGTAACAATTAAGCTTGTGCGCCGACAACATCACGACTCCATCTTAGAGGTACAATGACAAAGAAAAACATGGAAACGCGCATCGTTGGGCACTCAACGCACAGGATCAACCACTAAGCTAACTTGTTTTGGCCTAGGCGAGGAAGCCCTTCTCAGATTATGTCCTGGTGCATCTGTAATGACGTGAACGACTTACCCTGTCACAAATGCAGCATTGTCCCAGTGTTTTGGATCAGATTCGGGTGGATTTGCTGTGCCACTATAGGCTTTAGCCGCCTTCACAGTCTCTCCCATACTTTCATTAGACGACTTGAATACTGTCTACACAATGAGGTACATTAACAAGTACGTATAACGCACTCATAGTAGGTTTACATAATGTATAATTTGAATGCAGGTGTATTTTTGAAGCTCAACACCGAATCAAGAACAAGGGGACACAACATGAAGTTCAAAAGGAATCCATCGGGCTAAATCCAAGGAAATTCTTCTTCTCACAAAGAGTCATAGAAGACCGAAATAATTTCCCAAAAGAAGCAGTCAACGGCACCACACTACTGGAGTTTAAGAAAATAGTATAGTACACGGGTTACTAATGAGCTTATTAAAACTCTTCTGACCCTTTCTTCTCACCAGCCTGACCACAAGGATCTGATGAGTATCACCGTAACTCAAGGTTGAACAAAGGCTTTACGACATGTACGTAATATCTTCCAGGCTAGTACTTTGCTTATTCTTAACGAGAACTGATAAATAAAACATTACAATCTGTTAAAAGTCTTTTAGTTATTACCTTGAAAATAACAAGAGCCAGTATATTGAACTGGATGATACTACAATTTTTTTAGTTGGTTAGTTGCAGACTTTGTGGCCACCACGGCTACAGACGTTAAAATCCCATCCTGGGTCGTCATATTGTCTACACCATTATTTGTATTTCCACACTGCAAACACTTTTGTGTTAAAGTTGACAACATGGGTGTTGTAAACCGTATATACAAACGAGAAATTTTACAATAACATCATTACAAAAAAAAAACATTTTTGGTGTTGGGTAGAAGACCGGTAATGTTTTTGTTTTGCAGAATATGGTGTAATTTAAGACCCTTTTTTGTAAACTTTGATTCTTATTGTTGGTTGGGTGTGATAAAACCCATGGTGTCAGTTAGGCCTAGTGTCAATTTTAACACCCCATTTTTTGCAGTGTGGTTAAAACTGTACAAACTACGGTTAGCAAATAAGCGTAACAGGGACTTATGATTTCGTTAACATACACCTACCTCGTCGGCGAAATAAGCTGAATGGACCAATTTTGGAACTAAGTTCGTTCCGACCAGAGACTTGCTTTGTAAGACGCCTTTTACCTGCATTTCAAAAACAACAATAACAACACACTCTTAATCTAATAACGAAGATTGTGTTGTAGACTGTTTGTTTTCTCGGTGTGTAATAAATACAAACAAATTGCAAACAGAAAAAAACAAAACTGCGTAATTTGGCTGACTACAATTTGTCTATTTCCTCACCAAGTTAAACAGGACCAAATGGTCCGCTTCGAAAGATTGCCCAGATTTCTGCCAGGCTTGGTAATCATAGAACATTGCCAGCTCAAGGTATTTGATTGGCAGATCTTTACACGAGAGGGATTCAAAAGCACCTTCATCTTCCTGGAAATCCTCCAAAACTTCGTCCTCTGTGGAAAATCAAGGTAAAATTGTATTTTAGATCAGCGGAAAATGGGATGTTATTGCATTTTCATCAAGTGTGCGTAAACTTTTCACAACCAGTGTTATTTTAACCTGCGACTTAAAACCTTTGGATTTAAAACTTATTTTGGTGTAGGCCCATTGTTGTCCGTACACGCCGGGATTGAAGGTACTGCACCTTTACTTATTTAACATTTGGGGTGTATAGTATTTTTTTGTAGCCTAATACTTGGCCCAAATCGACAAATCGTCATATTTTATCAATCGATTGTCAAATTAAAATAAACATTTGCCAGACTGTATTAACCATCAAAATATAGAAGAGTCTAATATCTAGCTGATGGGTGATTGGTTTGAAAAAATGCGTAATTAAATATTTATTTATCATTAAAAACTGTTTCACTGCTCTCGCTGGTCTTTTTCGTGCATGGCATCTGGGGTGCCACACTGTCGCGTGGGCTTTGACTAAAGGCCGACTGTCATAGAGCTGCTTAAGCACAAAAGGTGGCTCAGCAAAATTTAACATTCCCACAATAAGGATATTAGCCAATATGGCATGTCACCCGTTCGATCTCTGACTGGTATCTTGAAAATTGTTGCTTAGCAGAAATTAATTAAGCTACCATTTCTGCCAAAGCAGTTCTGTAAAAATTGGGCCAGATGAGAAAACGTGATTCGATGTTTTGCCTCAGATAGCGGTCAATAAAGGGGTGTGATATTCCTTACCTACTCCACAAATAACATCGTCGTCGCTGCCCTTGTAGGCAACATGTGGTTGACCAAGTCCTAAGGTTTTCATCTTCTGTGCATATTTACCGCTCAATGGTTGGACTACCATTGTTCCTTTTTCATAGAAAATTATTGCAGTCTACAATATTGTAAAGAAGTATAGTAAAACTGTTAACCGGCTGTTACATAGGTGTACATGAATTGACTTAAACAGGGTAAACAACGTTTTTAGGTGGGGTTTTTTTTTTTTTTTTTTTTTTTTTTTTTTTAGTTTCTCTCCTAAAGCAAAGGCAAAGAGGAAGAGGTATCACCCAAAAACAAAAATTAACTTCAACAAAATATCCGGGAAAGTTTCTCCACTGGATGAGAGGAGATCACGTGGTCATGGTTATTAAGCGCTGGCACGCAAGCTTACGCATGTCGGCATTTTTATTCGTAAACGGCTTCAAAATATTCCGGTCATTACGGCACTGTATTAGGGAATAAAAGTGGGGAGCCGGTCTTCAACTGCGTGGTAAAAAGACCTTGGTTGGTGGCTGGCCGCTTTTAATGGACCTCGCCGTCCATAAACAGCGGCCAGCTACCAACCACGGCCATTACCACGAAGACCGGCTACCCACACTGTTATTGCCATTAATAAATACGTTTAACGAAGAAAAACGGGAATCGTCAGAATTAAAAGTTTTCTTTCGCCGTAATTTTGTTAAATGTTCTACTCATGTTCAAGGGCCACTACTTAGGCTGTTTAACTTTTGCGTGGCACCTAGTCTCTTACACATAATTAACTATTAGTGCATATTTTGAAGAACCAGACTGTGCGAATTAAAAGCACTACTAGTTCTTAAATAGAAACACATTGGTTTGTGTTCGGCTTCATGCTTTGCATTACCTTGGTTGCATGATCATATCAACTACGTTAAAATTATACATTGTCTGCGCGTTCACTCCTAGAATGCTAACCCCCACGTGACCAGTATTCGACCAATCAGAATGCATAAACTCCCCGAGGTTTTTATTATTGTAAACACCTTTGGTTCGGTCCATTAACAGCGGCCAACCACCAACACGGTCATTACCACGCAGTGAAGACCGCTCCCCACACTGCTACCCGGTCTTGATTTAATCGCCGTTTAAAAACCTTGCAGGGTAGTAGCCTTGCGATAAAAGGACCAAGTCCCTACTAAACCGTAAGCGTCGATTCTTTGCTTACGGTAAGCAGAGCCGTAAAATTTGGCCCTGGTCTCAAGCGGTTTTTTTAGGCCTCGTCACCAATATTGTATTCCCTTAATATTTAAAGAAGGGCTTTACGGAGTTGGCTTTCTTTAGGTTACACAGAACGTAGTATAGAAAAATAGTTGGTAATTGAAATAAATAAAAGTTACGAGCAGGGATGGAGATTAGAAGGTAGGTACCAACAAACACTTACCAATCCGTGACTGGTTTCTGCTGAGACAATGGACTCCGGGTCAGAGGTTACGATTCCAGAGTACATACGATCGGTACGGAGGGGACTCGTAAATTCTCCTTCCTCAGAGATTCTCACAATTTCTCGTGTAACAACGCCTTCGTCGTCATGACGTAGGTTCAAATGAAGAGTTTCTCCAAAAGCATCTACTGTGATCTGAAGAGAATCTGCAGAAGATTCGTCGCTGGTGATTGCTACAGAGCCCTCTTCCGTTAGTTTGTTGGGGTAGACTATTTCGTACTCGGGTGCTACTCGAAACAAATAACAAAGCGCCAAAAACAAATAAAACTAAATAAAAAAAGCAACAAAAACATATTTTAAAAAAAAATGCAATATAGATAGGCCTGTCTCGCTCATCTTCAGGGTATTTATTTGTCGTATAGATTACATATAATTGAGCAATGGTACGGCAACTACCAAATAAACATTTCAAGAGGTGAAGCATGCACCAATATGCAGAAAGGTTTTTCACTAGGTTGGATATTTTTATGATTCCATCACACAGCTATCAACTGTCCGTTTGTAAAGAAATAATCAGTAGGGCCAACCCCCCCCCCCCCACCAATCCCCCAAACAAACCTAAACATTTCCAAGGCCACCTAGCAAAAAAAGCATGAAAATTATCTTGTAACCATCGTTTTATTATTTATTGTATTTTATTTTTTTCATCAATGACCTTAGCCTTGGTCTATTTAGCTACTACTGGGTGAAAAGAACCATTTGGTTTGTGAGATTTTGTAGACATGTACAATGGCTGTGAGCCGTGCTTTGGTTGTTTATTTGGATTACTTGATCGGGATGGTGTTAGAAGGAGGAGAACATTACCCAGGGCCCTAAAAGAGATGAGATTGAATTGCAGAGGCAGTGAAAGTGAAGTTGCACACACTCTACAAAGAGACAATTGTGGGCTTATCTAAAAGATAAATATTGTGCTTTAATTTGTTTTATTAATCAAAGGTCTATATCTAATGATTTTAGGTCATAAAATTGGTATAAAATTGTGCAAGCGTGTGAGTATTTTTTTTAATGGTGCCATGCGGGGTTAAACTGTGATAAAAGTAAGTATAACAATACTTAAAACACGTTGTAGAACCAGACCACCCTCAAACTTCTACTTTAGGAAATTGTTGTGATGTAGTCGAGACGTCTGCGTCGAGAGGGGATGGGGAGTTCTGGTCTCGAGCCCTACAACCTTGGGAAACTGTTTCCACATCGTGACATCTCGCTAAAATAGAATTGACATGTCTTTGGGAATTATCCACAAGTTTCTCAAAATATCTTGTTTGCTTCTTACCATCGTCGTGATCCTGGACTCCAAAGATTCTGTATACCTCTGAAGGATCTAGTCGCAATGGTGATGGGAAACCAGACCCTGCGTCTAAAGACGCGTCTGAAGACAGATCCTGTGCGGCGTAAAAGCGTTTCATATTGTAATGAGACTCTAATACATGTACATGTAATTGCAATTGTATACATTGCACGGAGGTACCTCCATGGTTATAGTCATTTCCAGAAAACATTCCAAATCCTATAAATTCGGGCTGTTTTTTCGACAGGACAAATACTCAAGACTGTGGAAGCTACGACCTCTGTGATTGTTTTTCAACTCGTTGGAGGAGTATTTTTATACAGCTCGTTTTGACGTGCAATAAGAGCTGTATAAAAATAGTTTGTAAATTGTTGGATCGTAACAATAATTTTTCTTTTTTTTCTTACGGAATAGAACGCAATTTAACCATAAATATTCATTGGGCAAAATGAAGGTTTCGTAAAAGTCCAGCAGTTAGATTCAGTGTCCAGCAACAAACTCGCATTCTTGTAGCAACGTAATAGTGTTGTTGAGCAAGACATGCAACTATGATTGCGTCTTATTATAACATGTGGTATATGTGAGGACATGCCGAGGTAGCAGAGATGGTTTAAAAGCCCTGCAAAGAGGTAAGTTGTCAGCTCATGGTGGCATATTTCAGCACTTCCATTGTCTTAACTACATCGCACACACTGGTAAGGTCATATGCCATATCTGGACCATGCCACACGTCATGACTGTCAATCAAAGTGGTAAAGAGCCCCTACAGGGGAAGATTTTTTTTAAAATAAATAAAAGGTAACTATTAATATTTTTTCATTCCATCGAAAAATTAATTCATTACCTCAAGAGATAAATTACTTCCCTTGAAATGTTATTCCCGCAAAATTCGAGGGAACGAAACATATTTTCGAAGGAACGAAATTGTACGTCGAGGGACCGAAAATATTATTTTTCACATGATGTTTTGCACATTATTATTACGATTATTATTTAAGTTGCGCGTGGAACAGGGGAGAGTGATTTGGTTTGAAGGGGTCAGGATAAAACTCAGCATCCTTCGTTTACAAAAAACGTATGTCAGTTGTCAGTGGTAGATACAACAAAATTATCCAGCTAAATTGATTCGATAGATGTTAATATTTGCATCGATGTAAAGGTAAAAAATAATAATAATACATTCTGTATACCCGATGCAAATATTAACATTGGTTAAATCGTTGCAGTACCTGCTGCTAAGGATTCGAACCCGCCTGTAGCCATTAAGCTAGCTTGGGGGTCTAGTGGTAAGACATCTGCTCTAGCAATACTAAGGTCGTGGATGGGCTCGAATCCCAACCGAGAGATCGGGGGAGCACTGAGTATACAGTGCTGATTACACATCGGTGTAAGGGTACAAAACAAATTACATTATTAATTGATTTATCAAACAAATCAGCCCATGGGTTACCACGCAAAATCTGGACTTGTTAAAGACACACTCCGAATGAAAAAATAATAAAATAAACAACTTATCAACATGTGCATTCGACGTAACATCTGGACGTATGAACCAAAAAATATCCCTCGCTGCAGGTTTCAGAACGAACTTAGGATTTTAAGGAAGTCAAGATCTGAAAAACTAGACTGATAATTTAGTGAAGAGAAAAGTAGCATCAATTCCTATAATACTTACCCTACTTGGCTTCGCCGAAACGGCAAGTGTAGAAAGCACAACAAGCAGTATTTCGATCTTCATTCTGTAGTGCCTAGTGTTTTCTGTCATGGTAAAGGCAAGTCAAGAAGCATTTTATACGGAATGTGTTTATCTCGACGTGAATAATTAATTTTTAAAAAACACGAAGCAAATGAACGCAAGTGATATAATTAGATCATCAACCTGTCACTCACCATTCGTTAGGCATGTATGCGTGCACCGTGGGTTTGATTGCAGCCACTTTATCACACTTGAAAGGAAATATTAACCAAGTAAAAATGAGTAAAAATAAGTCCTACCTGCAGCAATAATTTGCGTTTAGTTTTGAAACTATTCATATTTATATTTCAGTATCTGTATAATTTGAAATCGTGTTGTACGTGTTTAATTGCAGCTGACCAGTATCTCTTATCATTCGTGTATCTGTTTCGGGGCCCTCATAAAGACCACGTGTTTCTTATAAAAGTAGGTTCAATTATAAAACCACACACAGGTTCACACAGTCTAGTTGTTGCCTCCCTGTGAAGACATCTTTTGTGTTTTCCTTTGTTGCCCCTGTAATTAAGAATCTCCAATAGACTTTGTACACAAAATTATTTGTGGATCAACCCGGTCTTTAGAATTTTCCAAGAGAGACCCTTTGTTTTCTCTTTTTCTGTTTTGTTCTCGGTCTGCATAAAGTGCATATGAAATCACGCACACGCACACATTCTTTTCTAAAGAATTCCTCTGTGGAATTCCTCTGTTGAACAAAGAAATACCCTGTGGGGTCCATTGTTTCACTAAGTAAAACATCCCATACGGGCCATTCAGTAAGCCCACACATTCAAGGCATGATCACAACGACTAACCATCATTTACGTAGTTTTGCGAATAAAAGTAATCTAGTTTCTGCAGGAAAAGTATGGAATGGTCTTCCGTAGCGAAGCAGAACTGCTGATACGACATCAATAAATCAATCCACTAATGACTAATTAAGCCATATTTCCAAACTGTAGTTACCCAGGGGAGTCAAATTCATTGATATCCTACACTGGACTATTCCACACAATCTACAGACGTGGTCAGCTGATAGACTTAGGAAGTTAAATACATCATGTATTGCAAGAGAATCTGCAACAACACATGAGTGCGGCGCAGACACATACTGGGCTATAATACTTTCACTTCCACAGTAAAACCATCATCCGGTTCAAGCTCCATTAATCATCTTTAAACTGACGCAACACTGGCTCAAATCCACCCTTCTTTAGGTCAAAAGAATGGCATACCGCACAGTTAGTGAATAGAGTTCATATATTTAATGTAACACTATGCCAAATTCTCATACTGAAATAGAACTCCCAGTTTTTGGATTGCTCTTTTTGAGCCCAATGGATTTGCAACACGGCGTGTTCTCAGTGAGTCCATCACTCATGACATGTTCAATACACTGCTGTCCGTCCTTGTAACTGGCTAACCCCTTATTGATTTTGTTTCTTCAGCTATCATATTTCGCATAGATGTTGAAGAAAGAATACCTGCTATTTTTTTTTTAATCTACAAAATGGTTGTATCCCGTTCCGAGGAATATTGCTATTGAGTTAACACTGAATTGCTTCAAACTGAATAAACCAACTAGTCCTTTTCAGGATAACCACACTGCCCAAAGATAAATAAACCACAACCAAACTCAATCTACGAGATGTATAAAGGCAGTTCCAAGTGAATATTAGTGTTATAAATGAATCATCAGTCCTTTCTCTTGAATTGTGTCTATAAACAAAAGTTCTGTTAAACGGGCTCACTTTTCACAACTATAACGGATAGCCAAATGATTCTTTACGATGCTCAATCTTTCAACGGTTCGACAAGAATAATATTCTTAAACGGATGCAATTTGTCGATGTCCAACCAATAACTTCCAAACTAGACCTTCGACATTTGGAAATTTGTTAACCATTTTGCTCAAACTTTCGTTAAATTCTAACAAAAAGCACCTTCTTACAAAGAGCATCGCTCAAAAATGATATCCGTATTCAGATTCATAACAAACCACCTTGAACTAAAGCGTGATAAATAACATATTACGTTTTTCAAAAGACATGACATGAGACCTACTAATTCTTTTAGAATCATCCCCACGCAACTGATAATTTCAAAGAAGGCATGAAAATATTAGAAAAATATCCCCGCGGTCTCTCCTAAAAAATCTACTTTTTCACACATTTTCCAGACCGGTTTTTCTGGTCCTCTTATGCTCGTCAACTACCCCACCAACCTGACAATGTCATATTAAAAGTTATGATATAATTTTATCTGCCAGTCCAAAAGTTACGTTCTTCAAAATTGCAAACCGCGGCGCACGTAGTAAAAAGAAAACCACACAATTTCAAGGGAAAGTTTGTGTGGATTATTAATAGTATACTTTTAATACATCTTTCCAATTATATTCGTTTTGCGACAAACGCTTTTCTAGCCCAAACCGAGTTTAGTTTGTCTATTAATAAGCATTGATTGATTGATTCCACCTTTAAACTAAGATAACCTACGTTCATTAAAACACAACTATGGTATTATTTCAATTCTGCAAGTTTTTGTTTTAATCAATTCTTATTAAAGATGTGTATTTGGTTAATTGAAACAAACAATTCTTGTAGTGTTTTCTTCATGGTTCTTCAACTTAGGGACAGTTAATGTTGAATGTTGTAGTTAATTACTATAGCTTTTCACTTATCATAAGTCTGTAGCTGAAAGCTGCACTAGCATTATGCATTGCAGTAGTTTGTATTGTTTCTACCCCCTCCCCCTCTTCCCCACCCCATCCCTTTTGTTTTTTGTTTCAGTTCTTGGTTTGATTCTTTACTGTTTCTTCTTTCCATATTTCCCTATTTAATGTTGTTCTTCTTTTTGCATTTTGTGAGTGTTTTCTTGTTTCAGTTCATTAAGAATTTTCTACCAAGGGTTTGTGATGTCATACGGTTCAAGATCATTCAAGCACCGTTTTGCGCAATTGGCTTGTAGTGTCCAGTTATCATAAATAATATGAATTGAAATATCAAGTAGTCTTATCGGATGCATTAAACTATTTTGAAGTTTCATGTTTCTAACAGAATGTTTCTAACAGAATTTGATCAGTCAATTAGTAAAATAATCGGCTCGTTTTTTGTTGTCTTTCTCATAATAAAATATTGGAAACTTTCGGTTGTCCAAAATCTCAAATAAAGGGTTGCAAGTTGGTGTAAAAGGAAAGTTCACCTCGTAGCTGTTGGTTTGTCATTCTGTCCTTGTTTCCTACGCATCATCGTAGCAAGTTTGCGTACTGTACATAAAGAATATGATACACTTTGCTACCTTAATATCACATTTTGTGCGGATGGGGGGGGGGAGAGGGGGTAGTGACGCCAACGTTTGAAAAATTCTAAATCGCCTCTTATAGGACACCGACAGCGCACTTGTATTACAATTTCTAATGTGATACATTTTGGTAACACATTTTCGGGGGGGGGGGGGTGGGCGGGTAACGCCATCAACGTTAGAGATAATGTCACTCACCTCTTGCGACACCGACAGTCAAGCCTCCGTTTCCCCGTACAAATAGTCTAGTGGCTTAGGGCAAATTTTTGACAAAATCGTAACACGCTGGATTAAAGCACCAAAGTTGGTACAGTTATTCTGTAGGTCCCATAGAAGTCATTCTAGAAGGGGTGCCCGGTTTGGGTGACCTAGGTCAAGGTCAGGCTGAGGTCAAACTTCTTGTGGTGTTATAATAATGCCTATCAACTGTTCACCTATAGAAGGCCGCTTCTGCATATTATTTAAACTTATAACAAATGACCATGCTGCTTCTAATTCAGACACTTGGGCAGAGCTTTTTGGAGAAACTTGATTCCTTAAGTTTTCTGACGTGGAGATGACAGGCCGGGCACCCCTCTCTAATATGCTTCTATGAGATACCTTAAACAAGTGT
Organism: Pisaster brevispinus; assembly: GCA_023634235.1. Lineage (NCBI taxonomy): Eukaryota > Metazoa > Echinodermata > Asteroidea > Forcipulatida > Asteriidae > Pisaster > Pisaster brevispinus. The sequence goes on along the minus strand of JAMKCF010000016.1, from coordinate 6,691,044 downwards.
GCAAAGATTGGCGCTTTAATCAAGGGGGTGCTCATTGGCAACCACACGTAAATTGTGTGTGCAGTACCGTGCCCTTACGGGTGTACGCCACCAAATAGATAGTAAACAGAGCGTCGGCCTCATTAACAAAAAATTGCAGGCCCTCAAAATGTTTTGTCTTGGGGTATATTTTTTTCGACGATCACTGGTTCCAGCATGGTACGTGTATCCCACGTCCGTGCTGTGTACACATCTTGACCGTATAAAAGGACGGACTGTCAACAATACGTGTTTTAAGTCCATTTCCGAGATTTAAAAACACGATTTAATTTAATAATATCGAGGTCACATTTATTTGGAGAATGGTTTGTGATTTTTTGGTAGTTTTGCTACGTTTAATAAAGAAATAAGTAGTCCTAGCTTTGACTTTTTCCATCTAAACAAAACAATTACTGGTTCCAGCATGGTGCGTGTATCCCACGACCGCGCTGTGTACACATATTGGCCGTATACAAGGACGGACTAATAATAATAATAATAATAATAATAATAATAATAATAATAATAATAATTATTATTATAATAATAATAATAATAAACGGCACTTATATAGCGCTTCACACAAAGGTCCCGAAGCGCTTTACAAAAAAAAGAAAAAGAAAAGTTAATGATTAAACAGGTGAGTTTTCAGCAGATGTTTGAAAATGTTCTCGTTTGGTGCAGTTCCGATGTTGTGCGGCAAGTTGTTCCAGAGTGACGGTGAAGAATATGAAAACGAGCGATGGCCTTATGATTTAGTGCGAGTGATGTATGGGACGAGTTGAGAGGTAGAGCTGGAACGGAGGGTACGATGAGGTACATATAGATGAAGGAGTTCTTGAAGATAATGGGGTGCGGATTGGTTGAGAGATTTGTATGTCAGTAGGAGGAGTTTGAATTCTATGCGTTTGGAGACGGGTAACCAATGAAGTGAACAAAGTACTGGGGTGATGAGCTGCGGGTAACAAGTCTAGCAGCAGAATTTTGAATACGTTGAAGTTTTGAGATTTGTGAGATTGGAAGACATTGGAGGAGGCTGTTGGAGAAGTCCAGACGGCATGAGATGAAAACGTGGACCAGCCGTTCAGTGGTCTGTTCATCTAGATATTTCCGTATTCTTACGATTTTATGAAGGGCTAGTGACGAGGAACGGCAAATGTTGTTGATTTGATTTTGCATGCATAGGTAAGAAGTGATTATTGTCCCAAGGTCACGAGCTCTGTTGCCAGTGGTGATCTGTGACTCGCCAATATGTATGGAACGCCAAAGAGGCATTTAATAATCGGTGATGGTCTTTTACAACCGGTGATCAAATTTTGAATCGGTGATGGTCTAACGCGATCGGTGATCAACTTTAGGGATCGGTGAAGTATCACAATCGGTGATGGTCTTTCGCGATCGGTGGTCAACTTTAGCAATCGGTGATGCATATTCACGATCGGTGATGGTCTTACGCGATCGGTGGTCAACTTTAGCAATCGGTGATGCATATTCACAATCGGTGATGGTCTTTCGCAATCGGTGATCAACTTTAGGGATCGGTGATGCATATTCTAGATTGGTGATGGTCTTTCGCGATCGGTGATCAACTTTAGGGATCAGTGATGCATATTCACGATCGGTGATGGTCTTTCGCGATCGGTGATCAACTTTAGCAATCGTAGATGCATATTCACGATCGGTGATGGTCTTTTGCGATCGGTGATCAACTTTAGGGATCGGTGATGCATATTCACGATCGGTGATGGTCCTTTGCGATCGGTGGTCAACTTTTTAGGGATCGGTTATGGTATATCTAATTCACACCACTTACCACTCTGGTCATCGACTGACTTGTCCGACATTGGAGAAGAGTACCATTTTAAAACTATATGTATTAAGTATTTCACTTTTACTTTCTTTTTAACTGTTTACTTAAGAACCTGATTTTATTACATTAATGATAACATACACGGTGTTATTTCAGGCCTGGATGTTTTTTTATGTTTTTATTTGCATCCTAGTTATTGTTTGAACTGTTCTGTTCTTTCTAGTTCCATGTTTTGACCATTTTTAATCTTTATTGTTTTTTCTATTACTTTTGTATCAATTCCGTTTGTGTTCACTTGAGGGGATAAATAATGTGGTCATTTTGTTTCCCTATATTATTCCATAATTTCTCTATGATTACTCATGCCCAAGTTCACTTGTATTCTAACACTTATTAGGCCACGAGAATGAAAGTTAACAAATTGTGTCCGGACTTTTATGAAAACACATGAGGCTTTTTTTATTTAATCATTATTCATTATTTTTGTATGACCGTGGTGTTTTACATAATAAAAGCAGCGCCCATATGCAAAGTGTAGCGAACGGCCTAAGGGTCCTTGTTTCTAATACTGCCGAACACCAATCGACAATCTTCGTGGATGAGCTAGCGACATAACTGGCTGGTGGTTTTCACATAATAAATACTACATGGAACTTGGTTTCCACTGCTCAAATTTCAAAATAAAGTCTAAACCCACAAAATGTTTTCAAATAATTATACTGTGACGATCCAATTATAGATTAGAGTCCACTGTTTGGACAAGGAATTCCTGGAGATAACAGGCAATACTTTGTGGTAAAGACGAAAAGGATGTATAACTCCGGACTCTTTCTGAGCTTTCCCGTAATGTAATTATAAACAAGTATGGAGATAATTACCCTTGGAATGTAAAAGTTGAGATTTCAACATTACCTGTTATAACACTTTTATTATTTTGTATAAGGAAATAAAGGCAAAGCCCATTATAAAGTGTGAGGGAAGTGTCTGTGGGTGATTTCTGTGATGTTTTGTTAGGTGTGTTTCTCTCTTTCCCCCCTTTTTTTTGGGGGGGAGGGGCTTGCATGACGGGGGCGTAGGCGTTTTAACTTTCAGTCTGACTGTATCGTGCACGCAGTAGCCTTCAAAAAGGTAGAATAATTACCAATATGCTACGCCAGTCTTACCATTTGTAAAACTAAATTATTTTGAATTTGTTTGATTACTTAACGTGACTGTTAAAAACGATCGAACATTTTATGTATAGCTCTGCTTGTTTTTCTTTCGTCTCGCTGAAGTTTGATAATAAAAAAACACATAAATTCATATATTGACTGGCCTACTTTGAAAGTAATTTTTTTTTTATTAATATGATTTCATAATTTCAAATTAACATTAACACAGACAATACATAATATTGTTTTTTAAAAGGTCACCGGTGAAGTGCGCACAAAATACACATAAAATGTGGTCAGACACCCTTCGTTAAAAAGAAATAAATGCAGTTGATTCCACATTATCAAAATGACAAGTTGACAAGGTTAACATACAGAAATGTTAAGTTCACGTTTGAGATAACTCGATGCCATTTTCAACAGCGAGACCATGACCAAAATACATTTACAAGAGTTGGCCATAATCATGTATAAACAAATTACTAAATGTAGATACCGGGATGAGAAAAACCAAGGTACTTTCCTTTAACAATTATTGGTGTTAATTTGGGGGTATTCAACTTTAAGTACCCGGGTGGTGCACTTAGAAACCAAGTAAAGAACGCTCAATTAATGAAGTGAAATGAAACATTAATAGCGAAATAATACCGATATTGCAGAACTAATCAACAGCTGTGAAAGTATACACAAATCAAAACATTGATTACCGGTCATGGAAGACCATCACCGATCGTGAATATGCATCACCGATCCCTAAAGTTGATCACCGATCGCGAAAGACCATCACCGATCGCGAATATGCATCACCGATCCCTAAAGTTGATCACCGATCGCGAAAGACCATCACCGATCGTGATACATCACCGATTGCTAAAGTTGATCACCGATCGCAAAAGACCATCACCGATCGTGATACATCACCGATTGCTAAAGTTGATCACCGATCGCGTTAGACCATCACCGATCGTGATACATCACCGATTGCTAAAGATGATCACCGATCGCGTTAGACCATCACCGATTCAAAATTTGATCACCGGTTGTAAAAGACCATCACCGATTATTAAATGCCTCTTTGGCGTTCCATAAATATGTAACCTCTGGATTTCGTTACGACGGCGATGTTTGGACGTGATATGAAGAGCTTCTGTTTTGTAGACAGGAATTGGCAGTATTATAGTACAAAACCCCTCGCTGCGGTGTAAAAAAAATACGCCTCCGGCCAGCTCAGACCTCCCACTTTTACCAACTGCCTTGCTTATAACAACAAGGACTAGTTCATGCATTGTGTGTGTATCCCACGACCGTGTTGTGTGTGTGTGTCAGAAATGCGTTGCTTGTATTTATTTATTGTTTTCCCTTGCGATTTAAACCACCCCTGATAACATTATTAGTTCATCATTCTCGCCTGTCGTGGCCAGAAGCCAATCGCGCACGTTTATTTGTTCCCGCTGCTAGACTCCCCACCCGCTAGTATTTTTGCAGAGCTTGTTGGTAACATAGAACGCACTTTCTGTTGTCACAGCTAGTTACGTAAGAACACCAGCCATGGTTATTGTCCCACTCCCAATTATTTATGTTATTGTCGTTTTTTAGTCTGACGTTTTGTTAGTAAGTTTCATTTGTTGGTTTTCGGCGTTTGCTGAATCTCACGCAAACGAGTGAGTGAGTTTGTAAGTGAAATTGAATGTTTATGAGAGTGTATGATCAGAACGATTTTGATCGGCGATCCGAGAGCAATGATCTGGTGAGCTAGGGTGTGAGCAAGTGACCTTACCAACTGCGTGAAGCTTGCAGAAGCAACATGTTGACGATCAGCCAGAGAAAACATTTGAATCTGAGAAACGAATCGTGGATGAATCGTTTCCCATATTTCTTAGTGTTGGTGTCCGGTTGCGAATGTTGAGGCCGAGATGCAGTTGGTACCTGCCACCACCTCGCTAAACTGGGGTCGATTTCACAAAGATAGTCGTAACTTAGTCCTAGTCCTATAGGACTTATTAAAAACTTAAAGCTAGTACTAAGTCAGGATGAGTAATGTAATGAACATGCTTTGTGTTGCATTCCAAGCTCCTTTTGTTATAGTGTTTAAACACGTGTGCTGGCTCTGTTCTGGCCTACAATGAATGTGGTATGTTGTGCCAGATGAGGGTACAATGTAGTCACTTATGTTAGTTATTTATCATTCTCTTGCCAGGCCTGCAAGGAATGCGTTCACATTGTTTGTATCATTATTTCCCCTAAATTTAGATTTACTGATTACTAGTGCATTTAAAATAACAAAGAATTTCCTATTGGGTATAAAACCAAGGCACCGAATCTAGGTGTGGCGTTCTAGAACTGTGGCTTGGGACATCAGGGTGGTCGGACGGCGGCTCTATACTTTCTATGTATAAACTGAAGGCTCTCAGTACAAAAGTACTAACACAGATAGTGGTCAGCCTACATGTATTTATTTCTGTATAATTTATTATCTGCACGTCGTCCGGCCTGGTTCATATTGTTAAGGTAAAGTTGTATTTTTTTATTTATTTATTGAGTGCGGAGTGTCCTTAACTTTCCCCAACTCAGCCAGTTGCTGCGTTTTGCTTTATTAATTGACTTTATTATTATGTATTTTTGTTGATGTCCCCTTTGGGGAGAATTACAAGATGAGCGAGTACCTGCATTTCTGTTTCCATTTTTGAGTTGTTATTATGTCTCTGAGTATAGCAAGTAGTTCCCCTCTCCTTCTGGTGGATGCAGAGTTGATCCGTTACAGTAACTCGTCATAACTCGAGATAAAATTAGTCTTCACTCTTTGTGAAATCCACCCCTGGACAGATTCGAAGTTCAATTTCAAATTATATGGGGGTTTTTCCAGGTTTTTTCAGCAAAAAACTTTCACTGGTGACTTTCATTGTTTCTTTCTTTAAAAGTGTGCCTTTAAATATACATTACGTTGCCGTAAAGCCAAACGACGACCTATACCTTTTAACTAAGATAGCCAACGTCAAGTACAACACAACAGTAGTTTTATAATTTATTGTGCACTTTGTTTATTTATTCGTATTTGGGGGTTTGGGGTGGGGTGGGTTCTATTTAAACTATTGAATTATTATAATCTTCGAAATAAACAATTCGTAGAATTAAAGATAGTTAATTGTGCATCTTGTACTTGTTCATAAAGCTTGTCTTTATAATATAACATTGTAGCTGTCAACTGCACTATCATTCTGTCGTGCGGTAAAAGTTATATTATTTCTTCTCTGTTTTCCTTTGTTTCATTGTTTATGGTTTTGGTTAGATTTTTTACTTATTTGGGGTTTGTGAAGTCAGATTATTATAGACTAAGAAGTACCCTTTTGCACGATTGACAGTGTCCAGTTTACAGAAATAGTTACAATTGAATTATCAAGTAATTATTGAAACTAATCTTATGCAAGACATGTAGATATATGTTGTTTAATCTATCTGACCGAATCTGATCAGTCGGCTGTTCATTTGAGTAAAACCTGATCGTCTTATATTTGTTTTCTTTTCGTATGATACCATCCCCCAAAAAGGGTTGACAGATCCTGTGAAAGGAGAGCTCTTCTTTTAGCTGTTGGTTTGTCTTTTCTGACCTTGTTTTCTAAACAGTTTGTAAAGCCACGTAATTATAGATCATTGTTAATTAATCAGATGCACTAAAGTTTTTTTTTGTTTTATGTTTTTGACCGACTCTGATAAATCAAAAATGCATCTTCAAAAAAATAAATCGTTTAGTTTTCTACTGTCTATCTCAATTAATCGAAACTTTCAGTTGTTCTCCATCTCGAATAAAGGGTTGAAAGTTTGCTCCTCGTAGCTGTTGGTTTGTTCGTTCTGTCCGTGTTTCCTACGCATCATTGTAGCAAGTATGCGTACTGTACAAAACAACATGTTAAACAGAAGTTTTAATGCATGCCATTGTTTGATAACAGAGTCACTTATAAAATGACACATAATAATTATGTTATCTTATCTGCTCTATTGGAATATAATACTACTTACCAGAAATACTATGAGCATAATTATAATAAGTCGATATTTAACGTTGAATGAACGTTTTTATTGTTTCAACAAATGGACGGCAAGACAAAAAGGTCGTAAAGGCATTTCGGAAACAATGATTTACTTTATGAACAAAACAAACAACAAATTCATTATTATATTTTACTTTCCTTCCGGTGAAACTATATTTAACTTAATTGGGTAGGAAGATAGCTGTGCGGCGATAATAAGGTACACATAGCACGTTCATTGTCTCACCTGACAAAATCACAAAAGTAGTCTTTGCTGCATGAAGACCAGTCTCTGTTCACCTTGTCCTTACTGGCCCCTGCGCTCATTATGTATTTATCTGGACCACATTCAACTGGTACATCGTGCTTCATCGACAGGCTGTGTACACAAATAATATGTAAGTGATAAATATGTTATAACCCTCACAATTACAACCAAACAATCTGAACAACTCCCGGGTAAAAATCGACATGAATTCCTAGGTCCAGCAGGGCTTGATCCATTTTGGGGTCAGTATGACCCGGACCGCAAGTTAAAATGGGTCAAACTTACGTAAAATCCGAGTTGAATCCCATTCTTATATCAGTCTCCCGGTCAACCTGGCCTCAAATAAGGTCGGCCCTGGGACCCGGAACCCAGGTCTATTCTGATGACCCGGGAGATTTTAGAGGGACCTAATACCAGTCATAAGTGAAGCTTAAACCGCCTTTTGTTTTGTCATGAAACAACAACATTGAATAACATCATGTACAGCGCACGTATCCACCATTAAAGTGCTCAAGGCGCTTTGACAAAGAGAACCACCTTTTTAGACGGGTTTTGCAGTATTTGAATTATCAAACCCGCTTGTGAAGCACCTTATAACGGTTTACAAGGTGCTGCAGCTCACTCGGCAGCCAATGCCAGAAACAACAGGGTAAACACTTCAACTTTACAATAAGTGTAACTGGGTTCTTTTACGTGCATTAGACACAACACACGGAGCCAATGGCTTTACGTCTCATCCGAAGGATAGAACAATGGTGAGGTGTCTTGTTAAAGTGTCAAAACCGGGACTCGAACCCACATTCCACTGATCAGAAACACCAGAGCTTGATTATATAGTGCTCTTAACCGCTCTGCCAAGACACGCAACAAACAAACACAGCTCTGTGTAGTTACATGTATACCAGATCATTGTTCTACTTCAAGTATGGGGGCTTATTACAGCAGGCAGTGGTGTGCTTTGGATCAGATTTCTGCTTCGTCGCCCATTCTAAAAAATCACAATTTGACAGGCTAAACAAACGAGGGGTTTATCTTCAACAATTGTTCAGTCATTCGTTAAAATTGACTGGTTTGTGGCATAAATAAGGAGGGTAAAACGAAGCTCATGCACGCGTACTCCGTTCCAGATACCCCAATTTAACTGGGTGACTACGAGGCTAAATGACATAAACGAAGAGTCTCGGCCCTGACAACTCCTCCGTGGAAAAAAAATAAAAAGTCATCTTTGGAAATTGACTTTCTTTGGCTAGATGATTATATTGTCAACTTTTTAAAAACTACGATGTTAGGAAGTGTCCTACATCTCTTGGTCAATCTTATGCTACTGTTTACATGTGACGTACTTATGACCAATCTCGTGACACATGGTCCCTGCCGTAGATGACACAGTCCGATATGTTGAGACAGATGCCGAGAATTTGTTACCGCACGAGGCCCCGGAAGCAAGTCCAGTTTTACCTTGACCCAAATACCTATGGAAAACAAGTAAATGTATAAACGGCATTAACGAGAGAAGTTTCAAGCGAGAGACGAACGCTAAAGTGGATAATTCTACAATTGCTCAAATAATTCCAACCCAGTTTTCTAATTTCAATATATCAATGATTTTTCAGTGGACTGTGCAAGTCTCGCCGCGCGTATACGAACTTCTAGGACCACTCTGGTCCCAACCACTAGAGTTTTTCTTTAGTCAATTATTTTAATCTAACGTAACTACTAGGCATGAGAATTATAAAAGTTGTTGAGATCACATTACTAAGTGATGTACAATATAAAAGCAAAATTAACGCAATGAGTTGAGTGGCCTTGCTCAAGCAGCGGGCAAGACATGACATGCCAAGCCAAGCCTGTAACAGAGAACAGACAGCTGAACATATTGTTCCACTTATCAGTGGGTTAGATCTGGGTCATCTGTGTTTGTGTGATCTGGTATAGCACATTTTGTGTACAGTTGTATGCCAGGAACAAGTTTCACAGCCCCTAAAATAAAAAAACACAACTGTGGGAACTGACCCCCCCCCCCCCCCCCCCCCCATCGTAGATATGTGGAATGGTCCTGTCTCGGATATCGTGGATGGTCAAGTCGCTCATGGCTTTGCAAGTGAATGAAAAACAAAAACACTTTAAATTTACCACTAAAATCTGACAAGGTCATCCGTTAATGGGTTAGAGGTGAAATGACAAAGAAAAACAAGGAAACGTGCATCGTTGGGCACGCAGTGCACAGGATCAACCACTAAGCTAACTTCTTTTGGCTTAGGCGAGGAAGCCCTTCTCAAATTATGTCCTGGTGAATATGTAATGACGGGAACGACTTACCCTGTGACAAATGCAGCATTGTCCCAGTGTTTTGGATCAGATTCGGGTGGATTTGCCGTGCCGCAATAGCCTTTAGCCGCCTTCAAAGTCTCTCGTATACTTTCATTAGACGACTTGAATACTGTCTACACAATGAGGTACATTAAAAGTACGTATAACGCACTCATAGTTAGTTTACATAATGTATAATTTGAATGCAGGTGTATTTTTGAAGCTCAACTCCGAATCAAGAACAAGGGGACACAACATGAAGTTCAAAAGGAATCCCTCGGGCTAAATTCAAGAAAATTCTTCTTCTCACAAAGAGTCATAAAAGACCAAAATAATCTCCCAAAAGAAGCAGTCAACGGCATCACACTACTGGAGTTTAAGAAAATAGTATAGGTCAGTACACGGGTTACTAATGAGCTTATTAAAACTCTTCTGACCCTTTCTTCACACCAGCCTGACCACAAGGATCTGATGAGTATCACCGTAACTCAAGGTTGAACAAAGGCTTTACGACATGTACGCAATATCTTCCAGGCTAGTACTTTGCTTATTCTTAACGAGAACTGATAAATAAAACATAACCATCTGTTAAAAGTCTTTTAGTTATTACCTTGAGGATAAAAAGAGCCAGTATATTGAACTGGATGATACTACCATTTTGTTAGTTGGTTAGTTGCAGACTTTGTGGCCACCACGGCTACAGACGTTAAAATCCCATCCTGGGTCGTCATATTGTCTACACCATATTTGTATTTCCACACTACAAACACTTTTGTGTTAAATTTGACAACATGGGTGTTGTAACCCGTACATATACAAAAGAGAAATTTTACAATAACATCATAAAAAAAAAATTTAAAAAACATTTTGGGAGTTGGGTAGAAGACCGGAAATTTTTTATTTTTTTTTGCAGAATATGGTGTTATTTAAGACCCTTTTGTGTAAACTTTGATTCTTCTTGTTGGTTGGGTGTGATAAAACTCATGGTGTCAGTTAGGCCTAGTGTCAATTTTAACACCCATTTTTTGCAATGTGGTTAAAACTGTACAAACTACGGTTAGCAAATAAGCGTAACAGGGATTTATGATTTCGTTAACATACACCTACCTCGTCGGCGAAATAAGCTGAATGGACCAATTTTGGAACTAAGTTCGTTCCGACCAGAGACTGGCTTTGAAAGACGCCTTTTACCTGCATTTCAAAAACAACAATAACAACACACTCTTAATCTATTAGCGAAAATTGTGTTGTAGACTGTTTGTTTTCTCGATGTGTAATAAATACAAACAAATTGCAAACAGAAAAAAACAAAACTGCGTAATTTGGCTGACTACAATTTGTCGATTTCCTCACCAAGTTAAACAGGACCAAATGTTCCGCTTCGAAAGATTGCCCAGATTTCTGCCAGGCTGGGTAGTCATAGAACATTGCCAGCTCAAGATATTTGATTGGCAGATCTTTACACGAGAGGGATTCAAAAGCACCTTCATCTTCCTGGAAATCCTCCAAAACTTCGTCCTCTGTGGAAAATCAATGTAAAATTGTATTTTAGATCAGCGGAAAGTGGGATGTTATTGCATTTTCATGAAGTGTGCGTAAACTTTTCACAACCAGTGTTATTGTAACCTGCGACTTAAAACCTTTGGATTTAAAACTTATTTTGGCGTAGGCCCATTGTTGTTCGTAAACGCCGGGATTGAAGGTACTGCACCTTTACTTATTTAACATTTGGGGTGTATAGTCTTTTTGGGTTTTTTTTAGCCTAATGCTTGGCCCAAATCGTCAAATCGTCATATTTTATGCAATCGATTGTCAAATTAAAATAAACATTTGCCAGACTGTATTACCCATCAAAATATAGAAGAGTGTAATATCTAGCTGATGGTTGATTGGTTTAAAAAAATGCGTATACAAATATTTATTGATCATTAAAAACTGCTTCACTGCTTTCGCTGGTCTTTTTCGTGCATGACATCTGGGGTGCCACACTGCCGCGTGGGCTTTGACTAAAGGCCGACTGTCATAGAGCTGCTTAAGCACAGAAGGTGGCTCAGCAAAATTTTACATTCCCACAATAAGGATATTAGCCAATATGGCATGTCACCCGTACGATCTCTGACTGGTATCCTGAAAATTGTTGCTTAGCAGAATTTAATTAAGCTACCATTTCTGCCAAAGCAGTTCTGTAAAAATTGGGTCAGATGAGAGAGTGTGATTCCATTCTTTGGCCTCAGATAGCGGTCAATAAAGGGGTCTGATATTCCTTACCTACTCCACAAATAACATCGTCGTCGCTGCCCTTGTACGCAACATGTGGTTGACCAAGTCCTAAGGTTTTCATCTTCTGTGCATATTTACCGCTCAATGGTTGGACTACCATCGTTCCTTTTTCATAGACAATTATTGCAGTCTACAATATTGTAAAGAAGTATAGTAAAACTGTTAACCGGCTGTTACATAGGTGTACATGAATTGACCGAAACAGGGTAGACAACGTTTTCATTTTTTTTTTTTTTTTTTTTTTTTTTTAATATGACTTTAGTTCCTCTCCTAAAGCAAAGGCAAAGAGGAAGAGGTATTACCCCAAAACAAAAATTAACTTCAACAAAATATCCGGGAAAGTTTCTCCACTCCGATTGGTTGAGAGGAGATCACGTGGTCATGGTTATTAAGCGCTGGCACGCAAGCTTACGCGTGTCGGCATTTTTATTCGTAAACGGCTTCAAAATATTCCGGTCATTACGGTACTGTATTAGGGAATAAAAGTGGGGAGCCGGTCTTCACTGCGTGGTAAAGACCTTGGTTGGTTTATGGACCTCGCCGTCCATAAACAGCGGCCAGCCACCAACCACGGTCATTACCACGAAGACCGGCTACCCACACTGTTATTGCCATTAATAAATACGTTTAACGAAGAAAAACGGGAATCATCATCTTTCGCCGTAATTTTTTTAAATGTTCTACTCATGTTAAAGGGCCACTACTTAGGCTGTTTAACTTTTGCGTGGCACCTAGTCTCTTACACATAATTAACTATAAGTGCATATTTTGAAGAGCCAGACTGTGCGAATTAAAAGTACTAGTTCTTAAATAGAAACACATTGGTTTGTGTTCGGCTTCATGCTTTGCATTACCTTGGTTGCATGATCATATCAACTACCTTAAAATTATACATTGTCTGCGCGTTCACTCATACGCGTAGAATGCGTGACCCCCACGTGACCAGTATTCGACCAATCAGATTGCATAACCTCTCCGAGGTTTTTATTATTGTAAACACCTTTGGTTCGGTCCATTAACAGCGGCCACCCACCAACACGGTCATTACCACGCAGTGAAGACTGGCTCCCCACACTGCTACCCGGTCTTGATTTAATCGCCGTTTAAAAACCTTGCAGGGTAGTAGCCTTGCGATAAAAGGACCAAGCCAAACTACCATAACCACAACCCTGCTGAGCCAAACTATAACCGTGGAGTACGCATGCACACATGAAAAAAGTCCCTACTAAACTGTAAGCGTCGATTCTTTGCTTACGGTAAGCAGAGCCGTAAAATTTGGCCCTGGTCTCAAGCGGCTTTTTTAGGCCTCGTCACCACTCTTGTGTTCCCTTAATATTTAAAGAAGGGCTTTACGGAGTTGGCCTTCTTTAGATTACACAGAACGTAGTATAGAAAAATAGTTGGTAATTGAAATAAATAAAAGTTACGAGCAGGGATGGAGCTTAGAAGGTAGGTACCAACAACACTTACCAATCCATGACTGGTTTCTGCTGAGACAATGGACTCCGGGTCAGAGGTTACGATTCCAGAGTACATACGATCGGTACGGAGGGGACTCGTAAATTCTCCTTCCTCAGAGATTCTCACAATTTCTCGTGTAACAACGCCTTCGTCGTCATGACGTAGGTTCAAATGAAGAGTTTCTCCAAAAGCATCTACAGTGATCTGAAGAGAATCTGCAGAAGATTCGTCGCTGGTGATTGCTACAGAGCCCTCTTCCGTTAGTTTGTTGGGGTAGACTATTTCGTACTCGGGTGCTACTCGAAACAAATAACAAAGCGCCCAAAAAAAATAAAACTAAATAAAAACAGCAACAAAAACATCTTTAAAAAAAATGCAGTATAGATAGGCCTGTCTCGCTCATCTTCAGGGTATTTATTTGTCGTATAGATTACTTTTAATTGAGCAATGGTACGGCAACTACCAAATAAACATTTCAAGAGGTGATGCATGCATCAAATGCAGAAAGGTTTTTCACTAGGTTAGATATTAATGTTATGATTCCATCACACAGCTATCAACTGTCCGTTTGAAAAGAAATAATCAGTAGGGCCTACCCCCCCCCCCCCCATCCCCCAAACAAACCTAAACATTTCCAAGGCCACCTAGCCAAAAAAGCATGAAAATTATCTTGTAACCATCGTTTTATTATTTATTTTATTTTATTTTTTTCATCAATGACCTTAGCCTTGGTCTATTTAGCTACTACTGGGTGAAAAGAACCATTTGGTTTGTGAGATGGCTTCTTTTGTAGACATGTACAATGGCTGTGAGCCGTGCTTTGGTTGTTTATTTGGATGACTTGATCGGGATGGTGTTAGAAGGAGGAGAACATTACCCAGGGCCCTAAAAGAGATGAGATTGAATTGCAGAGGCAGTGAAAGTGAAGTTGCACATACTCTATAAAGAGACAATTGTGGGCTTATCTAAAAGATAAATATTGTGCTTTAATTTGTTTTATTAATCAAAGGTCTATATCTAATGATTTTAGGTCATAAAATTTGTATAAAATTGTGCAAGCGTGTGAGTATTTTTTTTAATGGTGCCATGCGGGGTTAAACTGTGATAAAAGTAAGTATAACAATACTTAAAACACGTTGTAGAACCAGAGCACCCTCAAACTTCTACTTTAGGAAATTGTTGTGATGTAGTCGAGACGTCTGCGTCGAGAGGGGAGGGGGAGTTCTGGTCTCGAGCCTTACAACCTTGGGAAACTGTTTCCACATCGTGACATCTCGCTAAAATAGAATTGACATGTCTTTGGGAATTATCCACAAGTTTCTCAAAATATCTTGTTTGCTTCTTACCATCGTCGTGATCCTGGACTCCAAAGATTCTGTATACCTCTGAAGGATCTAGTCGCAATGGTGATGGGAAACCAGACCCTGCGTCTAAAGACGCGTCTGAAGACAGATCCTGTGCGGCGTAAAAGCGTTTCATATTGTAATGAGACTCTAAAACATGTACATGTAATTGCGATTGTATACATTGCAACGCTGTTAATCATTCTCTCTGTGCAAGTCCAATGACCCCAGTGGGTGGCGCTAATAGTTATGAATGGGTTAAGGATTGTTCTACAATGTGTTTGAGAAGGCTCTGGGGTTAGTTTTAGCATGGAGGTACCTCCATGGTTATAGTCATTTCCAGAAAACATTCCAAATCCTATAAATTCGGGCTGTTTTTTCGACAGGACAAATACTCAAGACTGTGGAAGCTACGACCTCTGTGATTGTTTTTCAACTCGTTGGAGGAGTATTTTTATACAGCTCGTTTTGACGTGCAATAAGAGCTGAATTTAATTTTATTCACCCGTAAGATATACTTATTTTGTGGAAGATATGTTCTAAATTGTTTAACCTTAATCATTGTACATTTGTTATTAAACCCAATCGGTATTTGAAGTGGTTGATAGTTTCATCAATAAGTCACTTTGATTCTGTGTTCTTTACTTCAACGTCTCCTTGTTTGATTTCTTTGTTGCATCTGAGAAAACTAAGGCTTTTGAATGATTTGTATTCACGGATAGTTTGTAAATTTTTGGATCGTAACACTAAGTTTTCTTTTTTTCTTACGGAATAGAACGCAATTTAACCATAAATATTCATTGGGAAAAATGAAGGTTTCGTAAAAGTCCAGCAGTTAGATTCAGTGTCCAGCAACAAACTCGCATTCTTGTAGCAACGTAATAGTGTTGTTGAGCAAGACATGCAACTATGATTGCGTCTTATTATAACATGTGGTATATGTGAGGACATGCCGAGGTAGCAGAGATGGTTTAAAAGCCCTGCAAAGAGGTATGTTGTGATCTCATGGTGGCATATTTCAGCACTTTCATTGTCTTAACTACATCGCACACACTGGTAAGGTCATATGCCATATCTGGACCATGCCACACGTCATGACTGTCAACCAAAATGGTAAAGAGCCCCTACAGGGGAAGATTTTTCAAAAATAAATAAAAGGTAACTATTAATATTTTTTCATTCCATCGAAAAATTAATTCATTACCTCAAGAGATAAATTACTTCCCTTGAAATGTTATTCCCGCAAAATTCGAGGGAACGAATTATATTTTCGAAGGAACGAAATTGTACATCGAGAGACCGAAAATATTATTTTTCACATGATGTTTTGCACATTATTATTACGATTATTATTTAAGTTGCGCGTGGAACAGGGGAGAGTGATTTGGTTTGAAGGGGTCAGGATAAAACTCAGCATCCTTCGTTTACAAAAAACGTATGTCAGTTGTCAGTGGTAGATACAACAAAATTATCAAGCTTAATTGATTCAATAGATGTTAATATTTGCATCGATGTAAAGGTAAAAAATAATAATAATACACTCTTTATACCCGATGCAAATATTAACATTGATTAAATCGTTGCAGTACCTGCTGCTAAGGATTCGAACCCGCCTCTAGCCATTAAGCTAGCTTGGGGGTCTAGTGGTAAGACATCTGCTCTAGCAATACTAAGGTCGTGGATGGGCTCCAATCCCAACCGAGAGATTGCCTGTGGTTTTTTTTTTACAGAGATTGGGAGAGCACTGAGTATACAGTGCTTATTACACATCGGTGTAAGGGTACAAAAAAATATAATAAAATAATAAAATAATAAAATAAAAAACTTATCAACATGTGCATTCGACGTAACACCTGGACGTATGAACCAAAAAAAGATCCCTCGCTGCAGGTTTAAGAACGAACTTAGGATTTTAAGGAAGTCAAGATCTTAAAAACTAGACTGATAATTTAGTGAAGAGGAATTAAAGTAGCATCAATTTCTATAATACTTACCCTACTTGGCTTCGCCGAAACGGCAAGTGTAGAGAGCATAGCAAGCAGTATTTCGATCTTCATTTTGTAGTGCCTAGTGTTTTCTGTCATGGTAAAAGCAAGTCGAGGAGCATTTTATACGGAATGTGTTTATCTCGACGTGAATAATTAATTTTAAAAAACACGAAGCAAATGAACGCAAGTGATATAATTAGATCATCAACCTGTCACTCACCATTCGTAAGGCATGTATGCGTGCACCGTGGGTTTGATTGCAGCCACTTTATCACACTTAAAAGGAAATATTAACTAAAGTAAGTAAAAATAAGTTCAGTTTTGAAATTATACATATTTATATTTCAGTACCTGTATAATTTGAAATCGTGTTGTACGTGTTTAATTGCAGCTGACCAGTATCTCTAATCATTTGTGTAGCTGTTCGGGACCCTCGTAAACACCACGTGTTTCTTATAAACGTATATGTTCAATTATAAAACCACACACATGTTCACACATTCTATTATACATATTTAACCACACTGCCAAAAGAAAAATAAACCACAACCATATTCAATCTACAAGTTGTACAAAGGCAATTCCCAGTGGATATTAGTGTTATAAATAAATAATCAGTCCTTTCTCTTGAATTGTGTCTAAACGGGCTTTTTTTCACAACTATAACGGATAGCCAAATCGTTCTTTACGTTGCTCAATCTTTCAACGGTTCGAGAAGAATAATATTCTTTAACTGAAGCAATTTTTCGATGTCCAAACAATAACTTCTAAACTAGACCTTCGACATTTGGAAATTTGTTAACCATTTTGCTCAAACTTCCGTTAAATTAAAAACTTTTTTTTTTTGAGTGAATCACCGTTATCTTCCACCGAAAAATGTTAAATGCAAAACCGGACACATTCTTACAAAGAGCATCGCTCAAAAATGATATCCGTATCCAGATTTATAACAAACCACCTTGAACCAAAGCTTGATAAACAAAGTATCATGTCTTTCAAAAGACATGGCATGATACCTACTAATTCTTTTAGAATCACCCCCACGCAACTGATGTTTTCCAAGAAGGCATGAAAATATTAGACAAATATCCCCGCGGTCTCTCCTAAAAAATCTACTTTTGACACATTTTTCCAACCGGGTCTATTGGTCCTTTTATGCTCGTCAACTACCCCGCTAGCCTGACAAAAATATCATCTTAATAATACCCATAATATTATGTTATCTGCCAGTCCAAACGTTACGTTCTTCAAAATTGCAGACTGCGGCGCACGTAGTAAAAAGAAAACCACACAATTTTGAGGGATAGTTGTGTGGATCATTAGTATACTTTTAATACATCTTTCCAATTATATTCGTTTTATGACAAACGCTTTTCTAGCCCCAACCGAGTTTAGTTTTTCTATTAATAAGCATTGATGATCCCACCTTTAAACTAAGATAACCTACGTCATTAAAACACAACTGTGGTATTATTTCTATTTTGCAAGTTGTTTGTTTAAACTAATTCTTATTAAAGATGTGTATTTGGTTATTTAAAAACAATTCTTGTAGTGTTTTCTTCATGGTTCTAAACTTAGGGACAGTTAATGTTGCTTTTTGTAGTTAATTACCATAGCTTTTCACTTATCATAAGTCTGTAGCTGAAAGTTTCCCCACCCCTCTTCCACACCCCATCCCTTTTGTTTCTTTGTTTCAGTTCTTGGTTTGACTCTTTACTTATTCTTCTTTCCATATTTCCCTTTTTTAATTTAGTTCTTCTTTTTACATTATGTGAGTGTTTTCTTGTTTTAGTTCATTAAGATTGTGATGTCATATGGTTAAATATCATTCAAGGACCGTGTTGCGCAATTGGATTGCAGTGTCCAGTTTACAGAAATAATATGAATTGAAATATCAAGTAGTCTTATCGGATGCATTAAGCTTTTTTGACGTTTTATGTTTCTAACAGAATCTGATCCGCCAATATTACTCATTTAATTAATTGCTTTGTTTTTTATTGTCTTTCTCATATAATGGAAACTTTTGGTTGTTCAAATTTTCAAATAAAGGGTTGAAAGTTTGTGTAAAAGGAAAGTTCTCCTCGTAGCTGTTGGTTTGACTTTTCTGTCCTTAATTGTTTCCTACGCATCATCGTAACAAGTAGGCTTACTGTATAAAGAATATGATACACTTTGCTACCTTAGTGATACATTTTGTGCGGATGGAGGGGGGGGGGGGAGAGGGTATCGCCACCAAAGTTTGAAATAATCTCAGTCGCCTCTTATAGGACACCGACAGTGCAAAGCTCGTATTACAATTCCTAATTTGATACATTTTTGTACTTGACCAACGCATTTTCTGGGGGGGGAGGGGGGGTAACACCACCCACGTTAGAAATAATCTCCCTCGCCTCCTGCGACAGTCAAGCCTCCGTTTCCCCGTACAAATGGTCCAGTGGCTTAGGGCCAATTTTTGGCAAAATCGTGACACGCTGGATTAAAGCACATGCTGGATTAAAGCACCATAATATTTGGTACAGTTATTCTATAGGTCCCATAGAATCATTCTAGAGGGGGTGCCCGGTTTGGGTGACATAGGTCAAGGTCAGGCTGAGGTCAAACTTCATGTGGTGTTATAATACTGCCTATCAATGTTTCACCTATAGAGGGCCTCTTCCGCATATCATTAAAACTTATAACAAATGACCGTGCTGCTTCTATTTCAGACACTCGGGCAGAGCTCTATGGAGAAAGATGATCCCTTAAGTTTACTGACCTGGAGATGACAGAACAGGCACCCCTCTCTAATATGCTTCTATGAGACCCCTAAGACAAGTGTGCAAAGTTTGGCGCTTTAATCAAGCGTGTCACGATTTGTTCATTAAGCCACTAAACTATTAGGGGTCTCATAGAAGCATATTAGAGGGGGTGCTCATTGGGCAACCATACGTAAATTGTGTGTGCAGTACCGTGGACACACGGAAGGGCATTTGTGGGGTCCTGACGACAATGGAACATTGGACCCCACAAGGTAGTTTCAATAGGAACAATATTGGGCCCCATAAGGGAATTCTTTAGATAAGGGAATAATAGAACAACAATAGCAGTACCCCACAAACCGGATCCGTTCGGCTGTGTGCCCTTACGGGTGCACCCCACTAAATAAAGAATAAACAGAGCGTCGGCCTCATTAAAAAAAATTGCAGGCCTTCAAAATGTTTTTGGGTTTTTGTTTTGTTTTGGGGTTTTTTTTTTTGGTTTTTTTTTTTTTTGGGGGGGGGGTTTCGACGAGGATAAAGAAATAAAAGTATAGCCCCGACTTTTACCATAGGCTAAAAAATTACTGGTTCCAGCATGATGCGTGTATCAAACGACCGTGCCGTGTACACATCTTGACTGTTTAAAAGGACGGGCTGTCAACAATACGTGTTTTAAGGCCATTTCCGAGATTTAAAAACACGATTTAATTTAATAATATTGAGGTCATATATATGGAAAATGGTTTGTGATTTGTTGGTAGTTTTGCTACGTTTAATAAAGAAATAAGTATAGCTCCGACTTTTTCCATCTAAACAAAACAATTACTGGTTCCAGCATGGTGCGTGTATCCCACGACCGCGCCTGTACACATATTGGTCGCCATAAAAGGACAGACTGTCAACAAGACGTGTTTTAAGTAAATTTCAGATATTTCAAAACATGATTCAATTTAATAGCATCGAGGTCACATATAAGTTTACAATATCTCGATTGAATTTGTCTCTCACAAAAAGACGATTAAATGCAAAACAATACTTACAGATAGCTCTATATAGCACTATCCCTCACCAGATAAACAGTTTTTGGAGCCATGCTCCCTACATAAATAGAGAGAAATACCTTTCGAATATAAAATTAATGTGCTCTCTCTTGCTAAAAGAGGAAAAGACCCTGAACTAACTTGTTATTGTAAGATGAATGCTTTATATGATAAAGTTGATCAGACACTTTGAACACGGAGGGCGCACTTGGGTTCCCTACATTAGAGTTATTCCCTCGGGTTGGTACCGGTAAGTGCAGCTGGCTCGTGAATTATCTTACCTCTGGTTAGCATGTGTACTTCTAGGTCTTCGTGATAGATTAGCTTCAACGTTAGAATGCTGGAAAACAACTTCAAAACCTTAACAACGAGCACCGAGATTATAATAAAACACGATCTAAAGGATCGCTCCACTTTTTGGGTTATTTCATATCACGTGATCGTCAATAATATTGGGTTGAGTTTACATAAGGTTGAGTTTACATAAAATTTAAAAAGATGCATAATTAGAAAAACAAGAAGTGGTGAATTGCACTTTCAAAATTGGATTTGATCTTATGAAGGCAATCAATGACTAAAAAGTAATTGGAAATTTGCAATCACGTATGGACCACTGACGATAAGGAAGAGTAAAAACAAGTTGGCAATAAGAAGTTGAAAAGGGGTCATCATGGGATGGCTTCCGAGCACGCATTGCCTAAATTACAAAAACAGCAGTTAACTGGGGGGAAATTAAAGTTCTGAGAAATTTAGAGTATTGAGAAAAAAAGGAAGAATAAAGATTGTTGGATCAGGGAAGCATAATTCATTGCTTTTGTTTTAATTTCCAGAAGACTCATAGCGTGAGCAAAGCAATTCATCTATATTTTTTAGAAAGTTTATGAAAGCCTACGCTCTAAAATCTTCGGTTCCGAGTTGACTCGAGTTCCGGGTTCTAGGGGGGCTGATTGACCCTTTTAAAATGGAGTTTTTGAGATCAAAGAATTGCGTGAGTTTAAAATAGTTATGGGTCACTTTGACAGAGTTTCCGGCTCATGTTGACCCAGAGATGGGTCAGGCACTCTCGGACCCGGACTCCGGATCAACTCTGACCGAGAAGCCTTTAGAGTCCAAATGCGGTCGATAAAGTGAATATGCAAAGTAGTTTACAATGGATATTATTCATTGACGTCATCCAGCCGCCATCTTAGAGGTAAAACGATGACGAAACAATGCAACTGCACAGTTAGTGAACCAATTCACTTGACGTCATCTCATAATAACCTTGGTTGTGGCATATTAGGAGTCAGTCGGGTGAAGTGGCGTTTACAGGCCATTTCAATCCTGAAAATGGCGAGCATGGCAGATAGTAGTCACGTGTGACGTTGGTGTAGAAAGTCGTAGCGAGTTGTACTTTCCACATGACGAAAACCAAAAAGCATATCTAGACGTTATGTCAAACTTATCGAGGAAATAAAACAATATTTCGCTCCCAAGAAATACAATATTATTTCGTTCGGAATGTTTTTTCGTCACCTCGAAATAATATTTCGTTCCCTCGAAATGTTACTTCTTGAAGATTTCGAGGGAATAAAATAATATTTCGAGATACCAAAAAGAATTCGAGTGAACGAAATAGTATTTTGAGGGAACGAAACCATAATTATTTCGTGGGGACGAAATAGTTTTCCGAGGGAACGAATTACTTTTTCCAGAGAAAAAACAAATTTGTTATATATAATGTTGTTTTGATGGGTATCTTTTCAAACTTTGTTTTACCCGTCCCTTTGGGGGCTCCCGTAGTTTGTGAAGCAAAAGGGCATTAAAAACATTACCTCAGCTCAATATCACCAACCACGAATGGTCTTGCAGAGCTTATCGTGTAAACCTTCAAAAACGGACTGAAGTCTATGCAGAGGAGAATGAGTCCATCGCTCAAGCACTATTCCGGTTCCATGGTTGTGTATGTCAACCCCCCCCCCCATGCAACGCGGATAGAGTCGCCTTAACCCTTTCAGTCCCATATACTTTGTACACAGCTAACCCCCATATCCCGCATACTTTACAAACACATACTTTTATTGAGTGTTTTAATTAAAAAAAATCATTAAAAAATTACCATAAAGTATTTTGTTACAATATTTTGGGATAATGTTTATCGGGTAATTGTCTTTATTTCTGGATAGGTTTCGTTGACCTCTGTGACCTCATTGACCTTTAACTTCCTGTGAAAGCGGAAGTTGTAAACAAATCATAAATGCTTTTAAATTTTTGTCATTTTGGCTTATGTTTTTCAGTATTAGTTTTGATATAATACAAAAAATTATAGTTTACATGCAATACAAGTTTTATGACATTATTGTAGCTTGGTGTGTCGATAAATTCCGTAGCTAGAACGGTTTTCCTTTGCGTTGTTGTTCATGATCTCTGGCCACGTACGCATATGCTGATGGCGGCCGCCATCTTGAAACTTTGTTTACTTTCGTTCAGATGAACTACTCAAACTTTGACGAAGTTATTAAATGGTTTTAGCTCTGATCAACTGCCAGAAAATCTATCCATATGTGGTATGGACATTTCTAAAGACATCTGCAATACTGTGGACATTTCTAAGGCCAAAGAATCTGTGAAAATTTGGAAACAAAAATAGCAAAAAACAGAGGGCCACACGGCTATGTCGTGCATCGCTCGTGACACATGTGTGGAAATCCAAACTCGTTTTGTGTGTACAGTTCCGCAAACGATAGAAAATACTTCCAAAAACCAATCAAAACAACACATTTTTCTGATTAATTATTAAATATACACACCTGAATTAATAGAATAGTATTTGCTAAGTCACCAGTAGTCAAGAAAGGAAATCACAGAGGGAAAACGAGCTACATTTTGAAGAAAATCTTTACGTCAAATTTTTTTCGCTTTGGACTTCGCGCAGACTCAACGGAAAGTGGAACGGAAGGTGTAAAAAGTCCCGGATGCAGTCTGCTATACCTCTCTAAACTATACCAACAGAGGGCGAATTTCATCGTGTAGTTGGTGCTGTATTTTTGTTTTCATAGTGCATTTGGTGCGAGCGTGACAGCAGTTATTGTGCGGCGACCGCGCAACCCGGGATATCCCGGGAGCGGGATCTGAGTGCGCGCTACGTAAACCGGGATATCCCGGGTGCGGGACTGAAAGGGTGAACTGATGCTCGTGCAACGGAACCTCCGTTCTGGACTAAACATCAGCAAACACGACATCCGTCAACGTGTCACCTTTTTTTTTTAAACAGGCCTTTCACAGCGGAAATGAAAACCCAACGTCGGTTTCCACAACAGGATCCGATCTCCTTCAAAGCCTGAGCGGACTCGCTATCCATTGCGAACTCGGAAACTTCTAAATGTCTTTGGCTATAAAACATATGATTCACCGAAACTGTATTGATGTTCCTACATTTTTTGTGTGAAGCCACAACCTGTTGTTCACTTTAAAACAAGTGATTTTGATGCACAAAACAAAGCAAATTTCTCTTTACTCGTTTCTAAACAATCAGTTTAATGTTCAACATCTATAAGTAAAATGTAACCATGCCTTCATTACTCACACATGATTTTAATTTTAACAAATTTTGTGCTTTTTAATAAATAACTTGAACTCTGAAGTTTTTTATTTAGTGGGAGAAAATGTAAGATGTGCGTCTCTTTAACCTTTATATTGTTGAAAGAAACCGCGTTGGTTGGCATGGGCGGCCGAATGTTACACTAAACATCCAATCGTGTTAACAGATATTGTGTCCAAATTTAACATTTCTGAAATTTTTTAATTAAATCATTATTACATTCCTGATTGGACTTTCTCTGAATTTTCAGGAGATATTGACCCGATGATGGATAGTAAACTAGGTGATGAATATTTGTTCATAACAATTTATGGCCTTAAGTGTCTATTCCAAGTCAACAGTAGTGTCCCAGTTCTGAAAGACCCCATGCATAACGCAATACGGTGAGGTCACACGAACAGCTATTGTCCAATGATTTGCCTTCTTTTGGACTTAGTGGGGGCGCTTTTTGGGTTATTTGACGTCATTATGCATGGGGTATATTAGCTGATCAGCAGTCAATCCACCGGTGGTCAATCAGAAGAATAATCGAGCTAATAAATATACATGACTCTTGTGACCTCTTGGGGGCTGTGAACAAGTCATGCCCATGGCCGGTACGCGTGTTTTTTTCCCCAGGACGAACGTGGGTAATTAACATAAATAGGCGTAGTTAACTTTACATTTCCCCTTGCACATGCGTACTTGGACGTAGTAGTTGTGGGTTGTACACTCACGTGTATTATTATGTTAAGTACATGTACCATTACATGTGCATTTACATGTACATGTACATTGTATGTACTATACATTGTGTACAAAAATGCGTCGCGGCTTGTTGAGTCTTGATTGCCCGATAACATATTTTGGGATAGGGTTGGGAAGGGGAGGGAGGGCAAGAAAGAAAATAGACCGACGTTCATAATGAAAGAAGAAACCCATTAAATGAAATTAGAAATGGTCCTAAATGTTTGTGATGAAAGTACACTGCAGTACAAACAGACGCAGCTTGGTGAGCCTACATGTAGTTTAGAATAACAATTTGTTGTTGGACTGGGTTCATTGTTCATCACTATACACACTTGTGAAGTGGCAGTAGAAGAACAGCCAGTCGCGTGGTCCCCATAACTATGTCATTCCACATACCACCGCTGGCCTAAGGTCCCTTGTGGTCATCATTCATACACAGTGTACACTAAACCCAGATACATTTCTGGACACTGATAATTACATCAAGGCTGAATGGCCATTCCTAATTCCATTTATGTGTTCTAAGGAGACTCAACAACGGGCCAATAAAGTCAAACTTTGGGAGACAAGAGTTTGTAAAACTCAAGGAATCTTGAAAGGAACACAAGACCTTTTAGTGTAAACTGTAAGATGTGTTAATATTGTGGAGAGGAGCCTTCATAAATACTGCTACTTTTACATAGCACATAGTAATACACGTGAGTGTATTTCAACCCACAACTATTACGTCCAAGTACGCATGAGCAAGGGGAAATGTAAAGTTTACAACGCCCTTTTATGTTAATTGCCCACGTTCGTCCTGGGAAAAAAATACGCGGCCGGTACACACGTATGCGTGCATTGTTTAGCGTTCACGTTCATGTTTGTATAATCTGTAGAATCATGCACATCCTTTCGCTTGATTGGTCTTATCGTTCTCATCAAGACCGATGGGGTGGGTTTATATCAGCGTGTACAAATTCTTGTTCAGGATGTAGTGATGCATGATGGAAATGATTGTACTACTGACCTGGCGCTATGCGCACAATCATAACGCGTACACATAATGCGATAATGTAAACGATTAACTAACACTCAAACAAGTGGAAACTAAATTCAGGTTTGTATCAACGTTGCGGTCGAGCCCTATTTTTAGTAATGGCAAAGAATTACAATAATTAATTACATTATTGGGTTTACCCTTTCAGTTTCCCTTGCGGTTTGTTACTTAATAATACTTATTTACAGTGGCTTCACACATAGAGGAGACTGGGCCTAATTCCATGGCTCTGCTTACCGCCGAATTCTGCGCTTGCGATCACCATTCTCCGCTTTTAACGTGCAAGCAAGGAATTTCTGCGCTAGCTGTGTAAGCAAAGAATGCCTACGTGGAGTATGCACGCGCACAAGCAAATATTATCTGCTTACCCATGAAATACGCATGACAAAAGTAAATTATTCCCTGCTTCCGTAAGCGCCGATTCTTTGCAGAGCCATGAAAATTGGCCCGGGTATGTTAACGGGAAAACTTTAATGCGCATGCGTATACATCATTTTATTCCTGGTGCCTTTGGTTCAGGCGCTAGAACCGAAGTACAGTCATTGTACAACTTAAGCCAAAACTATAAAGCCGAAATTATTACAACGTTAAGCTGAATGTTGGTCCAAAGCTAAAGTGAATGGCAAAAGAGTCATGTCAAAACGCTGTTATACGGAAAACCTTGATGTTGGAGTTTTCTGCATTATTTCGTTCCCTTGAAATAACATTATTTTTGTTCATTCGAAATCTTCTTTTTTTCCACGCCGTCACGTTAATCCGAGGTTAAAGATTCAAATCCTGCTCTGGTAACTTAAAACAACCCAAAATTCAATTTAAAAATTAACCAGTCAGTTTCCTTTGTTAATTGTTACTTTATAATAATATGTACTGCTAAATTTACGCCTCTAAGCAATTTTGAAAAGCGGTTTTAATTGAAGAGGCAAAAGTGCTTTAATACGAATGCACAAACGTGAAAAGGCTGTTTTCCTTCCTGAACAGACAGCTTAACGTGATTTTTATATCGATTCCCCCCCCCAAAAAAAATAATAAAAAATAAAAAAATTGAGAAAATTGTGACAGGAAAAGGACTTAAAGAACTACACAATTACACTACCGAACTTTGTGGATGAACTTTAAAATAACTAATTAAATTTAAAGTATGAATAGTACAAATAGTAATACTAAACTTAATTCTCACTTTTTTAAATAATCTGTCTGCAAGTGTAATTTAAATATTTAAAAGTTGAAGAAATTAATTTTATTCTTACAAATTGTAAAGCGTTTTTACCTTGAAAAAATAAGGAGGCGCACTGCACCCCTCCTTAAACGAATTTTTCTTTCTACAATAGATTCCCGACTATGAAGTTTATCCACTAGAGCATGTCACACTTTAAGTTTATTTTCTGATGATTAAGCTATTAGTGTGCGATCTTCCCCGTCATACAACCTCTTCAGAAAATCAAACCTGACGAAAACTTACAAACAGTTGCATAAATATTGTATACACAAATATTGCCATCAACTCCGATATTTATGGTGGCCCTGAAGGGACATAAAACATATTATTTACGTGAATATGCCCCAATTCGCAAATATTCACGTATATATTCTCGTAAAAATTTGCGATTGAGGTCAAAATCGTGAATATTTACTTAGATATTTACGTAAATATTTGCGATTTGTCCCCCATTCGCAAATATTTACGTAAATATTTACGTAAATATTAACGATTTGTGCCCCAGTCGCAAACCCAGTCATCCGTGAATATTTGGTTTCTTTCCAGCTAGCCGCGCACTGGGCCAAAATTTCCAGCCGCGTATTCAGGACAATATTATAATCCATGCAGTTCAAGGAGGTAATATTTCTGTCTCCCCTTCTTTCTAATTATTTGAACGATTTAAAAAAATAAGCTTTCTTTGTCGGTATAATTTGTTCACTAAGCATATTTGAAGGTATATTTAAATTATTCGGCTGATCAATTAGTGAGTAATTAAACACCACATTAAGACCTCATTAAGACCTCATTATCCAGACCATTGTACACAACTGTTGAAAAAATTGCGCTCACCCGAAATTAAGTACATGTATATACCTCCACGTTGTTTAAAAGTTGATTTTTTTTTTATTATTCCATACTGATAGACCATACCACTGATGGGCACATATCATTTCGGAGTCGGTGAACTGGGATCATTAAGTAATAAACAATTAACTGCTAAAACACACGCAATGTTCTATCATACGTTATCGAATGCTTTGGTCAATTTCATGCCTAAACCGCTATTGGTGATCCAAATTAGCCAACTCCCAAATTAAATGTAGCCAGCGGTATGGTCTGTCAGATTATAGAATAAAATTCTACTTTTATACTAGGTAAAGGGTACTTACATTGGCGTGAATGCTATGGTCAGTTTTTGTCACTATTTTACCTTAACCGTTTGAATATTTGACAGAAAATGCCTTGTGTTCTTGTTGCTAATTTAACAATTAGTGATTAGAAGAGCCACCTTCAAAATCAAGTGTGTGGCAAGTGATATGGTTTATCATGGAATACAAATTTCTTCTTTTTTGCAACATAAGGGTATACATTTACTTTCGGGTGAATGCACAAGTTTTTCAACAGTTGTCTATTATGGTCTGGATGATCGGCTAAATACTCACCAATGGTCAGCCAAATAATAGTATTCTACCTTTAAGTATGTTCAGTGATTTTATAGAAAGAGATGTTTTGTTTTTTTCGCTCAAACTAGAAAGAAGGGGAAACAGAATTGTAACCGCCTTGAACTGCATGGATTCTAATTGTCCTGAATACGCGGTTGGCCGGCCACAGAATCCGCAGATAGAAATTTCGGCCCATTATGCGGCTAGCTGGAAAGAAACCAAATATTCACGGATGATTGGGTTTGCGATTGGGGCCCAAATCGCAAATATTCACATGAATATTTACGTAAATATTTGCGATTGGGGGAACAAATCGCAAATATTTACGTAAGTATTTACGTCAATATTTGTGATTGGGGCACACGTCGCAAATATTCACGTCAATATTTGAGATTGAGGGACAAATCGTGAATATTCACGTAATGTTGATGTGAATATTCAAGTTTTTACTTTTACGTAAATATTCACGATCTGGCCCTCAGCCTCAAATTTTTACATGAAAATTTACGTGAATATTTGCGAATCGAGGCAAAAACGTGAATATTTACGCAAATATTAACGTAAATATATATGTTTGATGTCCCTTCAGGGCCACCATAGATATTCGATAGTGTAACTAAGTGATAGTAAATCCCTACAAAATTATTATCTAGGTTTCTCTTATTTTCATGCTGCATTTCTTGAATGAATATCTAAATCCTGCCCAATTACTCCACTGGATTCCTACATTCTGTGCAACATTTCCGTAATAAATGTATTTACCATTAAGATGTGAATCAAAACACCCACCGAACCACCAGGCACCTTCCCATTTCACTGCACAGTTCCATGGTCCATATGTATCATAGTCACGATCCTTTGTAGTGAAGGGATGACCGTTGTGAATGCTCATTGAGTCACCTGTTGTCTGACTCTCAAACAAACCGACCGTGATTCTGTAATCGACACCATTTATGGCAAACTTCCTGTAAAGAGCCCAACGAGAATCATCGAACCAGTCAGTCAACTCAATACGTATGTGCCATTGTCCAGTCCCAGTTAATGTGCGCAGAATGTCATTGCCCAGCCAGAACTCACCATTGAGATCGCCAAATCCTGCTTGATATTCAGCCCAGTTACGGTAAAAGTCAACAGAGCCATCTTGTCTCCTTTGAAATACAATCCAGCCGCCACCGTCGGTCTCCATATCACAGTAGACCTCGACGCCCTGTGGCAGATTCTCAGGATAGATTAAGTACTTGCCATTACTTACAAAACCAGCTAACAGTAAGTCCTTACAACTCTTGGGTATTGCAGGTGCTTCTGAAGATGTCTTTAATTCTGATGACGAGTCCGGTTGTGCATGTGTGATTGACGCTGTTTCAGTGCCCAGTGTAGACATTCCTTCTCCAGCAGATTCTGATACTGTAACTTCTTCCACGGATGTCGTTGCCTCTGGTCCAGTGGTCGTTTTCTCAACAGTTGATTCGGTGTTTACTTGATGTGTGATTTCAGCTACCGATGTATCACGTACTGAACTTGTTCCAATACTAGAAGCTGAGACGGCCTGGGATGTACCGGGAACTTGGATTATGTCTGTAACTGAAGCGGTGTCAGTTGTAGCCGCTGGTTGTGAATCTGCTGAGTTGTGGGGAACAGAGGCCGCTTCAGTATTTTCTGCAGTCTTCAGAGTAGAATCTTCGACGTTATCTGTCGCATTTGGGGGAGCAGAGCCTGCTTCTGTGGTGGCCGAGACTGTTGTGGTTTTGAGTGCTTGGATTGGCACAGTGTCAAAGTTCTCGTCGTAATAATTATAGCCCTGCAGTTTAACCATATCAGCAGGGTTCTTGGCTCTGGATGCATTATTCAACTCACAAAGATGGCTACTCAGGTGGTAGTTAAATGATTCACACTGGAGGTTGAGAGAGCATTCTCGGCCACACAGCACAGGAGAAGATAAATTCTTCAACTGAAAACCGTAACCTTTCAAGAAGTGGTTGTCCGTTGAGTAGTAGTTTAAGTTAAGCCTTCGATCACACCCTAAATTATGACAACTTGTTAGTTGCATGGTCAGCGGTAGTAACAACATCCAAACCATCTTAACCTCCATGCAATTCGAACTAACCTTGTTCATGATCAAAATGACAAAGTTCATCATAGTAATAGACTGGCTTAAATATTTCTTTTAAAGCAAATGTGACTGTTAACAATTATTCAAGCGACGACCGCTTCATTTCCATTTGAAAGCAATCCCATTCACATCGTAGTAAAGACCGGCCAGTTATGTATTAGCAGCTACAGGTGTGAACAGTTTCGATATCGGAGGTTGCCCCGACAGTTAGACAGTTTTGCAATGACTAGCAACCGTTCGTGCTATAAATACTATCCAGAAGAAGTAGTGGAAGCGAGGCGTGCCTTGCTAATTTGAATGGCGCTGGTTAAAAGAAAAAAAAGGCTCGACTGTTAATGACGTCCACGAATGTACAGTGTTTTTTGAAGAACACTGTACTGGATCTGTAGGGAGCGGTCGTTATATACTTGTTCAAGGTAACGACCTGTTCTTATTACTCTGAAACGGTAATGACCCATAGCTTTACATGCAGTAAGAGCCTACTATTGCTTTCTACTGGAAGCAATTTTGTACAAAATTGCAGAGACACTATATGTAAGTGCAATTTTTTTACCCTAAATCAAACAAATATTAGCAAACAAGGCAAGTGCAGTTTGGTGGGTTTTTTAGTGGCCCGTCCAATTTCATCATAACATTTGAAATAAAGTAACAGGTAGTTGTGTCGAGTTTACTTATTCGTTTTTGTGTTTCCTTTGCATTTTAGGTTGTCTGTACTTTTTTAAGCGTACACACTAAATTATTCAATCGAAGTGTTCATTAACTACACCCTCATAAAACAAATATCTATTGTAGTAAAATCTTAATATCAAAATAAGAGGATTCAAAATGTAAACAAAATCAAAAGTTGTTGTTATTTCTTTATGCTCGTTCTTATATGTCAATCTAAGAGATCATTAAATGCATTTACCTTTAGGTAGCATGTTTGTAGGATGAGGAAAAAAGCGCAAAAGATCACACCTTTGGTTTTCCAATTGTAAAATTCCGTTTTCTGATGCACTCGTTTTTCAAAAGAGACCTCATAAAAGTCTGGGAAAACAAGTCTCTAAACTTACGTTAAAATGATGTAAAGTGTCCTTTTAGCCAATACTCTTTTATAGCGGAATTCGAAACGTAACGTCAGTCAAAAGGTCGAATCCAATTTTGTACCGATTGAATTTCATCAAAAATGTTCCTAGTACCAAAACGTACAGACAGTTGCAAATGTGATGTCATCGAAAGTTTATGGTTTTTGACAAAAATTGCACTTGATCAGTGTGTTTTTTTACACAGTTTTAACATGAGGTTGTACAGACTGAAAATTTTCTCCTCATTAAAATTGGAATTATTAGAAAAGTCCTACAACATGCTATGAATTACGGCTGTAGTGAGTACATGGAAGTTGAAAGAGACTGAGTAAGTTAACCTCGAGAGCGTACGAGCTTTCGCGAGAATCTGGGCTTCTGTGCAACTCGAATAGCAGCTATACAGATCGAGTGTATTGTGGCAGTTGTTTTTGAAAGGAACTTGTATTGCGATGTTTTTATAAATTTCACCCACTGAATATGGTTTGAATATAAAAAGCTTTAGTTTTTCGCTTCATGTTTCACCACAAAGAATATGCGATCAAAGTGCGATTGTCGTAATCCCTGACGTATACGCATGGGAACTCGAGCAAGCTGCTGCAGTAGTAGTAGTACGGTACCCAAACCGCGCGAAACTAGGCCGTCGTTATCCCAGCGACAGTATGCAACATCATGTAATATCCATCCCAGATAGCATCACTACATAGGACCAACGTTGGGCCAACGACACACTTTCATTGGACCAACATTGGCTGACAATATTGGCCCAACGTACTTTTGCTCATCGGTCTTATGCGAAAAGGTTGGCCCAACATTGGCTCAACATTGGGCCCATATCTTGCCCATGTATTTTAAAACATTGAACCAATATTGGGCCAACACAGTCGAACATTCGACCAACGTTGCGCCCAACATTCTGCCAACAGAAAAGTTTTGTTGGGCCAACATTGGCTGTTAACGTTGGCCCAACTCATCGGAGTTACGTTGGGCCAATGTTAAAGTTGGACCAACGTTGGCCCAACGTAAACATGGGCTTAACATTGGCCAACGTAGAACCAATGAAAGGTTTATGTTGGGTCAATGTTGATTACCAAAATGTTATACTTTTGCTCATCGGCGTTACTTTGGGCCAACGTTAATGTTAGCCCAAGATCGGCCCCACTAATAAACTTTATGTTGGCTCAACATTGCCCCAACATTACATGGGCAAGATATGGGCCCAAATTGTTGTGATATTATCAAAGAAAAATCACACACATCTAAGCCCCGCCCAAAAAATTGCATTTATGTCAATGTTGGCCCAACGTTGGCTCAACGTTGGCTCAACATTACGCGTGATCGTCTAATAATATAGGCCCCCCTAACTGAGTACTGACTTCTTCATGCATTTCCGGGATAACTGCCATTTGACTGACAACCTATAAAAAACCTTCAGCAAACTTGTCCTATCAAGCAAACTGTTATTTGTAAAGACAGTTGATCTATTTTATGCCTAGATAGACTTATCCACATTTTGGTCATATCCCCTGACGCATATTGTCAAGGTATGATTCTTGTTTTAAATGGTTGACAACCGTAACATCAAGACCGCCGACCAAAAGCCAACATATAACTGCTGCAACATATCAACACAACTCCAACGTTTTCCATTTGAAATCTTTGTCGGATTGCAAAAAAACCAACAACAAACAATCAAACAAGCAAACCAACACCAACAACAGTGTATCAACGTTCGGTTTGCAATGGTGTCTCAAAAATGATTGGCAATCGATATAAAAACATCGCCGAATCGTGCCTATCAATCTTCAATATGGCTCAACGAAGTTGTCCTCAAATCACCATTACTGATGTGCCGACGTCATAAAACCAACACAATGCCAATATTGCTGTCCCACAAATAACCAACATTGGCTCAACATTGAATGCCGACGTAAAACCAATGTGGTAATGCCGACCTAGAGCCAACATTGGTCCTACGTCGGAAACCAACACAATGCCGATATTGCTGTCCCACAAGAAGAATTTCTTCATTTGCATTTAAGTTTCAAGATACTTTATTTTTATTTATTACATTTTTAGTTTCAAATGTGATCAATCCACCTTTATGGTTTTGGGGGTTATTAAAAGTGATGTTACAGAAATAAAAATCCCGCAAAATTGCACCCACGTTAATCTCTCTAATGGCTCAGAGGTGCCCGGAAGCTGAATGCTGGCATGATCGTCCCGAGACTTGCTCGGTATTTTGTGGTCTCTGCGTCTCTCGGTGCGTTGATACAAAGTTCAGCTTTATCTTGGTGCGTTGAAATCGAGGCCCTTTCAGAAAGGGGAATTATGTTCTCAAAATCCGAAGTAGTTCTTGGTTAGCTGTTTAAATTTTCATTGTGGGCATTGGCCAATAATATTATAAATACAGTACACACCCTTTAAATGCATTTTGTAATAAAAACATCAACCCATAACTATTGTGGTAATTAGTTTGTGTGGTTTTTATTGGTTGTTAATAACTAATCCGAGTTTTAATGGCCTTTTGTAATGTGCTCAAATGTACAAACTCTTGGACAGTCTGTCTCCTGAGAAGACATTTAAAAAAGATTTAGAGTTGTTTGTTTCTTGTGGGTCAGTGTACTACTAACAAAAATAGAAGGTACATGGGAGAAATTGTTTTAGTTGACCACGACAATAAAATACTATTGCACGTTGTTTATGTGTGATGTTGGCGTTGGTGTTGGTGTTGGTGTTGGTGTTGGTGTTGGTGTTGGTGTTGGTGTTGGTGTTCGGGGTGTTGGTGATGGTGTTGGTGCTGGTGTTGATGTTGGTGCTGGTGACTGTTGATGTTGGTGCTCGTGCTAGTGCCAGTGCTGGTGTTGGTGCTGGTGCTGGTGCTGGTGTTGGTGTTTTTACTGGTGCTGGTGCTGGTGCCGGTGCTTGTATTGGTGTTGGTGTTGGTGTTGGTGTTGGTGTTGGTGTTATGGTTGGTGTTGATGATGGCGTGCTGGTGTTGTGGTTGGTGCTGTTGTTGTTGATGTTTTTGGTGTTGGTGTTAATGTCGGTGCTGGTACTACATGTATTACGGTGATGGTGCTGGTGTTGGTGTTGGTGTTGGTGATGGTGATGGTGTTGGTGATGGTGTTGTTGGTGTTGGTGTTGGTGCTGGTGTTAGTGCTGGTGGTGGTGCTGATCATGCTGGTGCTGGCGTTGTTGTTGCTGCTGGTGATGTTGTTGCACGTAGATGCTCACCTGCATTTTTGTTCACAGTGCTTCCCAAAAAGTTTTTTCGTTCAAATTGTACAAGTAAAAGTTGTAACAGACAATATAATAATCGGTAAGCTGTGTAAGCTGGGTGGAGCAATTAGGAGTGTCGGTATGAGCCCGCCATTTCATTTCAAACTATCTAGCCTACTAAAATATAACTGTTCCGACATCGTCTGAGACAAAGAAAGGTACTCATACAAAATCATCAAAGAAACCTGTCAGCTTATCACCTGGGCTCAATTTCACAAAGAGCTATAGATAATAAGATTGATATTAACTGTCGAATCAATGATTGCTTAGCAAATTGTGAAGTGACAATACAAATCACTACGGCAAAAGCTGACTACTCATCTTAAGATGAATCGTAGTGGGTTTTTTTAACGACTTCTTGCCACCCAAACATGGATGGGAAAGTAGGGGAAGACAAAAGCTCATCTAATAAGACGTAGCCAGGGACATCTGGATGCTTCCAACTGACCTTCCTAACAGAGATACATGAATGGGCAAATCTCACTATGATTCCGACCTCGGTCGAGTAGTAAGAAAGAGAGTTCAGTTTGTTACAATCCAATTAGGCCATGGGGCATACCATTAAAATCCATTTTTTTAGTGCAACAGGACTGGGGATTACTTGGTTTATTCATGAAAATCAGCAAAATATTCATTAAAAAAATCAGGTTTAAAATTCGCGGACAAGGATGTTTCGCGATAAATTCAGCAAGTCACGTGATAAATTCAGCGAATGAGTGATCCCGATACGTCAGGTGCCGTAATTGGCCAATCACGTAGCTCATACTAAGCTCCGTTCGGTAGCTGACAAACCAAGATGGCGACGCCCGTAGCTAGGGCAGTAACAGCGAAAACTGTTAAATTTTCGTCCAAATTTTGTGTGATGCATGTTGTCCTTAAAACTAAAAGTAATTTCATTCAATTTAATGATAAAAACTGGGCCCGCTTTGTTGAATTTGCGAGTAAATGGTTAC
Source organism: Pisaster brevispinus (assembly GCA_023634235.1). Classification (NCBI taxonomy): domain Eukaryota; kingdom Metazoa; phylum Echinodermata; class Asteroidea; order Forcipulatida; family Asteriidae; genus Pisaster; species Pisaster brevispinus. The sequence goes on along the minus strand of JAMKCF010000016.1, from coordinate 6,655,218 downwards.
TGTATGACTGTAAAGAACGCGATTTACTGGCCGACTGTTCGGTGAAGCTGGGGCTTGATTTTGCCGATACACAATCCTGCATTGAAGCAAAACCAAAAAATCCCAACATCGGCTACCATTTATGATTGCTCACGTCGCTTTTGTGACATCAGTAAAGTGAACAGGCTGAAGAAGAAAAAGACTGAAACATCGACATCTCATGGTATGTTAACATTAGTATTTTATTAAACTTTTTAAGTTTAATAAGGATTGGAAGTCATGTAATCAGGTAATTGTAAGTTTAGCCAAAAGTTTCAATTATGCAAACATTGAATTTGATCGTGATAAATGAATTCTTATTCTATTGCCATATCATGATCAAATAAATCATCATGCTATGACTCAAGCAAGTGAATAACAAATTCCTGAACATTTGGAGTTGGCCTTAGAAGTTGTTTAATAAACCATGATTTGATATTTGTTACTAAAAAAGATTGATGTTTGCAAAATTTTAAACTCTATTAAACACGTGTTGAGTTTATTTTTATTTTGTATTTTTGTTTTGTAGTTTTTTTGCAGTGCGGTCATGGTCATAAATTTTTTTACTAGCAAAGCGTCACCTTTGAGGCAAAAAAGAAAATTTACTCACTGATGATCTGAGTAGGAAAACAACAACTGAATATCAAAGAAATACATTATGATAAAAAACTTTGTCGTCTCGGTGGCGGGAAAAAAAACCACTTTGCCGCATTTGCAGTAAAAAAAAATGTGGCGTTGTTTTTAACAATTCCCGAGAAATCCTGGAAGACGGTAGTAGTGCTATTGACAATTTTTAATAAAATTTGGGCTTTGTTTTAACAGTGTCCCCCCAAATCCTGGAAGACGGCAGAGCTATAGACAATTTTTTTTTTTTGCACAGTGTGCATAAATGTATACTATAAGTTATACTAAGATGCAAATGTTTACTTGCACAGTTACTGAGTGTGACCACTATTTTGTCAATGCATGGTTGACAGGGTTGTCCAGAGATTTTGAAGTAGCAGGTGAAAAATTTAAGTAGCCGGTTTTGTCAAAGGTCCGGAATGAACGAGTGCGTACAGCAAAGTGTTGTCCTTTCGGCGTGGGGTCTGGGGCCCGCCCAAGGGCCCCGGAAATTTTTTGATTCTAGATGCTCTCTGGTGCAATCTGAGCAATTTCTGGAGTCATCCATTGAATCATCCACCGTCGCCGGCACCTTTCTCTTACGATTTGACATCCTAAACTCGGAGAGCAAGGAACAACCGCTTTCAGGCCGTGCCGATGCGCTATAATACGTACCAAGATCAGGAAACAGTGCAACTTGCAACCGTGGTAGTCTTTGCTTCAGAATAAGAATGGCCCTGCTAAAACCCCGCTCTTATTAATTGTTTCTTGGTTTTTATTAGATTGCTTTATATTGTAGCAAAAAGTTAATTCATATAGTAATACTTTGCACGCCCGAACTATAGGAGGGAGCCGGTACAAGGATACATGTACACTAGGCTGCTAGGCATAACTTGGGTAAGAGCTTGGACCTTAACTGAGGCAAATACGTTATTTGATTAGGCTAGGTGAAGATGGTAGGACCTCAATATGGTAGGATAATCAAACATTAAAACGGCACGGTGCCAACGGTGGTTCAAATTGACTAGGCTTTTTCTGCACTTTACTGGAAGAGAGAGAGAAATATTGCAATATGGACATACATTGGACATCGGCTTCTACCTGAACTCTTTCTTAGTTTTGAGCATGCAAAAATACGCCTGTAACATTTTATTCGAGGACGGCTGTATTATAAAGTTGACGTTTGAAAAGAAGCGCGAGTTGTACATGTATGTGTCCCAACCATTCATAACTTTTTGGGAGAGAGCTGGTCAATTCACGGAAGGGGTGTTGATATTAATGATTCTGCAAAAAGACTTTAGAAACAATCATTCATAAGATTTTCAGCAAATGCCATTTGCAAGCTTTAAAAATATCAATGTCGCCCTCAAAATTGCCCTTACTCAAAAACCTTGTATAACTCAATTGCATACTGAGAAACTCAAGAACATCCCTCGAATTACTGTTGGTGCAGTCCAATGCCATCGGTCTATACCCATGAAATGTTGAGAGATTTTGTTGGGTGTTTCTTTCAATTTCATAGTGCACAATTTGAAACAATCACTGCGACACTGCACGTGTGTCTCGTTTTGATGGTGTCGTCATACATGTACATGTACCTGCGCCCACCGTGTAATCCAATGACGCGTTAACTGTACGTATGCACATACTGTACATGAACAGGTCTGTGCACGCGATGTGAATGTATCGTACATAGCCATGATAGTAGGCAGGCTTCGTGGCCGGATGGATGGGATAACTTGACGCCTGTAATGCATTGCATGTAAATAGAGTAGGGCCTACAGCGCGGCGCAGGAATGGAAACTGAAATGTATGGTAGAAATTGTTTTAATTTATTTTCTTATAAATTTTTTTTTTTTCATTCATACAGAACTTTAGCTCGGGGGGAAACTGGGGGGAATTGAAAAAAAACCACAAAAACAAAAAAACGGAAAAAGTAGCCGGCAGCAAGGGACCGAGTAGCCGGCGAAATTGCCGGCTGCCGGCACTTCTGGACAACACTGTGGTTGATGAGTTATTGTTCTGCGGGCTTGATTTGGGCCAAAGACCTAAGACCAAACAAAAATGTAATTTTTGTATTATATATATTTTTAATATATTGTCTGAAAAATTTGGGTATACAAGTAACTGGAGAAAACAATTGAAAACAATTGTGCGTGTGTGTATATGTTTATATTTAGAAAAAAATTCAATGGTTGGTAGGTAGGAAGAAATAGTTACATTTTTCATATGTGTTGAAAAAAAGTTAGATTCTAATCACTCAAAATTTGTTTCTTCCTTCTGTTCTCTTTTAATGCAGATGCCGGGACAGACATGAACGAACTTGATGATGGTCCAGTTGTAGTTAGTGAAAGCAGTGGAATGCCCAGCAGAAAGAGAATGTTGCGTTCTTCAGAAGCAAACAGCAGCCAAATAGATTGGAGCAGGCGACATATGTTTCCTGAAGAGTGCATTTTCTGCCATAGCAACCAATACAAGCGCAGCCGTATTTCAGGAAAGAGGTCAATGGCAAGGCTAGCAAAATGTCAACTCATCAGTGGAGGTCAACTTTTAAAGGCTGCAAAAGCAAAAGAAGATGTACAAATGCTGCATCAAATAAAAGGGGAGGACTTGGTTGCCAGGGAGCTTCAGTACCATCACGACTGCTACAAGAATTACACCAGATTTTTGAGTAAACCTGGCAAGCCATTGACCCCAGTCCAAAATGGCTATATTGATGCTTATGCCAAATTCAGCCAAGACACCATCAGAAAGCGTCTAATTATAGGCAAAGAAATTCTAACATTGAGTAAACTCAACAAGATATTTATCCGCGCCATTAAAGATGTCAGCGGCATCGATGCACCATATCAAACATGGCATCTGAAGACGCGACTACAGAAAAGCTTTCCACAGCTAGTCTACGTCAAAGCCAAAAGTAGAAACATGAGTGACATTGTGTTCAGTGAGAGTCTATCAGCAGAAGATTTGACCGAGGACTTGGTAGACGATACAGCAGGGAGTTCAACAGATGGAAGCACATATAATGAAGAGGAGAGTATACCAACTGTTTCAAAATCCAAAGTACCACCCACAAAGACGTGGTACCACTTTTGATGTATGAAGCTTATTGAATAATAATTGTGAGTGCTTCTGCATAATATCAATAACAACACTCGCAGATCAGTATAACATCGTTTATTCGTTTGTTTTATTCAACATTTGTAACCCCGTCTCACTCCTTCTCATCATAAATTCTTGGGATTCTTTAACATGCACAAAAATGTTCTGCATAATTTGCGAAGCTGGCACCTCCTAGGGCTCAGCTTAAGCAGCTCTAATCTGTGCATAGCTGGGCTATTAATTTAAGTTCTATTTAATTAAGTTCAAATTTGGCTCTGCAATTTTGCATCTATAGGCTTCAACTTGGTTATTATGACAAACCACTTCCGAGCAGAACGTGCATATGGTGCAGAGCCAACCTTGAGATGGTACCACCAAGCATATCGTATATATTGTAGATTTACTGTTACTTTATGTAGCTTCATAATAGTTTCTTCTAAACTGTTCTGTAATCTTTGCAGTTTCCCACTGGCTGTTCATAGAGAAACCAACGATAACATAACAGTGTGTAATGAAACTATATATGAAACTACGAATTACAATTATTTATACTTTCTTTGGCCTGCTTGTTTGTAAAGAAAAATGCTCTTTAATTTGGCATTTAAAAAAAATGCAGCCAATCACATCCACCTTTCAAATTATTTGCTCTGTTTGTTAAAGCCTATACATGAGCACAGTCTGATTACATGAGAATCATAAAACTTCCATTTCTTCACCTGTAGTTATCTCACGGAAACAATGAATTGACTGGTAGATAAAATGTTGTATTTTCTTCTCATACAATTCACATTCAATCAGACTATGACTCTTGTGGTACATGTATCTATAGAGACAAAATTTAACGTGTCATTGTGTTTGATAGATAATGCATATGTATAAAACAGTTAAACACTTTGCTTTGCTTTACTAGCGCTGTAACCATGACTATACGATCAGATGGAGAAGAATGGACGATTTCAAATCAATACGCTTCTAAGATGGGAGGATGTTAGAGGAACAGGATTTGAAGTGAAGACCTATTGTTTTAAATCATCCGCTCTTCTCCATCTGATCATATAGCTCAGTTGGTTAGAGTGTCGCACTAGCAAAGCGTAGGTTCTCAGGTTTGAATCCTAGATGATCAGTGATTTTTTTCACTATTGTCATCTATGTGTGGTTGACATATTTAAAATTAATTTATTCTTAAGTACAATAATTTTTTTATGAAAGTCCTGTGGTAATTTCCACCTTGTAAAGTTTTGTTCATGCTTTCGACCTTATATCTGTAAATATATTTAATTGTACAAATTTATCAAACTTGAAAGCTGTATATGAATAATGATGTAAATTATATTGTAGTATCATAAACACATTTCATTGTCTCAATTATTCATATATGTCTGCCTTATTCTGGCATGTACGCATTGTATTGAACATGGAAACAAAGCAAAAGTAACAGTACTCTTAAACACTGTTATCATGCAAGCAGTTTCCATGACATGTTATAGAAAAATGTTATTAGGGGTTTCGGCCTGGTAGCCGAAACGCCTATTGATTTCGTCCAGATTTTTTTTTTTTTCTTCTGATTCTTTCCGGCCCTATTCCCAAAATAGTTAGGTAGAACCTCCATATGACCGTGAAGTAGGGTACAAATGCAATTTTATTGCTGAAAATGATAGATGAGGGTGTCTCGATTCAGAATCTGACGGGTGCCCAATTGGCACCCTTGGGCAATTCTTTTTATTGACATCTTAAGCCACGCACAATTTTTTGATTATGTAATAATTATGACAAATGTAGTCTGTCATATAAACATATCATGTTTAGTATCAAATTAAAGCTACTGGTGTATGGAATGCATATATACAGTTAAGAAAACAATGACATAAAATGTAGGTCACTTTACGGTCATTAAAGGTCATACCAGGTCAAATGGAAAAGCATAGACCTATTGTAACAGAGAAATTATTAGTGATTGAAACTGATTGAAACTGAGTAAAATGAAGATGCTAATGGACGCATACTTTTACACATGTTAATTTTCCACTGATCTCATGTGACCTTAAAGTGACCATACAGTTACCTGTATTTTATCTTTGCCTTTTACGTGCATATATATTTGCGTTTCAAATGAAAACTGCTTCATGTTACATAACGAACATTTGTTCTCTTTCTCACCGGGACTTAATAAAAGTCGTAAAAGTGACATCATTGGCTTAAATGTTTAAATAGTTGACATATAATTTAAATTCTAAACGTTTTGGCCTGCAGTGTTGATAAACAAAGATTATTATTTGGTCTCATACCATGCATAAGGTGATCATTGATTGCTGCACTATCCAGTTGACTTGTTTGCATGGTACATGGGTTTAAATTGTACACATCTTTCCAACTGACAATAAAGTGTCATTTTGATTGCCTGCTATGACAATAGTAAGCATCCGTCCGTCAATACTGACGATGGACTGCGCCCGGGGGTTGTCATCTCTGTTGCAGCTGCGGCTGTGGCTGAGAAGTCCAATTTTTGCATGGCAGTCTCTGCCACAGTTATTGCAGACAAATGGGGAGGGGCTGCTACTCGCAATTTCTTCCTCTGCCTTTTCTCCTGCAGCAAGGAAGTGCGCCTCTCTTCAGTGCGATTGACCCCTGTGGCAACTGTCTGCCTCCAAGCGCTGCGATCCTGTGCAGCTTCCTCCCAGCTGTTGAGGTATATGCCAGCCTGCCTCATGTCACGTCTACAGACGTCCTTGAAGCATAGGTACGGGCGACCAGTTGGCCTGGAGCCTGATGAAAGCTCGCCATAAAGGATTGCTCTTGGCAGCCAACTGGAGTCCATCCTGAGGACGTGACCGAGCCATCTGAGTCAGCGCTGGCTCAGCATGGCGAACGTGGTGGTGGAGTGGGTGCGTTCCAGGACTTCTGATTTTGGGACTTTCTCCTGCAATGTAATGCCCAAGATGCGGCGTAGGCAGCGCAGGTGGAAGATGTTCAGCTGTTTTTCTTGTCTGAGATAGGTGGTCCAGGCCTCACTGCCGTATAGCAGAGTGCTGGTGACGCATGCTTGGTAGACCTGGAGTTTTGTGCACACGGCTAGGTTCTTGTAGCCACACTCTCTTTGCCAGCCTGGCCATCGCTGCGGCGGCCCTGGCAAGACGGGTGCTCAGTTCTGCGTCGAGTGACAGGTTGCTGGAGACTGTTGACCCGAGGTACGTGAAGAAGCCCACACAGTCAAGACATCTTGGGCCATGACATGGGTCTTCTCAATGCTGATAGAGAGGACAAACTCCTTGCAGGCATAAGAAAGCCTGTCGACCAACTGGTCCGCTGCTGGTGGATAAACTGACGGCAAGGATGCGTTCGGAGCCTCCTGTCGGCGGTATAATTGTGACAATTAGCGTGTTTTTCACTGCAAAGCCAACGCCGTGTTCTCGAGTCTCTTCCATGCTCTTGCCATGCCAGAAGAAAGTGTAGTTTTTCTCCTTTAGGGAGCCACTGTCAGCAAGCCGTGTCTCTTGGAGAGCGCAATGTCGACATTGAGTCGGTCGAGCTCATGGTCAATGATGGCGGTCTTGGGAGAGTCGTCGATGTGGTCAAGGCTGTCTGAGAGCCCTGTGTGCATGGCTCTTACATTCCAGCTTGATATTCGAAGAGCTGGCATCTCCGTTTTCAGTTTTCCTTTTTTGTCTGGTGCGGTGTCAACGTCCGCTTGTCGTGCTTTACACTAAGTCCCAAGTACCCATTGAGGCAGACGGACGTTGGCGGGTCGACACCTTACTGGCCGGGGGCTGCCCGGCTTGAGGCGGGCGGTAGCCGACCACTGGAACGCGATGATTCCTCCCACCGTCGAAGCCACTTTAGATGGGACTTATAACCCGTAACTGTCAGCTACCGTGTTGTGTCCTCACTCTAGGATGAGGCTGGAGTGACCTCTCCATGGCGCAAGCCTGGGCATGAAGTATGGAGATCCTGGGTTGCCCAGACGTCAGAAACCCCCTCTCGGCCTTGCTGATAAGCTCCAAAGGAATGCGAAGTATGACGTTTGGTACCAGCTTGGCTGCAGGAGCTGCCGAAACAGTGTTTGCAAGGCACCGTACTGCCTTCGGGGCTCCACTTCTGATTTGGAAGGTTTACTCCCTTACACGTGGCCGTTGGGTCAATTGTTGACCTCCTCCGCCCTGGCCGTAGGCTGTCTGATGTTGCTCATCCACCCAGTGATGCAGTGTAGACACCACACTCGGGTTTGAAATCAGAGTTTTCCTTCTCCTAGATGAACTGCCTTTCAAGGCTTACGAGCCCCATCTGCCCGGAGCAATCTGGTTTTAAGGCGACAGAAACACGCCTGCACACCTTTGCCTAAAGTTCGCAACAGGGATTGGCATGTGAAGCCGGGCAGATAAGAGTTTGACTAGGAGAGGCTGTTTGAGACGCAGACCATATGGGACATTTCATGGGTGCGAAGTGGCTCAGTACTCCACACATTCCCGGTCATTTCTAGCCCTTTGACCCCTATGACAATACAGGCAACATATTTATATGCACATTTTACACTGTATAGCTTACATTTTCCTTCATATTTGACCTGGTATGACCTTTAATGACCGTAAAGTGACCTACATTTTATGTCATTGTTTTTTCATCTATATATTTGCATTCCATGCACCAATAGCTTTAATTTGATACTAAACATGATATGTTTATATGACAGACAACATTTTGTCATAATTATTACATAATCAAAATGTGGGCGTGGCTTAAGATGACAATAAAAAAAATTGCCCAAGGGTGCCAAGTGGGCACCCGTCAGATTCTGAAACTAGACACCCTCATCTATCATTTTCAGCAATAAAATTGCATTTGTACCCTACTTCACGGTCCTCCCACAATTTTGATCATATCCACCTGACTATAAGTTTTGTACACGGATTTTGTTATGAGATAATCTTTAACTTAACAATGTCCTATAAGTATAAGTTATATACCATATCAAAGCTAAGGTCATGAAGTTGAACATAAAACGTAAATACCTGAGGATAATTAATTAATTGACTTAGTTATAATGACATGAATATTTAATTAGCCAATCTTGAGACCACCATAACTCAAAAAGTATACGTCCGATCGTCAAAGTTTTTTCGATTATATATTTCTTGGATAATGTAGAAGTGTTTGGTGGGTTAAAACATCGAACGACGTCACCATGACATCATTTATTGCGCGTTTTGTATATGTGTACAAAACCAACGGCTCTAAAAAATGCGTAAATAATTAAACACAACTTTTTATATAGGTTCAATTTTAGTTACCCATAAGACACAAATCAATTCTAAAACACAAATGCTTTTACTAAGAGGTATTCCAGGCCATTAAAACCAATCAAAGTACAACGTATTTCGACATTATTGTACGATTAAATTGGCAAATTTGCTACCATTGCTCGCTTTCTCTCGCTTGCATGCTACCGGAGATTGCCGTGCTAGTTCTAAACTTGATCAAGTCCTAATCCCATACACGACCGACGCTTTTGCGTATTTTGTTCAATGTACACAAAGTCCTTACGGTCGCAGACTTACACAAGTCCATTTCAATCTATGTAAGCTTTCAGAATGTCATTAGTCATCTGACAACCGTAGCTTAGCAAAATAGTATATTATTATTTTTCCACACAGGACGATGTAATCATGAATCAAAAAGAGTATTCGGCTAAAAAATGGATCGTGCGAATTTCTGGCATTTATGGACTTGCACTATCTTTAAACTGCGCACAATTTGCCCAATCTTTTGATCTTAACAATTTGTTGAGCTCAATCTGGAAAATTGTGCAAATTTGAAGAATGTACTCCACGAGCATCGACGCACAACCAAAATTGGCATTTTTTTTAGGACCAAAATTCAACACCCCCTTTTTTTCAATCATTCTTATTTCATAGCTTCACAAATGTCTATTTGCACATCTTGGCAATGTCACATTAAGGTAGTCTGTGTCAGTATGTCTGTATTCAAAAAACAAAACTGATCATGAGTAAAATACATGGTCAAGGTAGAACAAGGAATGCTTTTATAACCGCCATGTATAATACAAAAACATTTTACAGCCCAAGGGATAAAGCACAAGTGGTATATGCCATTTGGTTATTATTTCAGTCATACATATAATGCGTATTCTACGGAAGTGTATTTAGGACATACCGGGAAAAAAAATCGGGCTCCACTAATCCGCCCGGGCGTATTACTATTCTGCCCGGGCGGATTACTATTCCGCCCCCCCCAAAAATAAATCGGGCTACACTATTCCGCCCGGGCGGATTACTATTCCGCCCGGGCAGTAAAGTAATCCGCCACACGTACATGCTCCGCAGCTGGCCCTGTGTTACACCAGGCGGCCTCGTAATCCGCCCGGGCGGAAAACCATTCTGCCCAGGCGGATTACTACTCCGCCCGGGCGGATTACTATTCCGCCCGGACGGTAAAGTAATCCGCCGCACATACATGCTCCGCAGCTGGCCCCAAATTATGCCAGGCGGCCTCGTAATCCCCCCGGGCGGAAAACCATTCCGCCCAGGCGGATTACTACTTCGCCCGGGCGGATTACTATTCCGCCCGGGCAGTAAAGTAATCGCCACACGTACATGCTCCGTAGCTGGCCCTGTATTACACCAGGCGGCCTCGTTATCCGCCCGGGCGGAAAACCATTCCGCCCAGGCGGATTACTACTCCGCCCGACGGATTACTATTACGCCCGGAATGGTAATCCGCCTGGGCTGAATAGTAATCCGCCGCACGTACATGCTCCGCCGCTGGCCCCGTATTACGCCAGGCGGCCTCGTAATCCGCCAGGCGGCCTCGTAATCCGCCAGGTGGCCTCGTAATCCGCCCAAGCTGAATGGTAATCCGCCGCACATACATGCTCCGCAGCTGGCCCCGTATTACGCCAGGCGGCCTCGTAATCCGTCCGGGCGGAATGGTAATCCGCCCAGGCGGAATAGTAATCCGCGCGGGCGGAATACCATTCCGCCTGGGCGGATTACTACTCCGCCTGGGCGGTATACTATTCCGCCCGAAAAAAAAAATCGGGCTCCACTATTCCGCCCGGGCGGATTACTATTCTGCCCGGGCGTATTACTATTCCAACCGGGCGGAATACTAATCCGCCGCACGTACATGCTCTGCAATCCGTAATCCGCCCGGGTGGAATAGTAATCTGCCGCACGTACATGCTACGCAGCTGGCCCCGTATTATGCCAGGCGGCCTCGTAATCCGCCCGGAATGGTATTCCGCCCGCGCGGATTACTATTCCACCCGGGCGGATTACCATTCTGCCCGAAAAAAAAAATTGGGCTCCACCATTCTGCCCGGGCGGATTACTATTCCGCCCAGGCGGATTACTATTCCAACCAGGCGGATCATACTAATCCGCTGCACGTACATGCTCTGCAATCCGTAATCCGCCCGGGCGGAATGGTAATCCGCCCGGGCGGAATAGTAATCTGCCCGGGCGGATTGGTAATCCACCGGGGAGGAATGGTAATCCCCCGGACGGAATAATAATCCGCTCAGGCGGATTAGCGGAGCCCGATTTTTTTTTTCGGTATGTCCTAAATACACTTCCGTAGTATTCATATGAGAATTTGACTAGTTTTCAAATAATTGTCCCTCGTAAGTGGACAACTTCAGTTTGCAAGTAGACTGTTTTGAAACGCTTTAAAGGGTATGATGCATGAGTATTAATAATAAACAGTTTTTAAATCACAGCTGAGTTTTTATAAACATAAAGACATGATAACTGTGACATCACATAATTAATAAACAGTTGACTGATTTAGGTTTTGAAAAACTTACATTATAAATTGCACTGTACACTTTTAATTGCACTGTAGAAACTCACAATTGGCTGTTAATTTACAGTTTTTGATTTTATTTTGGTTACTGTTGTTATATACAAAATCACAGATTTCTGATATGACAAATGCAGTATACACATGTATCTATTATGGTGATCACTTCAACTGGTAAAACAAGGTCTCTCTTTTTATGAAGGGAATATTTTGAAACCATTTCAATTTTTTCCATTTAAAAATGTTTTGTGGTGATGTCTTAAATACAAGAAAGCAAGCTGAAGACCTCCTAACACTTTCAAAACATCTGGATTCCTTTTGTTAAGTTCTCAGTTTCAACAGGTGATCATGTTGTCAACTACGTACCTAACATGTTCATTAGTGTTTTTAATTTATGTTGACACATGTAATGCACGAAAAACATAAGTATCGAGATCAAGATCCAAAAGATTTAAATACATTTACATGTTATAGCCTACTACACCTCAAATGTGGACAACACATGGTGTCATCACTATAGCATAACATATTATAATAGTGCTTTACAGAATGCTGAAATAGTCCCCATTGCAAAAAAACTAAATGTAGCAGGCAATCTTGTATGAGCATACTGTTTTATCATTTCACAACTGTTAAGAGGAGACAACTTACAGTTGCTTGTTTTTAATAATGAATACAATCATGGCTTGTAAATGATCTCCACTCATAAAATCATAGTTTGTTATGTAATCTAGAAACAAAGACGTCTAATTATCAATGTAACTCTTTAATACCATTTTCTACATCAATGTTTTATTTTAAAAATTATACTGTTCAACTTTCAAAACTTGTTCTTAAAATCATTCTTTTTATTAAAAACACCATTCCTGGTGCACAAAACCTAAAATTATGTCTCCATTATTAAAAGTGTTCACATAATTCTCTGTCTAACATAGTGCACTGCAACATCACTCCCGGGCTGCAAGATACCCACGTAACTCTCGCCACAATGGTTTTATAGCTGACCCCACAGCGCAGTGCGCTACATTTGCAACATTCGTAACTATAGGTCTTCTCTGATGTTAATGTATGGAATCTCTGCAACACCCAATCATTCAATTACTAATTATTATGACGGCATTATGTTACATCGCCCTCTATCAACTGAAGTGATATGAGTCTAGGAAATAATTAAGGCGATATACGATGGTTGCTTTCCTAGCTCCTGACCAAGGTCTTTATTCTTTCATACCACTTTATAAGAAGAATGATAACACAGTGGTGTACAATATACATGGGCAGGATAAAGTAGTCCCATATCACAACATCCCCCCTCTTTTGAAAGAAAATAATTTGGGCACAAAAATTAGTTTGTGGGGAGACATCTAGGATATGATTATAATGAAGTAGGTACTTGAAAATGGTTGGATAGATAAGGTGTTGTTTGAACATCCAGTTGCAATTTGAAATAAAAATTTCAGAATATTGTGGAAAGTTGTCGCATTCACAATTATTTTCTAATGAGTGATGTTTAACTTAAGAACTAGGAATTAAACAGTAAACAACTCAAACACACCGATGGTGTAACTTTGAACTTCAGCTCATAACAACTTTTGAGATTCAAAACAACTTTTGATATTCAAAACAACTTTAGTCGTCTGTGTATCTGGCTGGTTTGCGGCTGAGCCGCCCTGATCTGGTCTTAGTAGCAGACTGTTTAGGGGAAACATTAGTAGCTGTCTGAGACCATTTGTTACCACGTGTTGAGGTTGCTTTTTGCAAGTTTGGCATACGCTCTCGCGCAGTCTTGTATTTGCCTCCAGTATCTGGTTGGTCTGGTTGGTCTGGTTGGTCAGCAAATCTAACGCGCTTAGGGGTTTGGTCAAACTGTATACGCGTAGGCTGCACCAAGTTGGCGCTTGCGCTTAGCTTAGACGCAGTTTGGCCTGGCATTTCGCGCAGGTGCGATCTGTTGCGACGAAGTTTGTTTCCGTTTGGCGTCATGACCTCATACGACCGTGGTTCCTTGCATACCTTGGTGACTTCTCCTGGAAACCATGTTTTGCTAGGTGTGTCTAGGACCCTGACCTTCTGGCCAACATACAGTGGCGGGAGACTTGGACCGGCATGCTTGTCGTGGTCGTTTTTCATCTTGTCTCTCCTGTCCTGTAGGTGTTCATGGTTTTCCGCGTGCTTCTGCATGGCATCATATGGATTGTTGCTTGGCAGGGTTGTACGGACTGGTCGACCAAACATGATCTCAGCTGGTGCAGGTAGGTTGGCATCAATGGGTGTTGCTCTTAGATGGAGCATAGCCATATGGACATCCTGGTTTGTCTTGTGGCACTTTTTCAAAACTGATTTGACAGTTCGGACCATCCGTTCTGCTTGCCCGTTAGATCGGGGATACCTTGGCGAGGAAGTAGTGTGCTTGACTAACCATTTGGCACACATGTCCTTATATGCGGTACCAGCGAATTGGGGGCCATTGTCGGAGATCATTTCGACTGGGGCTCCAAGGAGTCCGAACGTGGCAGCCGTAGCTTGTGCAACTGATGCGCTTGTAGTAGAGGTCATCTTATGAACCACTGGATACTTTGAATGATAGTCCACAATGATGAGGTAGTCCTGTCCGTTCAGCTCAAATAGGTCAGTTCCTAACTTCGACCAGGGTGTAGTTGGAATGTCGTGAGGTGCCAAAGGTTCCTTTTGCTGGCGAGTTTGGGTTTCTTGACATGGCTCACATTCTCCAACGAGTTTCGCTATATCTTCATTGATCTTTGGCCAATAGACTGAATTGCGAGCAAGTCGACGAGTTTTCTCAACTCCCATGTGGCCAATGTGCAATCGATTGAGTATATCTTTGCGCATGCTCTCCGGTATCAGGACTTGTCTACCCTTGAAAACTACGCCACAAGAGATTCCCAGCTCGTCTCTGTATGACCAATATGGCCGCAAGTCTCGTGGGAGGTCCTTAATGGAATCTGGCCACCCTGCATATATGACTTGTCGTAGTTCCTTCAGTATTGGGTCGCGTGATGTCTCTTCTTGCAGTACTTCTTGTTTGGCACTGCCAAAATGAACGAGGTCGATCTCCTGTGTGACTGGACAGTCAGTGAGAGTTACATCATCCACCTGGATGTCTAGGGGAACATCCTGTCGTTTGTCTGGATTTGGCAATCTACTAAGTGCATCAGCAAGTGTCATCGATGGTCCTGGTTTATATTCAATGGAGAAAGTGTATCCTTGAATCTTAATGAGCAACCTTTGAAGGCGCGGTGGAGCACTCGTCAATGGTTTGGCACAGATCGTGACCAGTGGCTTGTGGTCTGTGTGAATAACAAAGTCGCTGCCGAACAGGTATGTATGGAATCTGGTAATGCCAAACACTAGTGCAAGGGTTTCTCTCTCGATGTTAGAGTAGTTTGCCTGTGCCGGGGATAAACTCTTTGACGCGAACGCCACTGGCTTCCCCTTCTGAAGAAGACACGCACCAAGGCCTTTTTGGGAGGCGTCGACTTCTAGAATGGTTGGTACTGATGGATTGTAGTACTGTAGGCATGAACCTGCCCTGATGGAGTGTTTCAATAAGACAAACGAAGCTTGGTGATTCTCTTGCCAGAGGTATGGGACATTCTTACGAAGCAAATCACGTAACGGTGAAGCCTTCTCCGCAAAGTTTGGAATGTAGGCGGAGACGTAGGTCATCAGCCCAAGGAATTTCTGGAGGTCTTCCTTGTCTTGTGGAGTAGGAATGGCATATATATCCTCGATTCGACTTGGGTCTGGGTAGATACCTCCAGTAGAGTATATAGAACCGAAGAAGTTGATGAGGTCCACCTTAATGTTGCACTTCTTGCTGTTGAAAACAAGGCCTTCCCGTGCTGCTGTTTCTAGCAGACAAAGCAGATTAGCGTCATGCTCTTCCTCATTCTGGCCGTAGACGGCAATGTCGTCTGCAATCCCTACACAGCCAGGGACTTGGTCTGTGATCCTATCCATTCCCTGTTGGAAGATGTCTTGGCTGACCGCTAACCCGAAAGGAAGACGTTTAAAACAGTACCTCCCAAAAGGTGTCCGGAAGGTAGTGAGGTCTTGTGACTCCTCATCAAGATGAACAGACCAGTAGCCCGCCTTCGCATCTAATTTAGAAAAGAACTTGGCGTTACTAAACGCGGGATTGAGCTCCTCCAATGTTGGAATTTTGTGGGGGCATCGCTTCAGGCTATTGTTGAGACGTTTGGGATCTAAGCAGATCCGCAATGATCCATCCTTCTTCACACTCGTGGTAATTGAACTGCACCAATCTGTGTGGTATGTAACAGGACGGATAACTCCGTCTTTCTCCATTTTGTCTAGCTCGGCCTGTAATTTCGGTTTAAGGTGGATACTACACTTGCGTGGAGCGTCGATAGTAGGTTTCGCATCATCCTTGAGGTACAAATGGGCTTCCCCCTTGAAATTGCCAAGTGTGTCGAACTGCTGAGGGTATCGGGTCTTTAAGTCATCTACTGATCTGATTGGCGTATCCAGCGTGGTTGCACGACATGCCTGGTGTGTCTCGCTTGGTGGTGCAGGTGGCCGTTTCAGTTGTGCTGGCTGGCCTTCTGGCACATAGATGGTATGGATGGTGACCATCTGGAGTTTACGGCATGTTGGTAAACCGGCTATCGCTGGGCCTGGAACATCCACAACGTAGAACATCTCATCGTTCCAGATGGACTCTTTATACTTGCACTTCAGGGAAATGCTTCCAAGGCATTTGATCTCCGACCCATTATAGGCAGTGAGCCTAACATTTGTGCGTCTTGTTTGGCTTGACCAGTTATCACCGTACATCTGCCTGACGGTACGCAAAGGAAGTGTGTTAGCACTTGCCCCGGTGTCAACCTTCAGCTTGAGTCGTTTCACACCATGGAGGTTCGGGCACTCAACATCTATTATGCTGAAAGCTTCATCGAGTTTATTTGGCTGTACGGGAGTCATGCTAAGATCAGAGATGTGGATCGAGTAAAGCAAATCAACTTGGGATTGGTCGTCATCGTGATTGTCTGTTGCAGTGTAATGCTGAGCACGGTTGTCTTGCATGAGGTCAACCGGTCTGGAATCACCACGACTTTTGGATCTTGCACCTTTGGTTCTCGATCTGGATTGCGATCTGCCTCGCGATGCACTGCGCCGCCGCTGAGTTGGTTTGCCTTTTTGCTGCTTGCGCTTTGACTTACGGCAGCACTTGGCCCAATGTCCTTTAGATCCGCAGGCCTTACAGGTGTCATTGTATGCGGGGCATTTTCGCGGCTGGTGTGTTAGATTGCAGTTTGAGCATGCTTTGCGGGATCGCTGCATAGCATCGACTGAAGCGCTTTTGCCGTTGAGCGACTGCAGGCATTGTTTGCTAGCGGCCATGGCTTCATATTTGCGGCCCTCGGCTAGGATTTCATCGATTTTGAACCCTTTTGGCTTGTCTAACAACTCTTTCTGAAAAGAATCAAAAGATGTGGAGGCAATTACAAGCTCAATAATGCGTTCGTCCAGTTCGGCTGTCTCAAAATCGCAATGTTTCGCTTTCTCACAACACCTGGTCACAAAACCGTCAATACTTTCCCCATCCTTCTGCCTATAACGCATTAATTCTAAGCGATGGACACGAAAGTTAACTTTAACCTGTAGCTGATCGTCAAACAATGCCCAAATTTTTTGAGGGTCAAGTTGGTCCTCATCGGTTAAGCTTGATGCGTTTAGCCTTTTGAGCCCTTGATTGCCTAGCGCGATCTTTAACTTCACAGCAATTTTATGAGGGTCTGTTACCTCATTATCTAGTAAACAAAGTTTCATGCGCTGGCGGAAAAGCACAAACTCTTCTGAAATATCAGTAACACCCCAGTTCATTTCTGGGTATTTGGCCATTGTTTGATTGGGTGTAGCCAGGAAGAATACACATACAAATTGTGAAGAAGTAAAATATCACAAAATTCTATGATAGCAGTGAAATTATTAGAGTAAACTCTACAATATTGGCAATGTTTCAATTCCCAAGAGTCAATTAAATGTCCAGGTCGTGTTTACAGGTCAGTCGAAACAAATCAGCAAAGGTTCTGGAATGCAGATAATCAGGATACTATATTGAACCAAGGTCACTGTTCAATATCTTCGATTTCCCCGTCTCCGGTGTCGGTGATTTGTGACACGCCCACTCCGCCGTCGGTAGATCCTCGTGTGGATGGGTAGTTGATTCGGTTGTAGCTGTCCGGGTATTGGGCTACACGTCATAAACACAGTTGCTCACTCTTCCCATTCATAAAAACGGTGATGCATAGTTCCGGCTGCAACGTAGGAGCGGAGTACTATCTCCTGATGTTATTTGGCTAAACCAAACAATTTGTTAGTCCAATGATGCGGATGGATACGGTCAAAGGTCAATCAATCTTGTAGACACGGTAGGGGTTGCCTTCATGGAACATGTATTCGCGTTGTCGGAACTAGTTTAATCTCATGTACACTGGATCGATATGATGGTGCGTGTGCCTGTGCTTTTGATATTGCACGACTACACTAAACGAAGTAGTTCGTAAGTTTTTCACCAAAGTTACAAAAAATCCAATATGTATAAGCGAATTCTCGATCCTACCGTGGTGGATAGTCCCTGATGCATCCAGAGGATGGGTCTCAGCAACGTTGGTATGGGCTTTCGGTAAGTTTTATGTCCGACAGGCGATGAGAAATACCGCCGGTGACTGTCACGTTCCACTGTACTGTACACAAGCGTTTGTGGTACATGCAGCATGCAACGATGCTGGCTGATTTATGTACGTGCAACAAGTCTCTCAGTCGGACCGCCGTGGTCAGTGTTCCACTCGGAAATTTCAATGCTTGAAATATCTGTCGTACGGTGAGTAACGAGGCCAATGCTAAAGCAAGTGATGCTATAGATCTTTTCACCGCTGCCACCATGAAGTGATATGAGTCTAGGAAATAATTAAGGCGATATACGATGGTTGCTTTCCTAGCTCCTGACCAAGGTCTTTATTCTTTCATACCACTTTATAAGAAGAATGATAACACAGTGGTGTACAATATATATGGGCAGGATAAAGTAGTCCCATATCACAACATCAACGTGTGCAAAGTTTACACCAAAGGGTGCTTTTTTGTATTTTCAGGGTTTTTTTCTAGGGCTTTTGTATACGGACAAGTCTCATTCAATAATGAAGCCTAGAAAAAGCGGTATGAAAAACGTGTTTTCGTCATCGTCACGTACATTACTGCCATCAGCTGTCAAGTTATATCAATTCAAAGTTTATTAATAAAAATAATGTATATTCTGAACCGCGTGTTATACAGTTATATTTTTTTTAAGCTTTCTTAAAACTTAAAACACAAATAACATTGTATTTTGAAAAGGTGACCACACTTCGACCTTTCCTTTTGATTCAAACAAGTTCATATATCTCTTAGCCCACATGTCATAAACTCATAATCTTTCTGCTTTCTTGTAGCTTATTACGCATTTCACACGTTTATTAAAATGAAAATACCCCACTTCCACCTTTTCTTACAGTTCATACATCACGCAAGTTCAATGGGTTTACGACCAAACATAACGTAATGCATGTGAATTGGCTATATGAAATATGAAATATTTTTCTCTTTTTGTTCCCCTAACCGAAACCCCTCTGTGTTCGTTTTTACGAACACTTAATTTCTAGTTATTATTATTATTATTTTTTTTTTTAAGAGTCCACCATATTGAAACTACGTCTATAACTGAGCCAACACGTCTGTTAGGGTTTGGTCGGAACAGCCTCATAAACACGTTTCTGGTCGCGTTGGGGTGGCCAAAACGCACTGATTGGTTTCTGGTCTTTTTTAAAGCTTTGTTCACAGGCTTGGCCCAGTTCCATGGCTCTGCTTATCGTTGAGTTCTTTGTCAACTCCGGGTAAGCAGAGCCATGACATTGGACCCTGATTTTAACAGATTATAAATTTCCCATAGGGTTTTTGCTACTTTGCAAAAAAGGTATACATAGTTTGCTTTTCTTCGATCACACTAAGCAGATGATGGATGGGGATGGGGGCGGGGGGGGGGGGGGGCAAGTGTTCTGAGTAGGGGTTCAATCCTTTCCTGACACCCGATGCGCCCACAACTGTTTTTTCGCATACTGGTGCAACAGGGGTGTCTCGTGTCTTTTGGTTGTCACACCCTTCGATTTTAAAAAATCTCATGTATTTTTCATTTCAAAGTCCATTTTTGCATGCAAGCGTTGAGCAATTTGGACGCTTTGATTTTTTTCTCCCTTCAATTTCTTCTTCTTGTTCTTCCTTTTAAAAAAAATTACAACGGTGTACCTATACTTTCATCTCAATCTTTACCGTGAGTGGTGAGCCCCAGCGGCGTAGCCAAGTGGGTCTGGGGGCACGTGCCCCCACCCCAACCCCCACCCCCTGGCTACGCCGCTGGCGAGCCCCTCAAGTGAAACGCTTTAATTTCCTTGTTATTGCACTTTGATGGCTTGCTTTATTAATGATGCGTCTCGTATTGTATTTTTATGACTAGTGTAGCAATTTGCTTGTTGGGGTAGATTACAGCGATCATTACTCAAAAACCACTTCTTTCATTTTTTCTTCTTCTTCAAAAAGCCAAAAGAAGAACTGTAGTCGCAAACACTGATGATAAAAATTATTGACTCAGTCGATGGGTTGTCGGTATAATCTCTTAAGATCTAGCTTCTTTACTTAAAGGTTATTCCAAAAAGAAATAGATTAGATAAGACGATGCGTTTTATGTGAAATATTTTTAATTGCTTATAGAGAGCATTAAGGGCTTAAGGGCTTCATAGTTATAGCCAAGCATGGAACTAACCACCAATGTATAAAACCTCGATACAAAGGGACAGTTATAAGAAAATAATACAAGATTTTTTTGTACATTTATTTTGTCTGCGGAGAACGCTCCTTTATACGCCCCTGGATACACGTTCCATTTTCTCTTTAATTCATATGACCTTTGACTTTTACACACTTTGACAGCTTGACCTCAAATTCATTCTCTATGAAAACAGTTCCCTGTGTTACATGAAAGAAGCAAATTGCATAAGTCCAACTTTAAATAAGTGCGCGATTATGCAAATTTGTAAATAAGTTCACTCATGGATGATTAAACACATAATATTGCGGGTTATCTACCTTCATACCATTATGCAGCAGCATATCAGAGTTGAATGGCCAGGTTAGTTCGTTCACCTTCTTTCATACACCAAACTGGTTGAGCGTACTGTTACTTTTGTATATCTTTTGTCTGTAAATCTCTCATCCGTTTACACACCAATGTTTTGACACCCATGTTCCGACATTCCTAATGTACATTCCTCATCCTTACCCTACTCCCAACCTTAGCGTGCAGGGCCCAATTTCATAAAACTGTTACTGCTTAGCAAATTTCTATACTTAGCAAGAAATGAGCGGGGTATCAGTGGCAACAATGTGACTTTATGGAATATTGGCTGGTAACCTGTTTCTGATAAGCAAGATTTGTGTGCTTACAGGCTTTATGAAATTGGGCACAGACCATTCCCAAGGCCCCCCCCCCCCCAGGCTACTCCACTGCGTCACAGATGTTCAGTCAATCTGCCGTGGAGGTAAAAACAAAAAGCAATAGACCTACATGTATTCGTGTAAACAGAAAAAATGTTTTAAAAATACTGAAAATACTACAGAAAAGCCCATCAAAATGTAAATTTTAATATAAAAAGTCCAGATTTTAAAGGGAGTTGGGCACTTGGGGTGGGTGGGGGCACGGGCATAGTTGTACCCTACAAAGACGCTTGAGGGCGGGCTATTGGTTGGTGCGGGTTCATTGACACGCTTCCTTTTCGGTCCTTGAGATAAATTAGTGATACTGAGTGATAGCATGTATAGTGAAGAGGGGTCGGGCATTTAACTTCCCGCGCAATTTGTTTTTCACTGTTTTCACGTTAAAGAAGACGTGAAGTACTTCATTTCAAACCAGGATGCCTGCCATTAAGTTACAACATGTTGTGTCGTCGAGTAGTGAAGATACGGTGAGTGTCTGCCATGCTGAAAACTTTACTAGTTTTTTAATAGGTCTTGACAAATAATGTAGGTATGTGAAGAAAAATGTCAAAGTGAACCAATACCAATGCAATTAGTACCACTGGAAAGAGCTTGAAAAATCCTACACAGTGATACCCAAATTATTGAGATATCTTAAATAATAAGGAAGTTACAAGCATTTGAAGCTCCTTAATTAGCGTCATTTATCTTATTACACAGGTAATTGATTAGAATTTTGTGACCAAAAATGCGACTATTTTGAATAAAAATGCTTGTGGTTCATGCCAATTGCCCACAGACCTGGCCAGAACCTCGTCAGTCAATTTTTTTTCTTACCCATAAAATACAACGAAACTTTGAGATTTTAAAGACGAAATAACAACCAATATGTAAGATTACATTTAAATAACGTAAGATTTGGCGTTAGAGTGGTATTTGTGCCGTCAAAACTTGTAATTTCTTCAACTTTTCCAGCAAAGGTAAAAACATTCACCAATTCGAAAAATCAAACATGGCGGGTATAAGAGGGGATTTTCCACTATGTCGCCGTCATCGACAGCCACCCAGAATGCGAATTTATGGGGATGTCCCCAGCACGCATGATGTAGATGCGGAACAGAAATCTGGCAGAAAATGGCGGCCGCAATCGATGCGGATCTTCACATACCTAAATAATGTCAGTCACTCAGCTTCAGCTCAGTTACTGTTTAAATTTTTTTAAACCCTGGCCGTGGATGGACAGTGAGTGAGTAATGGAGGGAGACCTCCGGCTCTATCTAGTCTCTAGGCTAACGATGTTCTCTTAGTCCTACCACCAGTCCTAAACGTAGAACGGTATATCAGGGATATGACTACATTACATTGACATTACATAGCTGAGGTTTGTTCCTCTCCACGAGCCTCGTACTCGTCGATAATCATGAACAAAATCCTATTCGAAAAGTTTTCGGTTTTGCCCTTCACTTCAGTGCTTTTTTTTGTTAAGCGGATGTTGCCTATAACATGACTCACACACAGCATGGAAGTAGAATTCTACCTCCAGAATGCACACAGTCATACAGTCACACAGTCACACAGTCAACAGTTAGTATACATTTTTTACATGGTATAAATAGTATTATTATTAGTAGTCACCGTGAGCTCGGGGCGGGTAAATTCTCACCATCATTCAGAATACTTCCGTAATCGGCATTGCCTTTTGAAAACAAATATGGCTGCTTCCATGAAAAAAAACCAACCCAAGCCAAAACCAAAAAACGTTCATTATCATGGACAGCGTTGCGTGTAGCATACTACTACAACTAGGTTTTTTGTCTCTCCAACCAAGATGCGAGCCTGTTGTAAGTGTAAGCCTGTTTGATATGCTGTGTGCAACGCTGGACCATGATAACAGTTCGCTCCTCTTAACTTCTTGTTTTCTAGATAGAAAGCAGCCATTGCTTTCAAAAGGCAAGGCAATGCCAACTCTGAAAGACAGCGAGAATTCGTTCGATTTGTTTTTTCTTCTTTTTTTGCGGAGTTACATTTGTGGACCCAGCCTAAGTTTACTGTGAGTACAATGAACACGTAAAGCATAATTTTGGCAAGATTCAGTTTTAAAAAAGAACTTTAGTAAAGTCTAAAAAAAAAAGGTGCATTAAGGATTTTTTACATGATGATCTTGTATGAGGTTTGTGGAGACAACATAGCGGAACAATTTCTCGAAACAAACAATGTTAGTCTTGAAGATCGTCTTCCTTGGAATTGGAATGTTAGTCTTTTTATTAAAAATGCTATGATAGCTCTTATCTTTCAACTATTTTTAATAAAGATTTGGCCAGCTCCAGTATTACAAATGCAAGGATCCTATATTCAAAGTGTTATTCACTAAAATCACTAGTACTGGCGTTGTACTTTTATATGTTTTCAGACACATAAGGCAGACAATCTGTTAAAGCCAGAGTCTTATCGAAAGTGGAAATGCGCTGAAGATGCTGACAGAAAAGCGTCTGTGATTTTACAGGTAAGATGCACCCAGGGTGTGGTTTAATAACACTGCATCATTTTGAATGGTGTATTAATTTAGTATACTGCCAGTGCCGTGTGTCCAACCAGTTGATGCAAATTTTTCCCGGATGCATGCCTGGAAACGTGAATTACTATGTATTTTTGTGGTCTGAAATAATGCCGAATTATCCCTTTGCGAAGTTGTGTGGAAGTTATTGTGTAACCCTTGATTCCAGACTTTTGTCCTTACAAATTGCAAGAAAGGGATTCTGATTGTGTTGGCATCCAGGCTTCCACAGTTGTATTTGGATGTCGGACACTTCGTACCTTTGCCACTTCGTACCCTGGACACTTCGTACCTTCGGGACACTTCGTACCGTAACCAAATTGGTCACTACGTACCGCGGGCGGGGTACGAAGTCAGTGACCATCAGCTGAGTCACTTCGTACCTTCAGCCGAGTCACTTCGTACCTTCAGTAAAATGTGTAATTCCTTAATAAGGATATAATTTTCGTTGAGATACAAAATAATACTTAATGAATTGTCATTTTGTTTAATTATTTGAATGTCCTTTTTAATGTGAAATGTGATTACTTTTATTATCTAACTAAAAATATCTTTAAAATACCTTTATTTTGTCCGTATTTTGTATATTTTTGTTCTTGTGTACCATTATCTCAGCACGCAATATTTTCTACCCCATACCTTTATTTTGTCCGTATTTTGTAACTTTTGTGTTTGAATGTATCATTATCTCGGCACGCAAATTTGATATGGAATACTTTCCAGCTTTAGCTTTTTATGAAATTGATGTAAAAGTGTACTGGTTGTTTTTGTTTTTAATTTGGTTTATTCTCTCGGCATGTAAATATGCTATTGGATAGTCCACTATCCATTTTATTTTTAATACATAATGAATTGTCATTTTGTTTAATTGTGAAATTGTTTTTATTGTGGAATTTGAGTACTTTTATTTAAAATACATTTGTTTTGTTCGTATTTTGTAAACTCAATTTGTTTGTTTCTTACGTCTCATTCTCTCTGCACGTAAAAATGATATTGAATTCTGAGGGTACGAAGTGTCTCGTGAGAAGGTACGAAGTGTCTTGTGAGAAGGTACGAAGTGTCCTAGGTACGAAGTGTCCAAAGTCACTTCGCACCTTGAAAAGGTACGAAGTGTCCAGGGTACGAAGTGGCAAAGGTACGAAGTGTCCTGACACCTTGTATTTCAGCTCATTGGCAGTAGGCCCCAAAGTCCAAGCGCACTGAAATTCCGTGTCTCTCGGCCGAAGTTTTCCGGTTCATGCTGCGTGAATATGGTATTATTCTCTGAAGATGAAGAACAAATCCAGGTCCTTCAAAGATAATGTTTGTGCTCTTGTTTTTGTCATGTCAGGGTTTCTTTTTGCCACGATAATCTTAAAGAAAACGATTCTGGCAAGTCGTGATGCCTCAATAACTGTTGTCCATACATCAAATTGTAATTCCTTAATAACCGGTCTCTAATTTAATAATAATAAATAATAGTACAGAACATTGGTAACGCGCACAAATCCGCAAAAAAACACTCATGGCGCATACAGAGCGAACATGATCATGATAGTCCTCTAAATATAATGATAAAAAGTAGTATTAGCTGTTGCAAACTGCTTACCAACCAAAAGGACCTATGGTATACACACATAAATGCAAAAAAAAGTTAGTGGCCTGACGTTACGACCCTAGCAGAGTCTTTCTCGAAGGCTAAATGACAAGACTACAAACATAAACTCAATGATGGGGAGAGAGAGAGAAAAGTAGTTTATTGGTGAATGGTCTGAACATCCAAGAAGGAAATGACTTAACTTGTTGTCTTTGCCTTCTCCTTTTCACCACAGATAAGCCCCCCTCCCCTAGTCTGCCTCATTCACCAATAAACTACTTTTCTCTCCCTCTCCCCATCATTGAATTTGTCCTTTGTGTTCCCCACCTCTTGTGGTCAACCATCCCCTTCCCCTCATTCCCCCTCCCTTTTGTTACCCTCCTTTCTGTTCAGCCTCCTGCTTTCTCTGTTTATTTTCCTCTCCATCATCTATTTCCACTTGACTGCTTTTGTTTACAGCCGTAATGGATACACCTATTTATGTTTGTAGTCTTGTCATTTAGCCTTCGAGAAAGACTCTGCTAGGGTCGAAATGTCAGGCCATTAACTATTTTTTTGTAAATATAGATGTAACGATGTCAACACTCCTTTGGCTATGACCCTGCCCCCTTTCTGTTGGTGTCAAGTAAAATTACTTAATTTACATGTAGTTAGATTAAGGTGTAATTTAGTTTACT
Source organism: Pisaster brevispinus (assembly GCA_023634235.1). NCBI lineage: Eukaryota > Metazoa > Echinodermata > Asteroidea > Forcipulatida > Asteriidae > Pisaster > Pisaster brevispinus. The sequence continues at coordinate 6,629,327 of JAMKCF010000016.1, read as the reverse complement.
CCACTGAATGTAACATTTTGTTTTGGTAAACCCAGTGACAGCCTCAAAATAAGTTAAACTAGAATGTAGGGGTATACACCCTAGCCCTGTATGTAGCACATGTAGGACTCTTCCTCTGTGCTGTGTACAGATCATAAAAATCATATAAAGATGAAAGGCCTCCAGCAGGGCTGTGATATACATGTACCCAGATTGTCAAAACATCTATCTGTAGATGTTCTGTCCCAACTAGGATAGTTGTAAATATCACAACCATGGAGGCCTTTCACCTTTATTAGGAATTTAGGCCTATTAGGAATTTATTGTAATGAATAGTGAACCCTCTTATGTAATCGTTGGTATGGTTAGTCTCCCTGGTGACTCATTACTTCAGATAGCATCCTGGCTGTCAGTGCCAGTCTGACCATAGAGCTCTGTGACTCTATGGTCTGACCATGGAGCTATAAAAAGGACCAATGTTCCTTGGTCTGTCTGTCCATAGCTCTATGGTCTGTCTATGGTCTGATGAAGGGAGAAAGTGCTGTTCCTCCAAAAATTTCTTCTATAGGCCCAATTTTCCAAGTTTTTGTAATTTTAAGCATAGTTGCTGATGCATTCGGTAAGCTTTTTACATGTAGTTTGTATTGTCCACTGTCTTTTGCTATTATTAATTTATTTCTTGCATTCATTTTGATATTACTTTAAGATAGACTTTTTGCTAACTTGTACTTGGAACTAAATTATCATGGAGGAAGGAATGTTCTCCATTTTATATTTTTCATATTTATTGGTTGTTACTGTAAGGAATTTGTTTTTCCATGGTTTATGATGTTTTGACTGCAGCTTCACGATTCCTACATGTATGGGTTACATGCACACTGCAGGTTTTGGTCACACATTACATGTACAGTGTGTGTATGTGCATAATAAGTCCCATATGGTTGAGCACTGTCTTAATTAAGTTTATTTCTAAGTCTCATGTCATTGACATATTATTCAAAAGTTTGAATTGAATGACATGTATAGCCGTTTGGCTTTCGGCCTTGTTGCACAGAAGTGCTATCTCTGTAATCCCCCTCTCCCACCCCCTGCCCTTTTGTGGTAACTAATAATGTGGTGAATGTACATGCAGCACAGATACTCATAGTTTTGTACAGATGTTGTGTCATCACACAGACCTAATAAGCAGTTGGATGGTTTCAATGGTTAGTCAACTTGCAATAAAGTGTTTCTAACAGTAGGAGCGTTACACAGGGTGCTCCCCAGGTTTTTTTCCAAACTGTGGGGCATTCTGGACCTAAGTTTTTTATGTTTGGCCGAAACACGCTAAATTGATACAACGTGTTCTGAATGTTTTCTACTTGGTGTTTATCTTGGTTTTAAAAGCCCTACTGTGCAATTTGGAGTTTAAGCTATGGTTTTCTCTCAATTTTTGTTTGAGAAAAAAATTTATAAATACATTTTTTTGTTGCTTATCGGACAATATTTGCGCGTATCGGCACGCAATATGCGCGTATCGGCCCGATAGGCTAGCTTGTGGGGAAAACCTTGCGGTTACATGTAAGTCATAACACATACTGACTATTGTGTTTTGTTTTTTTCTTATTCAAATAGTTTGAGAAAGCCTCCCAAATTCATTCCATTGACATTGGAAATGACAACTCTGCATTTGTGGAGGTGTTGGTCGGCCATTCCACTTCAACCTCATCAGATGACTACCAGGTAAATCTTAATCCTCACCTCCCCAAGTATTACCAAGATAAAAGAAAGAACATCGCATTCAAAGGTACCGCAAAAGACCAAACAACTTTGTGGAACTTATTTCAGGAAATAATCAAGAGTGATTTTACTTTTTGAAGACCCATTGGCCTCTTTGAAGTTATTATCCCTGCAAGGAAGGTGATAAAAGCCCGAACAGCAGTTGTTTTATCATAGATCTTCATATTTAAAATATGTATTTGTACATACATGTACACTGTACATGTAGTTGTTAAAGGCAAAGTGTACCTCTGGTTATTGGGAACCGTTCGATTGTTTTAATCCTACAAAGTCAAATGTATCTATTTACAATAAAATTAACCTGTGAAAATTTCATTATCAGATAACATGGTAGTGTCTTTGAGTTACTGCCGAGGAATAACTCAAAATTGGAGTACACAGACTAAGAAACATTTCATCCTGAATGTTCACTTCTTCTCAGATTGAAATGTTTTTGAACCCCTTTCTCTAAAACCATGTTCCTGTTCTAAGTAAGTTTTTATTGTCATTACATTTTCGAAGAAATGAAAAAAGTTATACCCTCCCTTTAAATCAAGAAGTTAAATCCAGAAATGTTCTTGCACATTGTACCATGTAGTTTTTCAGAATGTAGGTTATAGAACATTTGGCATTTGATGTAACTTATCAAGTTGATGAAAAGGAAGAATAAACATCTTTCATATGTTTTTGGGTCATTACACGTCATGCATTTATAAGTTTAAAATTCCTAGACTTACTCCACTTTTTTCACTTTATGATTTGTTTAGGTGATACTTGTTACATCATCGTTCATGAGTCCCATGGACAGCAAGAATGGAATCAACACAAACCGCGTCCGCATGTTTGGTCCCGATAAACTCTCCAAAGCTGTCTTAGCCAAGAAATGGGACAGAGCCAAAGTTGTATGCTCTCAGCCTTTTAATAAGGTAAAAATCTCAAGATTGTAAAAACGTCCTGATATATGTCCAAAAATGTTCTTATATTGTGGCGTGGCGTGGCCAAGTGTTTAAGAGCACTGATCAGCAGAGTGTGGGTTCGAGCACTGGGCCCAATTTCATAGCGCTGCTTAAATGCAACAATTCGCTAAGCATATTCAAATTTTGCTTACTAGAATAAGGTTACCAGCCAAACTACCGTGTCACATGTACAATTTGTGACTGGTAACCTGCTCATTTCTGCTTAGCAGGAAATTGTTAAGCATTATTTTCTGCTTAAGCAGCTCTATGAAATTGGGTCCAGGTCATGGCATGTGTGTCCTTGAATGCTTGAGCAAGATACTGTACCATCTTTATCCTTCATATGGGACATTAAGCTGTAACTCCAGTGGACTAGGATTGGCTGTGCACACATATAACAGAACCCAGAACACTTTATTGTGGAAGCGTTGGTCTGGTTTAACCCAGGTAATTCTGGTTCACAATATACATGTGCACGACATGTATTAAGCAGCCTTGTTTACATGTTTTGTCAGGCTTTCGAGCTACAGTGATTAAGTTCACTGCTGAGGTATCCTTGGTTTCTTTACCAGAAGTATATAATAATAATAACTACAAGACCTGTATGAGAAACTGTAGACCACTTAGGCAAAACTACTTCACATGGGGTGTTCTTATGTAAATTACCGTCAACATCTGTCTCAGGTAGGTTTAACATCTCAAGCTAATCTAGTGTGTTTGTGTTTTTTTCCTTCCTCTTTTCAGTTGACTTCATATGGCCTGTCTTTTATCAAGTTCCACTCCCCTCCTGAAAAAACTGAGGAGTCTTCACCAGCCAGCCAATCAGATCAACAGGTATTGATTTACAACACGTACTTGCTAGGTCAGACATGTCAGATGGTCAGACTACAGTTATGCTGGAGGGAAGCCTCTGAAATGTACTTGTCTGATTGCGACGTATTTTCCAAATTTTCTGGATTTAACACGCAATTACAAACTTGAGAACTACATGTGTGAAAAGGAATTATTCTTAATTCAAGGCCTAATATAGAATTAGCCTTTTGAAAATCTTATTTTCAGACCTTGTCATCAGCTAGACTTTCACCCCTCTGTATCATTAATCTTTAATCCGCCTACCCTTTTTCTATTATAATATTTACGGACAGGCAATTATTATAATTGACCCCTTGCATATGACACCACCGTCTCAAAAAGCGCCCTCATTGAGGCAAAAGGAGGCAGATCACTGGACGATAGCTGTTCTTAGTGCGTAAAAAGGTGCAACTGACCTCAGGGTACCTGCAGTGTTTCGCGTTATGCAAGGGGTTTATTGAAAAAATGTTGTGTTGATCAACCATTCGTCTGCACAGGTTGAGTATGGTGATACAACTGTGTGTACAGAACTACAAACTGTGCACTTTAGCATTTACCTTATAACATCACAATGCATCCTGCTAATTGTGCATCTTGCTGTCTCAGCCTTGCGGAGCATATTATTAGATTACACACAAAAGCAAATGGAATATGACCAATCAGAATCAATGATTCAAATTTGCTTGTTGAAGATAGTAATAGTTTTATCACGCAAGTGCGTGAGGGTTATGGAAAAATAGAGCACTGCTGCGTCCCATATCAAACAAGATTCGGCCGTGCTGGATATGGGACACAAGTCTGCCATATTTGTCTGTATTCCACGAGTGCATGTGATAGAAAGTTTATCTTCAAGCAGATTTGACCCACAGTTTAGAATAGTGAAATACATGAAGCTAGAACAGCGCAATACGCAGGGGGTGATATGGAATGTGCAATAATGGGTTCATATCATATATTGTTGTTGCTATGGTCAGACCATTACAGTTACAACACTCAGTAAACCCAGTTTGTATATTAATCACATGCTCGACCTGTGTCAAATGTTTGCCTTTGACTTTGAGAAAATTTGTGTCACTACCTTCTTCTTTTGACAAACTGGTACATTGTAGAAGTGAGATTCAAAGCTAAATGAACTGAATTCCACTCAGTCATAACATACAATGTAGGGTCTCTTTCTGCAACTGATAATCTGTAAAATTACTGCTTTAAGTTGACATTAATTACAAAATGTTGCATAATGTTGTTTCTTCAAGGATGTTTTATGTAGTTCAGTTAATAGTTTGTGATTATTGTAGGTTTCATGCAGTCATTTACTTTAACTGTCTATTACAATGCTTAACAGTTTTTGTACACTTTGGTAGCTTGTTCCTGTTTGATGTTCAGCCATGTAACGTTGTATTGGATTTTCAGAGAGTAGAAGCCTTCAACTGTATTAATCAACTGTTGGAGGTTACCCTTCTCATATTTATAGTTTCTTACTGCTGTTGTTATTTTCCCTTCATACTGAATATATGACTCCAATATTTTATTTTGTAGAGTCAGAGTGCCAGTAAACTTGGAATGTTCAGATTGAAAGATGACACAAAGTCCACAAGTTTCACTGCAGGAAGTTTCTTTAAACAGAGAAGCATAACAAAGACAGAACCAGCGCCACTTACAGGTCAGTCATCGCGCTTACTGTGATTCTTTCTTTCAAATGTTTCTCTTTGTTCAAATGCTTTGAGTACCTTATAGGTACATGTGCTAGATAAGACTGTGGTATTACATCAACCCGTACCTTATTGGTACATGTGCTGGATAAGACTTTGGTATTACATCAACCCGTAAGTTAGAATACAATTTGTAGGTATGAGCCCATAATACATGTAATACAAACATGTGACATGAGCTGTAGAAGAAATACAATTGGAATGATAATGATTGACAGTTATAAGGTAAACCAAATATCAATTTGCCTTGAACTTACTTCCCCCTGTTTATCAGACCAAAGATATGCCTGAACCATCTTAACCCTCTAGGTTTATGCAGCCTGGCTCTTGAATCAGCTCCAAACAAGAAATGGTGATGTTACCTTCCACCTTTTTTCGGAGCCAGTTAACATTTTCAGAGTCAGACAAACTTGTTTAAGAGTACGTTCATTCATTGATGTCTTTGTATTGTGGAATCCCTTTTGACTTGCAGGTGCTGCAGCAGTGCGAGCAGCAGCAACTTTAGCTGCAGCATCTTTAAAAACGTCAGTTTCAACCTCACAATCAACATTGACAGCAGGACCAACAACAACAACAACAACAACTACAACAAACCAGGTAAATGTACTTCCACTCTAAGCCCAATTTCTTTGAGCTGCTTAAGCACAAGAAGTAGCTAAGCACAGCAGAATTATGCTTACCGGAATAACATTACCAACCAAAAATACCTGAGACTACATGTGCTTCACAAATACTTTTTAAGCAGGCATTAGCCGTGGAGTGAGGTGCATGGAGGTGTAGATAATGACGAGGCTGGACCAGCATGCACCTCATTCTACAGCCAACGCACCAGGCCTTCATTTTAAAGGAGCGCGATCGCGCTCGCGCTCCTCCGCGCTCCTTAAATTTTTTAAGGAGAGCAAAAAAAAGCGCTCCTTACAATTTCAACAAGAGCATTTTTTTCAAAACGCTAATTGTTGAAAAAAGTAAGCGGCTTGAGTCTCAGAGTTGGAGGTGGCAACATCTAAAGAACTCACGCTTTTCTTTTTTGTTTCCCCTCGATTGTTGAAAATAAGCTAGCTGCTGCTTCGATGTTGTTAATTGAAAGTGGTAAACGAGCCCTATTCAAGTACATGTATGTTTTGACCGTGTGTGCGTGCCCGCATGCCTGATGTTTACCGCAGCCGGTCACACAAACGAACAATCATATCGCGCACGACGCCGCGCTGTGATCCACATTCCCCCACACATGATGGGTCGATGGAAGCAGCATCGGTAGGGTTCGAAATTAGCGGTCGCCAAATGCAAGTGAAAACAGCGGCGTGCGAGTCAAAACCCTTCCCTTAGTAGCCCGCAAGGCTAGTCAAAAAATTGTTCCTTTTCACAATAAATGAGGGGTACAGTTGTAAAATCCCAAAGAGTGATTATTTTTAAGTTCATAAAATGGTTTAGCAAGTCTTGATATTTGCTAGATTTAATGTGACCGCGATCGCGATCGCGATCGTTCAATTCATAGTAAAACACGCACGCACTTCCCTTAACCACATGGTAGTGAGTAGCCAACGTTTGCCCGCACGCACACAACACATGGTAGTATTATTGTTCAGTACAACAGCAGGTCCAAAGTCCATCCTAACCAACATTCCGCACGCTGTGATTGGCCCGTCAATAAATTCATATTCATAAGGAAGCTTGGCTAGCCTCCAACTCCATACACGTTCACGAGTCGAGTAAAGAATTGCTGCACAACGCGGCGCACGCCCGTGGATTCTGTACTATACACAGCGTTGGGTTCAGGCTATTCAAGCATCGACAACTTTTGCCGATAGAGGGCGTTGCAGGGCAAAGTTCATTGAATTTTTTCTCAATGTGCGTCGTCGATCGATCGTTAACACGAAGATTTCATTGCAAAAGAAGTTCTATAAAACCGATTCTCAAATTACAAATCCATGAAAATGGTTGTTGATGAAAACAAGTACTATTTAGGGCAGAAAATAGGGGATAAGATCGTTAAAAAAAAAAAAAAAATCGTAAAGTTTTTTTTTTGTTTTTTTTTGACGCTACGAAAATTGTGTGCATTTAATAATACACGTAGGCTAGTGGAAAAACTTGCGGGCAACCCAAAATTTAAGTTGTCTCTAGTGAAAAAAAAAAGTTAAGGGAATAGGCCTTTTTCATATTAAGTTTTGGAGCGTTTTATTCTTTAATTATAGACATTCTGAAAGTAGCCTTGGCCTGAAATTAAGCCTTAAAAAACACACAAATAAACCTGTGTCACAGGGTTAAATTTTCAACAATATTTAGGCATTTTAAAATTTGCTATACAAAATTTATGGACTGCTATGCAATATTTTGAGATTGCTATGCAAAAAAAAAAATTGCATAGCAGTTTCGCTATGCAAAAATTTGGGACCAAATCGTTCCCTGTAATTGATATACGCGCTCGGGATTGGTGAAGTATTTTTGTAATAGATAAAAATGCCAAAGAGTTGGGCAAATCACTCTCCTTAATTCATTGTTTTGATTTAAGGAGAGCGATTTTAAAATCGCTCTCCTTAATTCACCTTTTGATTTAAGGAGAGCGATGCACAGCTCTCCTCAGATTTATTAAAATGAAGGCCTGACGCACGCTTAAAATGTGTTTTACAAAGTAGTCAATGTCACATGTACCATCTGCCACTGGTATCCTGCTCATTTTTGCAAAGCAATTGTTTAACCAATATTTTCTGCTGAAGCAGCTCTACAGAGTTGGAACCTGGGCCAAATTTCATAGAGCTGGTTAAGTACAAAAAGTAGTTCAACACAATAAACTTATGCTTAGCCAAAATGCTATGACAAATTTATGTATACCTAACTTGGCTGGTTTCCTGCATATTTTTGCTCATCAGAAATTTGTTGAGCATCATTTTCTGATTAAGTAGCTTTATGGGGCCCAATTTCAAAGAGCTTCTTAAAGCACAAAATATTGCTTAAGAATTTTCTGCAAAGCAAAAGTGGGCAGGATACCAGTCACAAGTCTCACATGTGAAATTGTATTTTGGCTGGTAACTTTATTCTGGTAAGCAAATAATTTGTTGTGCTTATCTACTTTTTATGCTGAAGCAGCTTTGTGAAATAGGGCCCTCGTCCCACAGGCAAATACACATTTATCATGGTGAAAGCATTTTCCAATCGATATAACCAAATTGCGAATGGAAGGGAAAAATGGAAATGACAACAGATTTGCCTCACTGCTTTGGAACATCATGTTTGTTGGTGTGAATCTGTTATCATTGGGTCATAGACAAACTGGAAACCATACATGTATTTTCTACTAGGAAGTATTCAGCCACCAAATCCAAACTCATCTGGTGAAAATCACAATAACGTTTTCTGCTGTGGGAAGTGTCCATATACTCCTTGTTATGAGAAGTCCTAAGGTGTTGTGCTTAAGGACACCAGTAACTTGACTTGGCTTTGGACCCACACTCTGAAGACTGGACACTAGAACTGAAAATTGGCAAACTAGACAGCTCGGACAACATTAATAATGTAAGGTAACAATCTTGTAATTGGTTCTCCAGGTCAGACCATCCAATAACGCCACTCACAAACCAACAGACAAACTCAGTGACAGACCTCAGAAGGTGACTCATAAGAGAAGGCTCTCTGATGAGGACTCTGCCCCATCACAGAGACAAGGAGATACTCGGATTGCTGCTTCAAGAAGGAACACCGCTGATAGAGAGGAGAAGAAGACTGCAGCCCCACCCTCTAAGAAGAGTAGAGGTTAGTATAGACCCCTTGCAAAATGCAAAATGCTACAGGTACGCTGAGGTCACGCGCATGTTTTTATGCACAAGTTGTCCAATGATCTGCCTCCTGATGGCGCTTTTTGAAAGTGTGACATCATATGCAAGGGGTGTATTCTGCCAACAGAAAAACAGACCTGAGATTTTGAGTTTTTCATAAAAAAATATGAAATTTTCCGTCAGACTGTCCTGAGTGACATGGGAAAAAAGGTATAGATCTGTTATGTTCAAACCTTTGAGTGATCCGCTTGTGCGATGCAAGGAAGTTGCCCATCCACATCATTAGGTAAATCCACTTTTCAGGATTTTTTCATTTTTGGTTTTCATCACAACCACTGCAAACAATACAATTTGATTGTGAACACAGGGGTGAAAAATGTCAGACTTAGTCTGAATTCAAACTTCTATGTCTTCTGAAAAAAAGTCACTATTATTTTCTTATGCAGAAATCCTGCTCTTTGTATCTACCTCTCTAGTGCTGAGGATACTGTTTCCAAAAATCTATAACTCCAGGGGTTACTAAAAGGTGGAATTGCCATCATTTCAATATACCTCCTAACATTTGGAGCGTGGTTTCAGACCTTTTAGTCTGTGATGACTCTCACCCCTATGACTGATGACTGAACAACTGTGATTGAATAGCTACATCTGTGCCTGCTGGGGCCATCTGTGCTGCTGGGGCAGTGTTCTCTTGGTGGGACCACAAAAGGCTTTTAACCACTTCTTTCCGAGATTCACAACATCATCCACAAGACTAGTTTTTAGAAAAGCTGTAGCAAGCAAATGTTGAGAATATTGTCGTCACAATGAAATGATTGCTAGACTAAGACAGTGTGAGTTTTATTTACCTTGAATCGGCTAAACTGTTGCCTGTAAGCCACATCCACTAATTGGAGACTTTGGAACTCTAGGTGGCAGCAGACTTACCAGGTAAATTTCCATTGTTTACAAAGTTACGAGCATGCACACAATTCTGAGAACAATGGATTTACCTGGTGAGTCTGCTGCCACCTAGTGTCCCCAAAAGTCTCCCATTGGTCATGGTATACTGGAATCTTTGGTTTACCTCGAATGCTGAATGCATTGGAAAACAATCTCGGCAGTCAATGTTTTGTTTGTCCAACAAAAGGACAAAGGTTTAGAATTGCAATTACATGACGTAACTGAAACGAAACACAGTGAGTGTATGCAGGTTGTGCACTAAGCAATGGAATGCCCAGGCACATTAGCACGGCACCCACATCTTCACCTCTTACCCCCAAAATAGTTCCCTTGTGTACACACATGCTGACAGTGCTCATCCCATTGACATTTTAAAAGCAGGTTTATCATGCATTCATTTTCTGGCATGGAAAACATTTGCGAGTGAACATGTCACTCGGTGTCTTCTGATTAAATACTTTATACATTTATGGAAAAGAAAGGGTTTGCCTTAATGTTTCTGGCATGGTTGGCTGCAGATTTTGGGGCTAATAATTCAAGAAGCTTTGTATATCTGACTTAAAGTAATGAGGTCTGAGATGCTTATTGATAAGGCGCAAAATAATCAAGCAGAATTTTTAATAAGGGAATAAAAGATTGGGAACGAGGCCTGAAATGGCCATTTGAAACCGACAGGGTCAAGGTGGTACAATGAAGGTCCTGTATTGCACAGCCATTACCCTGCAAGGTTTTAAATGGCTTTTTAAGACTGAGTCACTACTTTTTTAATTCCCATTCATAAATGACCTTTTTGTTAAAAAGCGTAACAATGTTGGAAAATCTGTAAAACTTTTCTGTAAAATTTCAGCTCCTGTCAGGTCCTCAGCTCTGTTTCAAGAAAGGTTTATTGCATGTGACACTCAACGGTTGTACCTACACAGTGTACTAATATATTTTATGTTGTATTGATTACGTTACTCAATGTAAATTAGCATCATGCTTAAGCTTACGCACATTGGATATGTTTAAGCACTTTCCACCTTAATTATATCATGTGCTTAAACATGGCCACATGATCTCCTCTGGACCAATCAGAATGGATAAACTGTCCCGTTAAAAAAAATATATATACTTATTTTAAAATGCTGAATATCATTGTGATTATTATTTTACTTATTCACTATTTAAAAGACAATGACGATACATCAAGGAAGAAGAAATCATCCAAGCCCTTTGAGAGGTTAATGGAGGGAGTAACATTCGTCCTAAGCGGTTTCCAGAATCCCCTGCGAGGTGATCTTAGAGATAAAGCAATGGAGATGGGAGCTAAGTACAAACCAGACTGGGGGAAGGGCTGTACACATCTTGTGTAAGTTCACTTTTGTCAAAGATTCATCTTTGCTGCTGAGTTTTATTACAATTTAAGGTTTGATACAAAAGTGTGTAAATCAAAATGAAAAATGATTCAACAATTATGAGAAGAATTTTGATTCTTTCATATATATATATTAGTTGCCACTTCCAATTTCGAGAAAATGGTCAGCTTAACACTTAGGCCCATGTCACACGGGGCAATTTACAGGCAACCAGTTCCAGGCAATCTCCAAGAAGAAAAGGCATTCACATTTAAATGTTCATATATTTTTCTTAGGGATTGTAAGACATTGTTTGAAAAATGACTCCTGTGCTACTAAAGTGGTCCTGTAGCGTACACTGTGGTTGGTTGCCTCCAAGTTGCCTGGAAAAGTTGCCTCGTGTGACAAAGGCCCTTAGGTCGCAGTTCTTATACAGCGCGGAATCGCATGTGAGGGCACCTCAAAGCGCTGATTCGCTCATTTTCTACGGAGAATAAACATGTCTTAAAAAATTAAAGGTCTCCTATATTTTCTATCCAGCCTCAGCAAGACTAACGAGAATCTTTGTTTTCTTTTTCTCCAAGTTGTGCCTTTGCTAACACACCCAAGTTCAACCAAGTACAAGGCAAGGGGAAAATAGTCACCAAGGGTTGGATACTTGAGTCTTACAAGAAGAAGTTACTGCATCCATGGAGGAGGTGAGTTAGGATGTGATAATTCAGGACACATTACACCACCGAGAGAACTGAGAAGGCCACAATTCAAAGTGCATCCTCCAACAAAGTCTATGACCTACGCTGTGTTTCATCTAGCAGTGACTGTACACATTCCCTAGAAGGGTTCAAAGTTCATGTCCTGTGGGCTGAATTTATGCTAATGAAATGGATCACAAACAAGCAAAGGCAGTTGTGTTAAAACGATCAAAGAAGTAAAGAATCTTTAATTTTGAACTTTCTATTGGAATTATAATTTGCAGATATAGTATGGTGTCGACTAGCGATGACAGCTCAAGCTATGAGGAAGAGAGTGAAACTGAGGATGAAGAAGACTGGGAATCAAATAAGAGGAGGAAAGCACCTCCCAAGAAAGCCACACCTAATAAAGCAATGCCTAAAACTGCCACGCCAAAAGTAGACACACCTGTAGATGCCCATCGTACTAATGAAGATAAAAAGGAAGAAGTTGCTGCCTCCTCAATGGCTGATCAGGTGGGACTTCATCCAAACTCTTTTGACCTTTGTAATTCTGAAAATGTGTTGTTTTTTCTGGATTTTAATGTGTTGGGCAGTCTTGACATTGTCATCATCATCACCATAGTCCTGAGAGTTTAACTGATTCATTGTGACCCTTTTGATGATGGAGTTCTACCTCTGCCTGCCCAATGCCGACTGGTAGGCTGAGGTCTGAGACATGCCTAGCAGCTCCTTTACTCCATCGTTTCAGCAAATTTTCTGTCTGTCACGTGAATGGCTTCCTTCAACATTTCATTGGACACTAATCTTCTCCAGATTATACCTTCTTGGAACAAAGTACATAGTTCGGTTTTGTTAATCCTTTGGCGCATAGCTGTTGTGTCATCCCCAATCAATTTTCTAACATAGTCATTTTTTCCCCGTTCTTTTCATGAAATTCTCAACATCCTTCTCCAACACCACATCTCAAGAGCATTAATTGTGTTTCTGTCTGCCTTTCTAACTGCATGTTTCAGACCCATAGATTGCAATCGGGAAAAAACAAGAGCATTTGTGATTTGTTTTTTGTTCTAGACATTCCTCTGTCCTTCCATATGTCATATGAATCCTGGAGATGCTGTGGGTCCATTGTGTCTTGTACTGCACTGGTACATGTACATGTATGTGCTCACTAGACCCTAGGGTTTATGTGTACACACCACCTACTGAAACACCAGAAATATCTTATTACACACCCTCAACCAATTGAAAGTCACATATACATGTAATAATAACAATAATAGACCTTGCATTGCTTTAATGCATGAAGGAAAAAACTTGCACACTTTAACTGGTCCCAAGGTTCAAATCTACTTGCCAAACTTGCACAGTCTATGGATACTTGTATAGCGCCTGTAACCGCCAATTTTGGCACTCATGGCACATAATTACCCCGGTCACTGGGCCATATTTTTCCTTCCGTTTATTTTTGTTTTACACCATAGCTCCCCTGGGGGGTGTACATGCAGTGCTGCCAAATTTGTAGCACACCAAGCTGAATCAGTTTAAGAAACCATCTCTATCCTCACAGATACCCATTTAATGCTGGATGGGGACTATTAGTTAAAGGCCTTTGGTTTTGGGGACCATTTGATTGTTATAATCCTATATTAATGCAGACATATACAATAAAACTAACCTGGGAAAGTTTAATTTCAAAATGTGGTAACGTTTTTGAGAGTTTGTCGAAAATCCGGCGCAAATATGCCCTAGCAGGAAGAATAATCCCTAACAGGAATATACAATTTGAGAAACATTTCTGACAGAATCGTTAGATTTAAATTTCTGCTGTACTTCTAGCCACGTAAGTTTTTATTGCCATTAATGTTTAGAGTGATTACCAAATGTGTACCTTACCTTTAAGTATCTTGCTCAGGGACACAAGTCATGGCGGGGATTCAAATCCGCACTCTGATGACTTGGTCACCAGAACTTGAGTTGGTTGAAACACTACATATGATGGTGTTTATGGCATCTTTATGATATAATTTAAAGTTTGGCAAACACCTTGGTATCACAGGAGACTGACCCTACCACTGCAGCTGCAACTGCATCTGCTGATTGTGTAACCTCTAACCTGGCTGCTGCTGTTGATGATGACTGTAGTACAACTGACATTGAGAGTGATGATGGACAGAACAACAAGAAACCCAAGTCATCCTATCAAGATGATATATCATCAGGAGGTGACACTGAGGATGAAGTAAGAAGGTACAGTATTAGCCCATGAAACAGTGTACATTCCAGGCCTTTCTAATAATATGATGTCATGGGTTTAACTAGAGTTTTGTTTGATCCACATTCCACTTCCCAACATAGTGCAACATCTGAGAGGATTAAAATGTTTTTTTATAGTCACTGATAAGAACACTTCAACCAGTCTGGAAAGGTTGACTGTTGTCCTAGATGGCTGCCCCATGTGGCCCATAACCTCTAACCTTGGGCTGGCCTGATCATGTGGTACTTTTTATGTCTATATGGCTGTTTAGGCCTATATGGTTTGCCATTACCCCCTAGAGTGCGCCAGGAATGTACATGTGGTGCTAGCTTGCTGTGGTGGGTTGTTCTGAACTTTAGCCGCAGCATGGTCTGTGATATATCAGGGATGTACAATACATAAAGTGTACTTTTACAGTGTACAATATCTTTCTAAATTTGAGGAAATTGTGTCTGTGACTTACAGTACTCAAAACTATGATGACATGTAAAATCTTGTAGGCATTAAAATCAGTCTTTTTAAGACATTAACTTTGGCTTATTTTGGCAATCAATCAAGTCGAGGCCATATAAAGCATCTCCAGTCTGTCCAGAGATCTTCAGCGCTAGTCAAGCCGGTGTTCGTTTCAGCAAGTCCATGAAGGAGAAACATCTCCTCCCACGTGAGGCAATGCCCCGTGTGGGTTCTCAGAGAATGGTTCTCAGGTCTATTTTAGCAAGCAGTTCCTCTTTGTTAATATTTCCCATTTGGTTTTATTATTTTGTTGCCAGGGTACAAGAAAAGAAAGTCAAGGCCAAGTCAAGTTCTAAAGATCCCTATGATAGTTCCACTGATGAGGAAACCTACAACAAGACACCAGACTCCCCAGGCTCTTCACTGTTGCCTACTGCTATACCTGACCTGCCCGACTTCTTTGCTGGGAAGGTATTTTTTCTGTATGGGAACTTTGAAGCAGAGGAGAGGAGGCAGTTGACGAGAGTTATTGTAGCATTTGAAGGGTAAGGCTAGCAAAACATTTAATTGGGAAAGGTTACTTTCATTGAGCATGTTAAAAGGTAGGGTTCATAGATCCGTAATGACCATAAAAACTTGTTTGGTTAGAGGCACTGCAGCTGTTGATAGTATAAACTATTTTGAGAAAGGATTCCTCTAGAAGTATTATTGTTTGGATAATTATCACCCAAAAACTGTTGAATCTGAGAATGACTCATGCATGAATTGTTTCTTAGATTCCTGAGGGTTGGTATCTGCTCAGGAATGCTGGGGCCAGAGATGCGGTCGGTACACACTGCCAATTTGCTAAACATGGATGGATTGGAAGTTCTTGTGCAAATACCAGCACAGTTTTTTGCTGTTTTCTTATCAATTAGACACTTTATTCAGCTTAAATTTTCACATGTGACTTTTATTGTATCCTTCTTTATAATTGTGCCTATAAATCAGCATTATTTTATTGGGAGAAAGTGGGACCAGGCCTGGAATTACACGGAGGCCACGGAGGCCATGGCCTCTGTGGCCCTGGTCTTGGCCTTGGTGCCCTTTCAGATTCTTCCCATAGACATTAACATTTTCCAACAGAAGTGCCCTTTCCAAAATGAAAATGGCCTTGCCCTCTCAACGATGAAATTCCAGGCCTGTGGGACTCTTGCAATATTCATCTAAATTTTTTGCAATTGTAATAGCAAACATTTTGTGGGTTCTTATTTATAGGACTGTGGAAGACTACATGTCGGACCAAGTTGTTTTCGTTGTAACAAACTCAGATTGGGATGACAACTTTGACAAGGTAGGTCATTTAATAGACCACGTAATCTTTGTTTACCAAAAGAGTGACTTTGTACATTCCAGGGCATTCCTGGCAGGCAAGATACTACACTGAACTTAAGGGAAATTTTACATGTTGTATCATAATTCACACATAAATTCAAGAGTTATACAAATAACAGCTGTATAAGTTGTGAGACGTGCCCCCTTTTATACTAACAGTTGATAACAATCGTATGGTAAAATCTCCATGAAATGTAAAGTGTGTTGGTACGTTATTGTAAAATGCGCTATATAAGAACTAGATATAATGATTATAATGAAAGATGTGTTGTTTTCTTCCATTGAGCTGTGCACAAATCCTGCCTGCAGGACGTCCTGAAGCTCTTTTGTAAACATGTGTTGTCACAGGTTACGAGGTCCATACATTGTTGGTGAATAAGTTCACTGATCATTCATCTAGATTATTTTATACATGTACATTGTACATGTGTATTTGGAAGAGTTACAATAATTGTTATCATCCAATGTTCTAAAAACACGTAATACAAGAGAGAAAATTTCACTAAAATCTTCTGATCATGTCTATAAAAACAAGGCGTGTCGTGGCCGAGCCTTCTAGTGTCTAGTGCACTGGACCCTAGATCTGTTGTTTTCAGCAGCAGAGTGACGGTTCGAATCCCGGTCGTGACACTTGTGCTTTGAGCAAAGCTGTGATTGCTTCATAAAAAGTTGGGAAGGTTGTGCATTTTGCTCTACCAACCAGGCTCCTAGTGGATGATACCCATGCCCACATCCTTACGAACTGTAAAGGGGTAACCCTTTTTCAGCCCCAGGAATACAATATGTAGGTGGCAGCATGCCCCTGGTGGCAGTTGATTTGGGTCGATAGCCCAAATCAGTTAAGTGTAGCCCTCACCTTGAAGTGGCCATCCGGCCTTGTGATGTTAGGCGATCCCTCATAAAAAATAAATACATGAAATATAAAAATACATAAAAACAGGTGTTTTTTTTTAGGGATTCATAAGTGTATACCTCGTACATTCAGGTACGGAAAATCAAACTTAAAGAACTGCCTGTCGTGACACTCCCTCACCCTTTGCATTACTTGAGATAAAAGTGTTACTCAAGATACTTGCTACAGTTCTCAAATTTAAAAAGAAGCCTGTCAGGTTATAAATGCCATTTATTTGTGTGATCCTGTTCTACCATTAAGATCTGTTCATTGATATTTTATTTCTTGATGCGTTTGATTCATATATCCCAGGCATTATCAGATCATCCTGGCTTGGCGTTTGTACGTCCAAAGTGGATCTACAGCTGCTGTGAGAAATCCAAGAAGGTTCCCTATCAGCCGTATGTCATCGTACCAAGCTGAATCTGGTCTGCTTCAACAAGTTCAGTGTAGATCAGTGAGGTTTGTTCGATATTAACTCTATGCTGCAAAGTTTTGCCATGATCACTTTATTACATTGACTCCTATAGGTATGGTATATCATTGTTTTTCTGGATGCTTTCATTCCTGTGTCTACACACCATTCAACCAACCCAGTAAAAAGTGGCAGCAGACTAGGTGGTAAAGATTATGAAAAAAAACCAATTAGTAATGGTTCATGCGTTTTGTGTATGTGACCAATCGAAATAAGAATTGAATGTTGGGAAACAATGTTTTTAAACACGAGGCAGTGTTTCCGATGGAAGTACACAAAGTTCTCAGGGCAATTGGTTCTGGTCCAAGGTTTTTAAAAGTAATGAACATTGTAGAAATATCAGAATGAAAACCATATTTTGATGACTACTAATCATATACCATACCTTTGTTATGACCCTGGTGGGTTAACTAGGATTCTTAAATACCTTGTAGATTTTACTGGGTAGAAGCGTAACTAATGGGAGTGTTTTGCCTGTCTTAAATCACCGATAAAGATTATAGTAGGAGTTATTTAAGACTGGTTTGGCAATCAGTCGCTCAGAGCGTACTTGGGTGCCAAGACCCTGCAGCTGCCATTCAAGACCTCATCACCACTTTTTCCTTATTAGTCGTCAATTTAAAAGAATCCAGCGCCATGTTCGTTGCCAACCAAACTGTTGATATGACTGGCTCCAAAGATCAGTTTGTCAATCTTGCCTAAAGGAGACAAAATTGGCCGTTGGATGGTTTGATGGGAAGTTATTCTCTGTGAGTCCCATGCATATTCAAATGTGTAGAAACCTTTGGTTGCCAAAGTACATTGCTTTAAAGTTTAAGGGAAACAAAAACCGTTCACTTGAACAGGGCCTAACATGTGAAACTTACACAGTCTACATAAATAGGAGACAGTTTATCAAACATCCTGAGAAGTCAATCTATCCATTGTTAATGTGTAGAAAACATGAAAGATGCAAGTATTCGGCCACACTTTGACTCATCAAGATTTTGAACTCTTACAGGTTTGTCCAATGTACATCTTCTACATACTTCTCTGGTGATGCATTCAACACTTCACCAAATCTGTATTAAGCCCTCTACCCCCAATTATGATCATCGTGAACATGACATAACGAATCATAATTTTGCCATGACTGAACAACATTTTCAAGCTTCTTGTGTTGGTGAATTCAAGATTAAATTTTTTTATCTTTTTGGATTGTCTTGATTTCTGGGCCAACAAAATCATGATACAGTAAGTCACTCATTAAACTTTCTTATCATGATGCAATTTCAACTGCATTCCTTAGCCAGAAATACATACAAATCAAGCATGTTTTAGCACTACAGGATTGTTGTCAATGTTTTTATTTTGTTTTATTATTTTTTGTTTTTTGTACTAAGTTTGAATATCTGTAAGGAGTTGTTAAAATTTTGACTGCATCGAGGTGATCCTTGGCACTCTCCAGAGGGAAAATAGACTGCTTGGGGGACTCTAGGGAATCCGTAGTAAAATACATAAATATTTGTTTTCCAACACCCCGCTGTGTTTCTGTCCCACACTTTACCTTATCAGGCCCCCATGTGACTTCAAACTTGTCATCAGAACCTGTTGGATGACTACATCATTGGACAAACTACAAATGAAACATGAAGTATCCCCAAGCTAAACCAAAGTTTCACAGCCCCTCAGCATCATTTAAGTGAATGGCACATGCTTTGGGTGAAAGACTCTGCCCATACATCTCCACCCCTGGTAAGCGCGAATACCTGTCCAAGCTTTATGTTTACTCGCAAGTAGAATGTTTGCCTGACATACATGCATTTTTAGCAAAAGTGACGTCATTTAGTGTGGAGTGCTATTAACTTACTGATATTCTGTTGCATCTTGTCTGCCCTGGCCATATTGTTGCCTGTATTGATAATACGCTGTGTCTAACACTCAGCAGTCCATGCAAACTGTTCTGAACCCTAGCTGCTTTGTGATGCATTCGATACCGAAGTCGACCATTTTCTGCACCACATGATCTTTTGTTGTTTTGCCGGCTAGGTCTTTCCCTGGTTACTGGCCTTATAGGACATATCAACAACTTTGCCCTATATTTTGTGCAACAAATCACGGATCCTCTACAGCACACACCTGGGGTTCTGACCTTGTGTACACACTACATACACATATGTTGTGAAACAGGTCAATGGACTTGACCATTTCACACAATAGGGGTAAAGAGATTACAACTACAGTACTGTACACAAGACGTGGGGTTGTAGTCTTGCCTCCCAACAACTCCTCTCACTCCAATAAGTACAGTAAACTAAAATGCTACTCAGATATCCACTACTGCAAACTGACTCCCATATTGACTGGACGTGAACTGCACTGCACTCACTCCAAACTGACTGAAAAACGACTACCCCCTCTTTACCGTAGCCCCCGGGTTTTTAAGCAGACCCATTTGTTAATTTGGCTATGATTTTCCTAATTCCTTCAACCCTTGGGTTGAACAGTTGGCCAGCACCATTTCCGTTACACAGCACCCCCCTAGGTTTGATCCGTCCCGGGTCATACGACCGACAACAGAAATATTCGCGGAAATACCTGACGAGCTGTTCCCCCTCACTTATGCTTCTGAACCCTCCATAAGACTAGATCGGCTTTATCGTTCCATTTTCAAAATTTAGCGTGGAAGACTACGTTATAAACCATACTTATCCATTCCTCATGAGCCACTGTGTCCCCCTCATAGGATAGAATAACTTTCTCTTCAGTCACCCGTGTAACAGTGCCCATCAGGGTTCTGTCTAATGACCAGAGTTCAATAGTTTTAGGGTCCTTGGTTGCCGATGGTGCCGGCTGTTCCTCTCCGTCCCCAACGTCCACGATGTCATCCTCGTCAATCTCCCCACCGTGCAGGCTGAGGGTGTCCTCCTCTGAGACCATCTGGCTCCTTCTGTCGCTTAGGTAGGGCGGCTTTGGGTCATGCCCTCCCCGTCGTGCTTTGGCTGCGTTTCTGCAGATCCTCCCTCCCCCGATGGGGCTCCTGGCTGCCCTTGCTCGTTACCTCCGATGCAGCAAGGGATGCCCTTTCACCATGTTCGTTTGGCCCACTGCTCCGGGTCTTTGGGCTCCCTTAAGACAAACTTGAGGTCAACCAGCCACTCCGGATGACGCTTCCGATAATGGCGCCTGAAGTTATCCCTCCTGGTGCCCTTAAACTCACATGATCAACATGATTTCCTTTGACATTTTAAGGCTTTGGTTGAAATGGTTTGTGAAATACTAGTTTTTTTACATCATATCCATTAACATCAACATAAAATTAAGTTCCAAAAACAAGTTCATCCCTTGTGTCTCGGCAAATTAAAAAACTCCTGAGTTAATCGCTTGTCCCCAAATGTCTGGTGCACTTCTTTTAACATCAAAATTACGAATCACATTTACAAAACTGGATCTATGATAATATACACAAATGTACACATGGCATGATCTATGAACACAAAAATTACATAAACTACTAAATAGTATACAAAATATAAACGTGTACATGTACTTGTATGTGTTTGGTTACACGTAGGTAAGAGATAGAATATGAGCCTTGATGGGTTGATAACTATGGCATGTAAGGGCACAATATGGCAAAATATCACATGAATGGACCAACATGTTTTGGTATGGCAATTCACATATGATTAATGATCAAATCTGCAATAAAAGCAATCAAGTTAGAATGAGATACTTAATCAACTTTAGATACGTGGAAATTACCTGTTATGCAAGTTCAATTACAAAACATGTTAGGGCAGCATCTCAACTACTGAAAGTCACTTACTTCTTTATTCAGATTTCTCAAAAAACGGTCTTTAAAGTTGAAAACCCAAACAATTCAATAGGCTCAGCAATGTACAGTTAGATTACCATAGCAACCACTACTTTAAAAATGACCTAATAACACCAAAATTTCACCAACTAATAAATGTATATCCAGTATTGCATACATTTTTTTTGGTCAAATTTGGTAATTGTTTCGCATATTTAATTATTTTTTAATTATGCGTGAATATTTGCAAGTTTGCCCGTACCCTATCAAAGTGGATTCAGATGGGCTCAAAATGTTGTCAACCCTTGCTATCCATGTTTTTTGATGACATTTTTTGTAAATGTCAACAAAGAGGCTCTTTGAAGGATATGTTTATATCTTATCATTATAATTTAATATTTTTTCCCCAAAACACCTATTTTTAGTATTTTTTCACGGTTTTTGGTAAAAAAAAAGAAGAAAATCGTGTTTTGTGTCACAAAAAGTTCCTAATAAACACTTTCAAGTCAAGGGATTCAAAAACTCCATTTCAAGAGCTCTTTGTAAGTTTATAAGGAATAAATCAAGTAAAACTTAAAGCAGGACCACATTGAAAGATGGCAAATACAACAACAAGGAAATGCAACGTTATGACAGTTCGGAACGCATGAGTTCAAGTCATCCATTGTGAGGCTTCATTCATGATGGACCAGGCTCAACTGTCTTGTCAACTGGTGGTGGCAAAGGACATGTAATGTCTGCCCGATGATCCTGAGCACAGAACTGGCGGATGCTCTTAAATAAATAAGATGCACGCTCGTGTGGCAACCCGGGTGGTGACAGAGAAACTGGCAGATGTAGGGGAGGTAAAACGTCTGGGTCTTGAAGAAGCTGATATTCATGCTCTTCGCTGTCAGCATACTGCTTGTAGAACACCTTACCAGGTTGTTCTTGATCAAACCTAAAAAATAGGGGTACAAAGAAGTACACTATTTATTTTATTGATCTAAATTTTGTGTACACCAGAGGAATGAGATACTTGTGCATTTTTGAAAGACTTTTTTTTACACTGTTAACCTTGATTGGGTTAAAATAACATTGTAGAGCGAGATTTCAACATGCAACCTCCAGAATGACGTGCTGGTTCTCCATCGATTGATGCATTTCACTTCCCTTATGATGACACTTTAGCGCTATTTTGTCAATAACAAATAGGGTAGATGTTCTGTCTAAACATCAGCTAGCAGTAAGCGGTTTATTAGAATCTTACCTCATGTGTTGATACGACTTGATTCGTGGCAACGGCTTGAAGTATGGCGTCAAGAAAGTCTGCCAATCATAGGTGTGGACCAGCACCTGCCCATCTTCGGGCCCCTTGCTGATGGACATCCCTTCATCCACAAGGTAGTTTAATCTGCTTTGGAAATCCCTCACAATTCACACCAAACACCCCACATTTCCTTGGTGTGAGGAAGTACAATGGGCCCGGTTGGTCGGGGTCATTAGGAAAATGTACCTCTCATAACAGATGAGACAGAGAAAACCACAATGTAAATTTCATAAAAACTTTAAAGTTATGGTAGAGGATTGGGTTTGTCTGTTTTTTGGCGGTGGGGGGGGGGGGGGGGGGTGTACAGTGGCTTCAAGTATAAAGTGCGATTTAATTTCCTTTTAAATATACCTGTTGTGCATAATCGAAGCTGTAGTGCATGGTCTTGTCCCATGAACAAGGCAGATGTTTTACGAGAGCAGTGTCTCCAACAACATTCTTCGCCTCCTTCACTTGAAACTGGTACAATTCACGTTCAAGCTGAACAACCCGCAGATGCTCTAGTTGTGTTGCTAACTTGGCAGCTTTCACAGCCCATTGGTGGTGGACGGTCACATATGTGTCAAGGGGAAAATGAGACACTTGCTTTTGCTCATTATCACTCATTGTTAAATAGCTAACCAAATTAAATATGACAGGATCAAGCATCTTTAACAAATCAAGATACTCAAAGTTAACAACACTTAAAGGATTGTTCTTGTAACGTTCAGTTACTTTAGAAGATTGTGACTTCAATCTAGAGTTTAAATCAGGTAAAATGGACTTCAAAGAAGTCAACAGGGTTTCCCCTGAAAGTGAGGATGGATATTTAGGTGGAGGAGATTCATCAGTAGAACCGTTCAATTTAATTTGCTGTAGACGACAAGTTGCAACGGCATCATGTAAAGCTGTCTTCAAGACTACGCTTTTGTGAATGAGAAGGGAACTTTTTTTCCGAGATTCCATGCGATGAATTTCGAGTGAAGTTCCAAATGTACTCATTAGAGAAGTTAATAGCCATCTGGCTGTCCTTAAGCAAAACTGTAAATCAAGCTCAAGATCTTTATGAAAAGAAAGGCAACAATAAACTTCGTTTGAATACAAGTCATACAAGTCAGCCAACAGTACAGCTTGTGCTCCAGGGCTGAGTTAATGAAAGAAATCTTAACCTTTAAAAGGCACTGGTCTATTACATCATTATCTTCCCCGATAGTTGAGGCTGACTTAGTACATGTACTCTGAAAAGATGTTTTCATCTCTTGTAAAGAAATTAATGCAGACACCTTTCCAGAAACCAGATGATAACATGTGTAACATAAATAGCCACTGAGAACTAAATCACGGTCTCCATGAACAGACTTCAAAATTTCTGTGGCTACTGAAAGCCCCGTATTTAGTGAAGTGCAAACATATTTTTTACTTGTACATTGTACTCCGGAATATTGAATGACAAGCACAACATTTGGATTCAAACCTGTATCTCCACAACACATTATAATGACTTTTACATAAAGGAAAGTTGTTCAGTTCACCTGTAGAAAGGTGAACTGAGAAACATAAACTGAAATCTTGCTGGGTGCACTCCATGTTATGCGAAGAGTGTAATTCACATTTAGAAAAGGTAGACAGAGCACACAAAGATCGCTTTTTCTTACGGGATTTCTCAGGGGTGTATTCTGGGTTTTTCAGTTTCTTAGATACTGAAACCTTACAGGCTTTACAAACATAGTCAACATCATTTAAATTGGCCTGGGTTTTAAACCATGCTTTCATGCTTTCGTTTTGCATGGACCCAATATGAAAATAAGCTAAACCTGTTCTACGGCAGCGTGAGCAGCATCCCGGTTTCACATTTCCTCCTGGACGAGCAGATCTCTCGCCACCAGATTTCCTCACCCCAGCGAAGGTCGATTGATGCTGTAGTATGGTGAAATCCAAACAGCCTAAATTACACCCAAAAAAATAAAAACAAATAGTTAAGTAAAAGATTTTCGTTTCAAAATAAATACACATACTTCTTTCCGCAGCAAACTGTGCTTTTCAACTTTGACACTAACCAAGAAATTTTATCATGTAAAATAAAAATTTTCAGGGGTAGTTGATGCAAGAAAGGCGAAATGCCAAACTAAAGTCAAACTCTGAAATGTTTTTATTTCTTTGTACATGTAGTTCATATTTCAAACTGCAAAAAAACTAAATTCAGGTTAACTCTTTGGAAGGCTGGTTCTTACTGCATACTTGCACAGAAGAGACATTGCAGAAAGAAACCAAAAGAACTATTGATGAAATTGTTACTTTACCTTTTGCTTTCGCCTTTTTCGTTTCTTTCTTGCCTTGGCCATCTTCTTCTTTCTCAGTCCACCATCCTTCTTAGCCTTTACGTAAGGAGTATCAGGTTGAGGGCGCCGAACAAGAGTTCCAATTGACGAGGAGTAACCTCTGTGGCAGGACGATGAACGTGGGATGCAAAGAGGTTGCATTGAAGGTTGAAAAAAAGGGTCGACTGTGACTGGGCGGCAACTCTTCTTTGGATGTACTTGATGAAAGCCATCACAGTCAACTTCTAAAGCCTTCTTTTTTCTCTGCACAGAAAGTGCGGGCGGATCAGAGTTCCCGATACATGGTGAAGACAAAGAACTTGAAGATGACTTCTTCACCCTTTTCTTCCGAAAAAGAAGCTTCAGTTCCTTCGGGATAAAGGGTGAAACTGTTGGTTTCACAGCTGTGCCAGGAATAACCCTTACAAAATGCTCCAGGAAGACGTCTTCAATAAGCCTGGCTAACTTAAAATTACCATGATAATTTAAGTGAACACCATCACGGGCAAATAGAGATGGTGAAGTAAAAGATTCACAAAAATCAAGAAAATTCACATGATTCGAATTGCAAACCTGGGCAAGATAAATGTTCAGATAATTAGCCTTACAGTTTAAACGATCATCATCATGGTGTGGTAAAATGGCATTAATAAAGATCTTTGACTGTGGGAACTTTTCTTTGGCTGCCTGAATCAATAAATTAAAGTTCTTCACATCTCGGTGAAACACACTACAGTCTAAGTCGTTGGTCCCAACATGAAATAGAACTATGTGTGGTGTCTTTGCTTGTGTTTCAACATTTCTCAGTGCTCTGACCATCCGAGGGACTGTGCACCCTGGCTTTGTTGTAACGTCGGGTAGAAACCACTCGCTTTCAATGTTACAAAGTACCTGGTGATGGAATTGCCAAAGATTTTGACCCTGTAGAATGGCAAGTCGGTTTGACTGGTGGGCCTGTGGGGTGAGGATAATAACAATAATGATCAGTAAACTTTTAAACAATAATACCTTATCATACTGATTGGTTTAATAAAGACATTGGCTGTAAAATTGGTTTGTCCGATTGCCACATCTACATGTCGAACTAAGGCCCCCCCCCCCCCCCCCCCGACTGTAATCAGGCTAGCTTAATTGTGTTTTCAAACCTAGTGTTTACTAAGCAGCCATTAAAATGTGGGTTAAAATAAAAACAAAGTTAAAAGAAAACATACACTCCAACATCCGACAAAAGTCAATGATAAATTTCATTAAAAAAATAAAAAAATAAAAAAAATAACAATTTTTTTTTTCAATGTGGCCTGATATGAACTAACGTACACATGGGTCTAACACACGGACACCACACGCAAAAGAAAAATTAAAGAGAAAATAAAATACAATAAAAATGATCTTATGTTGTTTCAATGTGTTAATTGATCCATCTGGAACATACAGATTTTGTACCCTTACAAATAAAAATAATAAGCCTAACAGGTTTCATTTTCATTTTCTCACGAAACTGGTGAAACACTAAGCCAATAGCTGAACAAAATCGCGAAAATCACAATAACCCACAGTTACGAAACACCATAGTAATATCACTGTGTGACGTCACTCAGTATAGCAGTGAGATTGCTGAAACACAAAATCTCGTAGTTTTGAAATGTAAAAATCTAATAAAAACACCGCCCCGGCAGAAAGTTTTCGGGTATTGAACAATGGCAAATACTCCAAAGAGACCGATTATAAACATCGTTAAAATGTATCTTTTGCAAAACAGTCAGGAGCACTTAAAACTCGGAGGTTATATCACGAAAAACTGATATTGTAAGTACACTTTCCGGACAGATTTTAAGTCCAAAAATTAAGAAATAACGGACAAAAACGATTTTATTTTACGTAATATTTCGTGAACTATGTACTCACCAATCCATCTTAGCCCAGCAGTGAGCGTACGGGTTTCCCAATCGTTTTACCAGGGCTACTACCGAACACTCGTTTTTTCTCGCGGACGTCCAAGACACACAAGAGTTGTTTTTTGCTGCAAACAAAATCCCGTGTACAGCCTCATTATAGCGGTAGCTGCGCACTGACTGAATTTTTAAGTGACATGTAAACTGTAACTGTCATGGCAGTCATGACCTCATGACAGTTTACATTTGTGAGTGTATGATGCCAATGACAGCCTTCAAACAATGCACAGTTCAACAAAACATAATCAAGAAGTGAAAACTGCTGGAAATCAAACTTATTTCCAATTCCACGTGCAAACCGCATATGGAAAAGAAATCCTTGATCTATTTACACTCTACGTGTATAAGTGAAACAATTTTCTTAATATTAGAACATGCAAAGGCGTGGTAAAAATGATAACCATCGTAACTCGACTATATAAAAACATCAATTAACAACTGGTTCAAACAACAAGATTAACTATAGAACAAGTCAACAATGAACCATAGATGAGTTGCAGGGTGCCTTGTGGTGTAAACTGTTCAAGGGGCTTTTTGTCCTTTATCCAAAATGTGACAGTGCCAGGAGAAACATACGAAAAATCTCCTTGCCGGTTGAAGACTCCCCAGTGCCAGCCTTCACCTAGAAATCTATTGAAATTCCTCAGTAATTCTAGTTCAAAATGGGCATTCTTTACTTTGCAGCAAAGGTAGGAGATCTCCTCAAATAGGGTCTTTGGAATTAGAAGTTCTATATGAACAATGCTGTCTATTTTTCTTTGACCATGTATACTTTCTTTTATGGCGATTTTCAATTGTTCAAAAAACTGTAGTTTTAGTTCATCCGTGTACTGCAAATAGCACTCTGGAATGTCGATTACGTCTCCGGCATCACGCCACGAATCATAACAAGGAGCACTCCACTCATTGTCTGTATAGTGGATTTTAACAACAAGTTTTTCATCAACAAACTTTGAATCTATGATGACAAGTTCATACGGTTTGGTTGTCGACCACTTTTTGTGTACAACCTTTTCTTTTGGTAGTGCTGGTCCGTTGTGGAGTTGCCGGTAGTCAGGGTTCTGTTTGTTTCTTCTACATGTACTCCTTCGTATGGATGCCTCATAAGCCATGAAAAGAACCTCTCCTAAAATGAAAAAAAGGAAAGAATTAGTTATTCCTGGCTTTAACACAACAGTTCATCCACATAACTGTAGCCCTTCATCCTCTTGACGGTTGGAGACTGGAGGGCTAGGCACTAGGTTACACGGCACATAACAAATGTGTTATTTCTCAACCTCAACAATTTCTGTCAGATGAGTGATCAGATTTGCCTACGGGGCCCCGGGATGTGCGCTACTGATCAAGCCACTGTCTTACTCCAAAATATTGAGGGTTGGCAGATAATTCCTAAATAAATTCAAAGCAAAATGCTCTTTTTCAGTAATTTTTGATATTTAATAAAAGGATTAATGATTTGGATTGCCTTGACAATCAATTGTCTGCCCGGCATTTGCAGTCGACCATGTACATGTACATGGACCTGTTTGTACAATTACAAACAGCCCTATAATATATTATGTCATGTTTGTAAACTAATGTTGAAAAGTATTGGCATGCTACACAGGAAGCATTTTTAAAACAACAAACCAATACTAGACAATTCAGATTAAATCTTACCTCCACGTATCTGGCAATGACCATGCCTGTGTGACTAGACTGTAGCGTACGCCCTGCAAACACACCCCTCAAAGGAGTAATGATCTGGTCAGTGTAGCACTGACGGCAAACTAGGCGTGTTTTACCAAATAAACCAACAACAAAAAACACTACGGAAATAACAGAAAGCCTATGGTACAAAGAAGTATATTCGTGTTTCGCAAAAACATGTTTTGAGACTATGAATCTGTTTAAAATGAACAATCAAGAGTGAAAAATGAACGGCTTTTCAGCGTGCTTCTGTTTCCGTGTGACGAATGCGTGGCCTGAACTAGTTCCCTGCTCAACCTAACAACATATACATGGTTACACGTGAATACACGGAGCCAGACTATCAACAATATTTGCATATTATGATCGGGTCGCGGTCTTGGAAGAGAAACGTTGCATTATTGGAAGCTGAAAAAGCCCCTCTTTCCCCGTGTCCAATCAAAATGATTCTTATATGACTGGGAAGGAAATTTTTTTGTAGTTTATTCAGAAGTGCGAGTTGATTCTGTAGGACAAAGAGAACGACTGTGCTGTTCAATTCAGTGAGACAACCCACCAGAAAATTAACAAAACTTGTGTTTACCTCCATTGACTTTGGTGATATTGACGTTTAGCACCTGTTTTTTTAGTTAAAAAAGCCCCCCTTTCCTGGGCATCACATATTCTTTTAAAATAATCAAGATACAGGTAATATTCTGTACTTAAAATTGCCTAGTGAGTTGGTGAGAAATGTGGACAGACTTTTTATTTTATTTTCACGAAAGTTCTCAGTGAGGGCTCTGTTTGTGTCATTTTCCTGCGTTGAGCGCTGACTCACGGAAGTCAGTGAGCAGATGCACGCAAGTTGTTCATATGACATGGCTGCGTGCATTCGATGGCCATAGCTCCAAATTTCCACTGGTACCAACACTCTGCAAGGTTATCATGAGTGGCTGTGGCTGCTGGGTTACGGTCATGAGATTGTTGACGATGCAGTCGACGGTGCGTTCATGTGGATGGGCGGTCAGGCTGGATATCATGGACACATGATGGAAGCCAATTTTGCTACTTCGGCCCGCAGTTGTTGGATTTCAGTCTGTGGTGGAGATTCTATGGTAGCGATGGGCGCAGAGACAGATGTTTGAGTAGGGGAAACTTCCATGATTTTGTCCGCTAGCTTTGCCAATTGGTCGATATCGAGCTCCTCTGATGTTGAGGCCAGAATTAGCTGCTGGAGAAAGCTGTCTCATTATTGATGGTTCCAGCGTATGCTCCCCCAAGAGCTGGTGCTTCTTGCAGTCCTGTTGGGAGGGTTTTCTATCCCCCAACTCTTCTGTTGTCAGGAGTTAATGCAAGCATTCCAATTCTGATATTCTCTTAACTCCTTTTTCAGCTTGGTGTAAGAATCATCAGAGGGTGGTGATATTAAGGATGTCTCTCACTTCTTGGGCTATTGTCGTCTGCAAGGATGTGTTTTCAGAAGTGATACCCCTAGTTGTGAACTGTGCCTCCACTTGGGTGAACCATATCATTGGGTCAGACAGCCAGTACGGTGGAAGTTTAAGGCTGATTGCTGCATTTACTGGTGGCTGTGTTGTTGGGCTGGTACTAGTTGTAGCCATCGCAGAAGTAAATCCAGACATTCTAAGGTTGTGTTCAAATCACGTCTGGGTCACCAGTTTGGTGTTTGTCCAATGGAATAACTCAGAATTTACACAAACGTTGATTTTACAATGGCTTTATTATAGAGTTGAAAACAACTACACACATGTAGTAGTATGGCACAGTATTTTGTAAGAGGAAGCTAAGAGTCATGTGTCTGGTTCGATGGTTGGAAATAGAGTGATGAAGAAAACCATAGAGCAAGGACCAATCCACCAATCTTACAACTGCTCCAGAACGAACGAAATATACCAAGCCAGCCTGAATTAAAACCGGAAGATGGGTCACCAAAATGAGTGTAGGGGTGAAGCGCGTTGGGATGTGGAAGTTTCAGGAAGCCACTTTCCCGAAGGAGATTGTATCCTGCTGATGAACTACTCTTGAGTGCAATACAAAATCTGATGATTGCAGGATGTCATCTCATCCCCTTCCCTTTTAGGTGAGCTTGTTTCTGCTGCTCCCAAAGCAAGGTTGCATACGAGTCTGCAGGAACAGCTGACTGAAAATCAGACTCCCCTTCATCCGTTGCTTGAAGAAGAAAATGACTGTTCTTGTCAGACACGGAAACGCTGTCCTCCTCCAACATCAAGCGAACCTTCTCCTGGTGGGCCAAACTCCTTCTCTTCAGTGACCGGTTCTCTGCTTTGAACAATTTCATCTTTTGTTGAAGATCAAAGTGTGACAGTGCATCATTTCTGATGGTTGAGGATGATGTCAGCTGAACGGGCACATCTTTTAATCCAGTTGCAAGGACACTCAGATCCACTCTGAGCATCTGACAAACCTCACAACGACTTTGTGGCTTTGTTATTAACAAATGACACTTAACATGCCGGACAGTGTGGTGTGGGTGGGTTTGCAAAATATCCCTACCAGTAATTGGGATGGGAATTTGACCTGCCGGACCTTCCTTTGACTTCACTACAGCTGGGTTGTCTTGGTTCCCAATGCACACATTCCTGTTGTTGAATTCACAGAGAACCCCTGCAACATCTGCAGTACCTTGTGTAGGTGGCACAACCTGAAATGCCCGACAACCAGAACCAACAATATTGTAACCACACACATCAACCTTCCAAGACATGTTGTTGAAGATATTTAGCTCCACTTCAGGGTAACCACTCTTGCCAAACTGCATTATCTCTAACCTGTCAGCACCATGCCACGTCAAACACCCATGTTGTGCTGCAAGTGTGACAACTTCATCGCAAACAGAAGAGAGGTACACAGCTGTCAGAACAAATATGTTCCTCAAAAGGAACTACATCAATACTGCAGGTCGTCACCTTTCTCAATTTTGCGAATTTCCACCAACAATCAAGCTTCTTACAGCAGCTGTGACAGAGAAATGGAGGATGTGTCCCAACAACATCTTGACCAATGTCTACGCCTAATGGTGGTGGGTAAACAACAGTGAGTTGCCGATGTGATTGTGAGTGCATTTACATGTTCTTCCTTTTTATTCAGTGTTCAAATCTCACTCTGTGATTCTGTGACAATGCATTCAAAATTAAATGATATTTGTATAAATACAATAACATGGTGTGCATACTTTTACAGCTTCATGAACGGCAATACCAAAATGAACCCATACAGCAGAACTTGTTTTTTTCTTGGACACAAGACGGAGTTGGCCTTCCATCTTCAAACGATTGAAGTATACTGCTGGCAAACTCAGTTTGGAGATAAATTGAAAGAGCCTACCAAACAAACTATCATGAAGGTGTTGGATACTTTCAGACAGGCAAAGATTTTGTTAAAAAACTCAACAAATGTCTCGGTTGACTCTGTCTCGGACTTCCCCTGTGATCTGAATGCATGCACAACTGTGCCACTCAAAACCTGAAGTGTAAATGACATGGAGAAATTTTAAGTATGGATGAAAATAAGTACATGTGTACATTGAATTTGCAACGAATGTAGAACAAGTTTGTTTGGCATAACTGCAAACTATTACAAAGAAAGGTTGGTTTTCACATCATTTGTGAAATGTAAAAAGCCATTAATTGATTATCAATTACCTGTGCAGCCATGTAAACACTCATCCTTAATGGTGGAGTCAAGTGAAGATGTTCATGAGTCAGCTTGTGAAGGCGTCTCAAACCAAGAGATTGACGATTCAGACCGACATCCTTCTCATACAGCTGGAACAACTGGACCCAAGAAATGGACTTCTTGTTGTACTGTTGGTAGAAGAATAGTATTTAAATAAATATAGCACTTGTATATTGTGGACAACAAAATAAAAATAAATAAAAACAGAATGTCAGTTCTTTTTTAAGTTTTGATGAGTTGGCAAGTATAACATCAAGATGTTTTGGGGTTTATAAAGAGTAAAAGGTTACAACAAGACTTACACAAAGGCTCTTGGTCTTGTTGTGATACCCTGAATTCTCCCAGTTGTTGCGAGTTGTCTTCATTAAATGAGGAACACACAGATGAAGAAAAGCTGACGCTCAGGGTCACAAGGGTGTGCAGTGAAGTAGGTGGCCTCAGTAGTTGCCTCAGGTGAATGCGGTTCGGTGATGCCCCATCAGAAACAAGGGCACGTACTTTGAAGCCGGCCAACTCTAAAAAAAACAATGGCCTCCCACATACATGGATAAAGCTGGTCACTAGAGACACCAGTACTTGGGTAGTACCCAACAGGTGCATGTAGTGCACTGAAGATCTCTCGAACAATGAGAACAAGAACGTGACTAGCTACTACCGGCTCACATTTGCCATGACATTTCCTTTCGAAATCTGCCACTTCATTGGCAATACTTCCCACATCCGTAAAACCAATTACTTTTCCAGACCTCACAGAAAACGCCAGACCCGCCTTCACCTTCATCTCATCAAAAAGTAAAGAAACATTCCTTTCATGGTCTGGGCAAGACAGAATGTGGTTATCTTGCACAACCCTGTCAAGCATCGTAGTATTAAAACCAGTGGTTGGATCAGCAAAGTGGGTGTATGTGTGTAATGTGCTTGGATTAGGAAGCTTCAAAAACCCACTCTGCCGAATGAGATTGTAGGAGCTTGAAGATTTGCTCTGTACTGCTATGCACCAGCGAATAATTGCTGGATGCCAGCGCATTTGGTTCCCTTTGGACACTACCTCTTTTTGTTGCTCCCACAACAAATATGCAGCAGAGCCCTTCTCAATGGAGTTCTCCAGAGTTTCCTCACACTTTGTTAGGGTCGACTTCAAGTGGTCACTCTGATCTTCTGACACACAAAACGCTTCTGTCATCATCATTTCTGACACTTTCTCCTGAAGTGCAACCCCATGTCGTTTTAAATTTCTCCTTTCCTTCTGAAGAAGAAAAGGCTTTTCCTGAAGCTGTCTCATTGTTAGGTGAATGTTGGGCACAGTTGAGCAAGCAGTCATGTTGTTGGTCTTCTCGGAACGATCTTGCTTGGCTATGGACATCAAGTCACCTGGATGAGTCATGCAGACCTCACACCTTACTCTACTCCCGGTCATAAGTTGGCAATACTTATGCCTAATGGTTTGACCAACAAGGTTGTCGTGTGCCATAATGTGCACTGGTGTTTGCCCCTCTGGCCTTTCCTTCTTCTTTACAAGTGACCTGAAGTCACTGCACTTGTTGCCTTCACAAACCATTAGGGTTGGCATTGTATTAAAAATACTGACGACTGACTCGCATGACAGCTTTTCCTGGACATCCGAAAAAACCTTGTGGACTGTTGGTTGTACCACCACTCCATCAACCTCAATTTGCCAAAACAAATCACCAGAAACCACCAGATAAATGATTGGCTTACCCAATGGACCCATCTTCATTACATGTAGCTTATCGTAACCCTGCCAAGCTACAAGATTGAAGTCACTTGCCAGAGAACCCCATTCTTTTAGAAGCTGTACCTCTTCACCAGCGACCCCTTTACATTTTTGACATTCCCTCTAGTCGAAAGTTGCCAACTCAATATTGCAGGACGCCTTGTTGTTTTTTTGGTGTTTCCCCCACCACTTCTTCAGCATCACTTCACAGGGCTTGCATGCCAGCTTCATCAGCACCAACATCAAGAGATAAAGCAGCAGATATTATTCTAGAAAGTGCTTCTTTCCTTATTTGATGACGGTCGTGTACAACAGCTCGTTCTTTTCCACACAGCCGACAGATAACCTGAAGGCAATCTGAATGCTGCATTTTTGCAGAAATCAGAAATTCTGTGAAACAATCGTAATAAAATATATTGTGAGCCAAAAATTGAAGAAGTTGAGACCCTCAGAACTCTTTAATGCATAGTGCCACAAATACTGTAATGTTTTTTTACCAAGCTTAAATAATACAGGAATTTACTTTACTTTGTATGATTTTAATAGCAAATATGTTTCAGAAAATACTTGTTTTGTTATAAAATTTATGTTGTGGGAAGGTTTTGCACTTTTAGATTAACTTTAAAAACTACGTATAATTACAGAGAAAAAGTAAAGAAAAAAAATCATCTCCCTATCACCATGCTCCGAGCACATTGTGTCCAAAAACTTAAGTAATAAATAAATAGGATAAAAACATTTTTATAAAACTCTTGACATGACAGTAAAACAAAAAGCTTTATTTCCATAGCATCAGTGTCACTACTCAAGTTCGTAATATATTAAAAAAAGATCACTGTAATTTGTAAGAGGAAATGCATATTATTATAATTAAATGAAAACAAAAATTCTTCTTCCGTTTAAATTGATTATGAAGCACCACTTACAATTAGAGTTTATCTGACAAGATAGACAATTTTTTATTTAATCATACTCATCATATTCCTTCCTCCATGCATAGACTAGAGTCATAGATTAGACTGTTGAAAAAAATTTTAGACTGCGGTAGCCCCCAAAAACCTAAATTATTTTCATTGATTTTTAAAATGAGAACGATCTTTATTGAAGCAACTTCAGTATGTACCAGGTGAACATGAAAAAAGGGTTGCTTTTTTCCTAATGGAGTAAAAAAAAAAAAAAATGTATTATGCGATTAAAAAAAACGGACCAATGCGGACCATCTATCAACACACACGAATGGGCAGAGAAAACTGTTGCAACCCAAAACACTCAAATTTCTTTCTGGGTTTCACCAGCTAAAAACAGTTCAATATTAAATTATATTTCTACAAAATAGTAACTTGTGGCTGAGATACAAAGGATTGTTTTCTTACCTTAAGATTGTTGAAATCTGACGATCAAAAGACAAAAATATTCGGAAAATCAAGATAAATCCATTGAAATACACCACGCATGGGACAAAGCTTTGGAATTGCTACTGCGCATGCGTATTTGGTTTGTTAGGGGTCTCTTACAATTCATTACTCCAGTAAGGGAGGAAGTGGCAGCAGACGGCGAGGATGACTGTGCACAAAGATGCTTGGTGAGTCTTATCGCGCTCGTAAAAACAGTCGCGCAGCTGGAGGTCTTCGCGTCTTTTTCACAGGGCCAGCTAAGTCACTAATTGGTTTGTAATTACCCACTGGGGGTTAGGCGGGTCGTTCGAATTCCTTTTTTTCCTTCCTCCATGATTACATGTATATATACAATGATGAAGAGTACAGAGTGTTAAGCTCTGACTTTAACTTTTTGGCCATTCACGCAGTTTCCTAAAATCGTTCCCTTTTGTAACAAATTACCCCCATTGATTACCCATGTACAAAATATATTACAGAATTGTGATGCAATAATCTCCTCAATATAATGATGTCAACACCTCCTATACTTATGACACAACCAGTAACTCAGTAACTTAAATGAACATTTCTTATTATAAAAACTGAAGTAGAATACAGTATATAATGGGTCTGCTCAGGAGACCACACATTTAGCTGCTTGGTTTATACAAAATGAAAAAATAAAAAGTTCAGTCCTGAGTGAAGTTGAGTAAAATGGCAATGGCAAGTTACATTATACTGATAAAATCAAAACAAAAGCACAAATATTATTATAAAATCTAAAACACAACACAATCAACTTGAAAATGAGAGCCTTCACTTTTGGCTTTCTCTCAAAGTAGGTGAACAAGAAAGAAGACAAAAAAACTGAAGAAATTAAACACTTTTCACATATACATTTAGTATAGAAAAATGTAACTATGATTAATGTATCTTCTTAGGGCAAGTTGCTTTGTTGTGACCATCTTGTTTTTTGCAAATACTGCATGTGACTTGCCACTTCAGGGATCGCTTACACTTTGCCTCCAGTAGGCGTAGACGGTTTTTCTTTTGCATGATTTGTTGAAGCGCTGTTTTGCCAAAGTTAGTGGAACGAAAGTACCACTTGGTTACCAGATCATTTAATTTTTCAAGGCCTTGTTGACAAAAATAGGTTGGGTTTTCGTACATCCGCATAACCTCGGGAACATGGTAGGCTAGAACATGCATATATGGGGTAATATCTTTCGCCAGATAAACAGTACGGTATAAGTCTAACCAGTTCTTGGCAGAAGACTCAAACTCGTTTATCTCTTCAGAATCTAAGTTCTTATTTAACCGGCCAACCATTTGTTCAAAAGTGCTCCATAATGTTTTGATATTTTCAAGCTTTGGGTGATCAGGAATGATTGATTCTAGGTTAATGTGTTTCAAAATTCGCCTATGTTCTGGGCCAGTAAATGACCGTGCTTCAATTTTAGACTCATTAATCATAAATTTCCAATCAGTAATTCCAAGTGTTCTAATAAAGACCTGAAACCGCATGAGATTGTTACAATTATCTAAATTAAGATTTTTCTTGAGTCGTACACAGTTATCGCAATGTTGAAGGTAAAATGTTAATTGGTAAACCAGCTGATCCATGATTCGCAAAAAGACGTGAAGTGTGTCCGGAATAACTCTGGCGATGGGGACAGAGGAAAAAATTGGTGCAGCGTTACAGTCAAGCCTGGTTGGATCGTTTTTGCGCTTTTTAGCACATTAGGTTATTTCCATTATTGTGCGAGCACCCTTATCCGTATCGATCATGGACCAGCTTTTGGTTATATCAGCCCTCTCCTCTTTTGGGCATTTACACCAGAGACAGGAGAATATTGCCGCAAAGCCTCCTATGCCAGTGACTTGGTTCAGAAATTTGAGATCGCCACCAATAAATTTCTCTATTTAAATACATTTCTGACCAATCTCAACAGACTCGAAATCATTGAACTCTTTAATTAATTCAGCCAAGGCTTTTTGGATACATTCTCCTGTCTCTGGACACTGAACTATAGCCAGCAAGTAATTTCCACGTTCAGAAGCACAGTGCTCATCACCAACTATAGTGTAACTTATGTTGATCAAATGCTTTTTAGTTCCAGCTCTTGTACCATCACCGCTTAGTTTAATTCTAACCTTTCCATCTTGAATGAAATGGGCATTGGAAGGATTACCCAAGGTTTGAATCAAACTGGTTATCAGAGACCTATATACACCTTCATACTCCCCGTTCAATGTGAATAGTTCAAGGGCAGTGTTTCGTTCGTGTCGACGTTTAATTAATCTGGATGTTCTTGGGAGTGATGGTTAGCGCTGTGCAATTTCATGATAACCACTATCAGTGACATAGAAAGAATCCATGATATAAATCATTTCATCGATGTCACCTTCAACAACAGCAGTGTCTTCAACAGAGCAGTTATTCTCCTTGAAATCTACCTTAACAACCTGCCCATCTTCATTTTTGAATTTCACACTAACAAGACCAAACCTGTTTCCTTTCCCAAACAGTGTTCTGACTTCATCAAGTTTTCTAGCTTTGTGTCGGCGTAATCGACTTTTACTGTAAGAGACTTTACACTTGCTTCTTCCCCTCTCCCCCCATTTACGTTTTTGGGGGTTCGAGAGTCTTTCTAGCTTTCTCTCAACCTCCTGTTTTGCCTCCTTACACTTGCTCAATTCACTGTCAATTTCATTTAAACTGTTTTCCAACTTCCACTTCCTGTTCTAATTTCCGTTTTGTGGGACTTCCCATTTTATGGTTAACATTTAGTGTATATGTTGATTTTTCAAATGTATTCAACAACTTGGCCCTACTGCATGATCCTTTTTTAGTTTTCCACAATCGCCACATTAGGTAAAGTTTACTTTCTAAAGCCTTTAGGCAATTCAAACTAAATTTGTCAGTAGATAGGTGGTGTTGAGTCATTATGCGCATCCATACAGTGTTTAGATGTTCATGAGTAAGGTGACCACTGAGATCCTTAATCAAATTATATAAGAAAATCTCACTGACATCTATTTGGACAATGTGAGAAGTGTCTTCAGGAGCGGCATAAACAGCACGGGCAATGCAAATGCATCCCAAAATCAAAATAACAAAAGTTCCAAACTTGTTCCAAAGCTGCTGGGCACAAAAATAATAAAAATCAAGAAAACGGACATTGATTTGTGACAGCAAAGAAAGTTAATTAAAAGAAATGTTGAAAATCAAACTTGTTCCCAATACCACGGGCAAATTTGAAATGAAAACGAAACCCTCGGTGATTGAGTTGTAGTGTGCCCTCTGGTGAATATTCCTCGAGTGGTCTCCTCTCCGTCATCCAAAATGTGATGGTACCAGGCGTAACGAAGGCGAAATCTCCCATGGAATTAAAAACCCTCCAGTGCCAGCCTTCCCCAAGCAAGCAGTTAAAGTCAGCTGTTGACTGTAAAGATATAGCTGAACCTTTACCTTTACATCCAAGTGAGGCAATGTCCTTGAATAAATTTTTGGGAATATCCAAGAAGATCTTTACCACACTGTCAACTTTACGTTGACCATGTAAATTTTCTTTTACAGCTGTTTTCAGTTGGTTCACACAAAAAACCTTCAGCTCTGGTGTACAGTTCAAATACACTTCAGGTACATCGATAATGTCAGATACTTGTCTCCATGTGTCGTACACCGATGAGTTCCACTCTTTGTCTGTGTAGTGTACCTTGACAAAAAGCTTTCCGTCAATTTCCTTTGAGTCAACTATTACTAAAGGGTATAGTTTTGTTGTGGACCAAGTTTGCACTTCTTTCTTTTCTGCAGGAAGATCTATACCACTGTTCAGCTGTTTATAGTCGACAAGATTTGTTGCTCTTTCACTCCTTCGCAACGTTGGACGATCAATATTGGCCATTTAGCATACCTGTAGTCGTTTCGGTGTAAAGCCTTCCTCTTGTAGCATTTCAACTTTTTCTTTCACAGATTCCAATAAAAAAAATTTGTGTTGCCTACGATACAAGTTTGAATATCTTCTCTTTGACAATGTATTGTACCCATGTGTTGTTTTCATTGCTTTTCGGACAAGTTGCTTTGCCAATTGTTGGTTACGATTTCTGAGGAGTTTTTCGTGCCTTTTGGCCATTTGTAGTTCATTTTCCAGAACCTTCCTCCTCTTGGAATTCCACGAGAGTTCATGTTCCAGTTTCCTTTTTAAGCTCCCCAATCGCAATTTATAATCGGAATGTTTCCACTTGTCTAAACAATTTTCTTTTTGGCGACCCCCTATCTTGGAACTTGTTTTGAATTTGTTTAGCATGTACCTGAGTGTACTTCTTACAGAAGTAATTATGCTTTGGCCAACATACTTCATAGATATGGAATCATTATGTGGTTGTAAGGCACATTCAATAACAGTTGAAATGTAATTGTCACTTTCTATGTTGCCATGTGTGGTTTGAAGGATCTTAAAAAGAGCATATTTGTTAATAGGTACAATCCAGTCATCATTTGACATACAGGCCACATTTGCTAAGGCAAGGTACAGTGAAATAATTACAATGAAATAAGCACATTTACTTGCCATTGTTGTAATTCTACATTTGGTCGAGACGATCCAGATCCAGTTGATTCCCAAAGTCTTTCATGAAACGAATGACAAAGACAAAACCACTTTTCTTCCTTTCACTTTCCAGATCATGTAATATTTTTCGTTTGGCATCTCCAAGACGAAGTTTGTATGCCTCATATTTAAGCAGTTGTAATTGTCGCCCACCCTTCTTAAAGACAGCCTTGAATTTGTAGACTAGTGATCTTAGTTTTGCATGCACGCTCCTGACCGCCTGTTCTACATCAACAAATTCTAAATCGATTTTACTTTCTTGGCGTATTCTTTCCAATACCGATTTGGCTGCAGCCTCGCTGTGAGGTGGATGCTTACTTGACTTAGTAAGTTCATATAAGACAAAATGACTAACCTCGATTATCCAATCGGCATCCTTACTGAGTTTTGCTTGAGCTATATAATTTGTCACTATCAGTGTAATGATAGGTGAAAGTATGAGAGAACTTTTCAATTGACCCATCTTTACTCAACTAAAGCCAATGCAAAGATTCATGAACACGCACAAGCTGAAAATACAAACTAATACACGCAAGCGGTATTTTATCTAATCAGCTGCTTACTAATCAGAAAATAATGAAAATATATTGAAAATAACAAATGAATGAGCTTCTATATATCTACAATACAAGGCATTTTAAAATCAAATTTCTTGATCTACATGAAGATAATTAACAGAGAGATTAATGCATATTAAACATGCATTTTGTCATGGTTTTTTGAAGATGGATAACTCATGACTATTACCGTATTGCTTCACAAAGC
This sequence comes from Pisaster brevispinus, assembly GCA_023634235.1. NCBI lineage: Eukaryota > Metazoa > Echinodermata > Asteroidea > Forcipulatida > Asteriidae > Pisaster > Pisaster brevispinus. The sequence continues at coordinate 6,588,656 of JAMKCF010000016.1, read as the reverse complement.
GAACATTCCGACATAGCTCTGATGGCTGACTTTTTTCTTCAAGTCCACAGTGTATTCTGTCATACAGTTCCGCTCAAACAGCCAAACTTGAACAGTGCCATCAACAATATACGCAAAGTCTCCACATTGATTGTGGATCCTGTACCACCAATCCTGTCCGAAGATGGTAGTGAAATCAGCAATGGATCCTCTGTAAATGTCTCGTTTTCCCACGGTTTTCCACTTTTTTAGTTGCAAGTTATCTAAGAAGATTTCAAATGTTTCCTTCTGAACAGGAACCTTCAATGTTATTTCAGTGTCTTGCACCCTGGATAACTTCTTCAAAGTGCTTACAAATGATGAATACGCATCACTATTTTTAAGGTCTGGGTTTCTGTCGACAACATCTGAAACGTCACGCCACTCATCAAAGCCACTCCAACCAGTGTAGTGAACTAATACCTCATCTTTTTCATCCGTTTGCCTGGAGTCAAGAATCTCAATATTCCAAAGCTTCGATGACGGCCAACTAAGTTTAGATGCACTTAGCACTTAGCTAAAGAACGATAATCAATCTTCCTTCCCTGTCGTAACTTCATTACAAGTCTGCAAGTTGCTGTCCTTTCTATACTATTACAAGGGCACTAAACAGATCTGTGTAAAAAAGTAAAACGAATTTCATCATAGTATATGAAACGATTTAAAATCGAACATTATTTTATCACTAAATAAAATGGCACAAGCAGACAAGAACGATGCTGTCTGTGTCATGTGTTCATATTACCACTTTTCCAATCAATGTAGTACAATTTCAGATGCTCAATTAAGGCCTTATTTTATTGTTAAAAATGAAGTGTGGCCAGGCGGAATGATAGCACAACTCACTGAACAACCATTGTATACACCCGTATATCCCCTCCATTCATGCTTTAATCCCCCTAAAACAAAATGCTCTGACCCACACTGGGACCACACACACGGCATACCAAGGTTGATTTTTGATCGATCTTGAAACATGGTTGAGACATTTCTTCGATATTTTCTATCCCAAATATACCACAAAAGAACAGTATTTTAACATGCTTGAAATCTGTAGAATATTATCTTTACAACTATGTTGATAATTGGTCATATAAATGAAATCTTACCATGAAACAGACTCTCCGATTGGAATGCAAATTTGACACAACCAAAGTTTATCCAATCAAAACAGTTGTTAAATCATGATAAGGAGGAGGAAATGAGCTGTCACATTCCGGAAAGAACTTTTTTATAGACCGTATAGTTCGTGAGTTACAATAAAGAACGTGTCAAAGGCAAGGCAAAATTTCGACAAAATACAGCCGTTACACACAAAAATACACCAAATTCAAAATGTTCAACCGGATTTTGACACAACCATACTTCCACCCCTATATTTTTAACAAATATGAATAGTTAGCTGAAAGATTGAACTTTGTCATCCCGGAAAGAACTTTTTGAAAGATCAAGCCGTTTTGGAGTTATCGCCTCAAATGTGTAAAAAACACCCCCTTTTTGGCGACTTTTCAAGGATTTTAGCTCTGTTTACAGCCCGTGCGCTTAACTTGACACAGCAAATTCATATGTATACCGGATATCATTCTGTCCACACGCCGTGTTAAAAGAAAAACCCAAACTGGTTTAGACTTAGACCGTCCCTCTGGCGGCCCCGGTAGCATTTCTCCGCCCACTCCTCCATGACATCTCTGTTCATTCATCCTGCAAACATAAAAAATAAATATAATATTATGTCACATAAAAAACAATAGCGTGAGAGACTAATATTTAAAAAAAAAATGTCGCAAAAGTTGTGTGCTCGCAGCTGAGGTCACATACTGTCAATAGTTATTTAAATAAAGGGATTTTGTATTTAAAAATGTGCTACCTTATTTGTTTCTGAAATCACATAGACAGGGTAATCACTTCCTTATAAGTTAAAAAAAAAAGGAGTAGACAAGTGAAATGGTTTGAATGGTTGATTCGGGATATGGGTCTTTGATTAAGTAGCTCTGAAAAGAGCTGTTGGTTTTGTGAAAATAAGGGAATTTAAGAAAAGTGGGGAGGCGGCAAGGGAATAGTTTGAATGATTGGCTTAAAACGTACCTTTCTTGTTACAAACAACCACGACACCAGAAGGCAGCTTCTCTTTAGGTTGGGTGATCCTCTTGAAGATGACCATTGGCTTCAGCTTTTTCCCGCTTGCCGTGCATGCTAAAACCACCATGAACTGGGTTTTTTCGTGGCCTGTGGTTGTGATTGTCACTGTTGACGATCCCTTCTCGGTGACAGTTCGGTTCATCGGAGCGTCGAACGTCATGGGCACCTCATCCATGTTCAGGATTTTGTCCCTCGAGAGCGCCAACCTGGTGATGTTGCGTTCCGCAAAATCGACAAAGTTGTCCAGTCTGGAGGGAGCCGCTGACCCACGGTGGTTCGTGCACGCACGGACAAGTCATTCCTCTTCATAAATCGATGGCACCAAGCAGGACCACCAATAAAATTGGTGATGCCGCGGTCTTCTGCAAGCTGCTTGGCTCTTGCCCTGATGATTACGGTGCTCAATCCACGCCCAGCCTTGCCGAGCACAAACTCCTTGACATCTTTCTCTAGCTGTGGCCAGCTTGGTTTCCCCCCTCTCATGGCCTTCATCTTGGCTGGAAGCTTCTCCAAGGCTGCTTTTGTCCTCTCCACCGACGAACCAACGACTCGTCCACGTTAAACTCTCGTCCTGCCGAACGGTTCCCGTGACTTTCAGCAAACTCAATAGCTTTCCGTTTCAACTCCACGGTGTAGCTATGTCTTCTCTTGGATGCCATTTTCGGAAAGTAGTCGTGACGATGATATCAGTAACGATGACGAGTAGCCGAAGATGCGGGTTCTTTTGTACTGCTCAATCAAGCAGATCAATAAACATTGCGATGTCGGGATTGGTTCTTTAACAATGGCGGGAACGTACAAGACCCCGATTGGACACTGCTCAAACCTTACTTGGATACTCTGCTTGGGTATAAAATGCAATGTTAGCGGTCCAACAATACTTTGCATGAATGCAATATGTAGTTTAATATAACTTAAATAAATATGGCATTTAACGGCATATGTGGCAAAAAAAACACACACACAAATGGATCAACATGTTTTATTTGGGCATTTTAAAACAACAGTTGAAAGGGTTCCTTAAATACTGTATGATCCATTAACATGAACATGAAATGGAGCACCAAAAGTCAGCTGCTTGTTAAATAATTATAAGAAGCTTCATCTAATATATCTTAGCCATTTTGAAAAATGTTTCCTGAGTTATTCGTGTCCCCAAAAGTCTTGTAAACTTTCTAATCAAAATTACGAGTCACATTTTAAACAAAACTGGATCTAGACTAATCATTTACACATGACACGATCTATGAATACATGTACACAATCACAAAATGACTAAAGGGTTATAATATAAAACAAATAACATGTACAATATCAAGTTAGCTTTAAAAAGATTACAAAATATAAACCTTGATGAGTTTGATACTGACTGGTTCATGTACGTCGTGTACAAAGTTGCATACGAATAAATCTACAACACTACTGAGCAAGAAAGTGTGATTGGTAGTGCTACCAAATTATAAAAACCATTCTTATTGGATTTGTTTATCACAAGTTAGTCTATTGTGACCATCTTGCTTCTGGCAAGTACTGCATTTTACACGCCACTTTGGAGAACACTTACAATTTTCTTCAAGCATTCGCAGCCTACTTTGTTTTAGCATGATCTGTTTGAATGCACTTTTCCCCAAAGTTAGTGGAGCAAAAATACCACTTGGTCACTTGGTCGTGCAACTTTTCAAGTCCTTGTTGGCAGAAATATGAAATGTTTCCATACATTCTCATAACTTCAGGCACATGATATGATAACACATGCATGTAGGGTGTTATATCTTTAGCCAAATATACAGTCTGATATAAATTTATCCATGTCTTTGCTGATGATTCAAATTGATCAATCTCATCCAAAGTTAAGTTCTTATTCAGCTGGCCTGCCAATTGTCGGAAAGTGGTCCATAGGGTTTGAATATCTACCAACTTTGAGTGATCTGGGATGATTGTGGCAATATCAATGTTTGCTATGATTCCTCTATGCTCAGGGCCAGTAAATGATCATGCTTGGATTTTGCCATCCGTTACAACAAATTTCCAATCTGTGATTCCTACTTTCTTCATGAAATTTTGAAACCTCATAAGATTGTCACATTTCTCAAAATCACAATTTGGATTAAGGCGAACACAATTATCACAATGTGGAAGATAGTAAGTAAGTTGATCAACCAACTGATCCATAATCCGCAAAAAGAGATGCAGTTTGTCTGGGATTACCCTACAAACAGGAACAGAATAAAATATGGGCGCAGATTTACAGTTAAACTTTGTTTTGCTATTTTTGGACATTTTAGCACATTCAGTAATTTCTTCTATTGATCGAGCACCGTTACTAGTATCCGTCATGGACCACTTTTTAGCAACATCTGATCTATCAAGTTTGGGACATTTACACATGAGACAGGAGAATGTTGAAGCAAACCCTCTTATGCCAGTTACTTGATTGATAAACTTTAAGTCGCCACCTATAAATTTCTCGATGACTACCATTTTGCCATCAATCTCAAGAGAATGCAAGGTATTGAACTCATCAATCAGTTCTTTGAGGGCTTTTTGAATACTTTCTCCTGTCTCTGGACATTGAACAATAGCTAGCAGGTAATTTCCATGTTCTGACATACAATGTTTGTCTCCTATGATAGTATAACTCACATTAATTATGTGCTTTTTGGTCCCAGCTCTAGTCCCATCTCCACTCAGTTTTATTTGTACCTTTCCGTCTTGAATGAAATAAGAATTAGAAGGTTGTGGCAAGGTTTGAATTAAGTGGGCATCTAGAGACTTAAAGACCCCCATAGAATTCCCCGTTCAATGTTTTAATTTCAAAGGTGTTGTTGAGTTCATGTCGTCGTTTAACTATTGCAAGCTCTGGGTAGTGAGGTATATTTTTGAGCAATTTCATGATAGCCTTTATCAGTAACATACATGTAGTATGAGTCCATGATGAATATCATCTCATCAATATCCTTCTGTGGCACAGGAATATTGTTTGTTTTAAATGACACTTCATTGTCATTCAACATCACCTTAACAATTTGGCCATTATCGTCATTATATTCTACACTCATAAACCCATCATTTCCAACCATCTTTAACCGCACTAAGCTTTTTTAACTTGTGGCGGCATCTTTGACTTTGACTGTGATTGTTTTTTCTTTTATGTTGACCTTTTTCTCCCTATTGGGGTTTTGGGGTTTGACAGTCGTTCAAGTTTTCTTTGGATTTCCCTTTTCTCTTCAATACTCTCATTTAGTTCACTGTTAACTGTATCCAAATCATCTTCTAATTTCCTTCGTTTTGCTTGCTCATTTTTTAACTCCTGTTCTAGTTTACGTTTTGTGGGACTACCTGTTTTGTGCTCAACTTTTAAAGTGTAGGCCTATGTGGAGTTTTCAAATTTACTCGACAATCTTTGTTGGCCAGTTGTTCCTTTGGTACTTCTCCAAGAATTCCATAGTCTGCCCAATTTACTTGCTAGCCTTAACAGAAGAATTTGGGTTGAATGTGTCTACAGCCATATGGTGCTTGTCAATATTTGTCTAAAAACGGTTTGGACATTTTGTGACGACAGGTTCCCATGGATTTGTTTTATCAAATTAACAAGAAAAATGTCGGTGACATCTACTTCGGCAACGTGTTTGTAAGTGTTTCCTTCAGGAGTGGCATAGAGTGGATGGGCAATAGAAAGAAATGCCAAAACCAGAATAATGAAACTACCAAATATATCCATTGTAGTCAAATTCGGTGTGGGATAGTGAATTATCTAAATGCAAAATGCCTAACACGCAAGGCTTACTATAACTATATGAACTCAAACCAGATTAAAACTGCAACTGCACCAATCAAGTTAGATAATCAATTTCAGATATGTGGAAATTACCTGCTATGCATGTTCATTTACAAAACATGTTAAGACTACAAGTCAAAAAAACAGTACAAACGTCAAGAGGAAAAACATAATTTTCTAGTGACATGTACTGTACAGTGTAACTGTCATCACAGTCATGACTTCAAGACTGAGTAAATTTCCAAGTACACTGATAACAGCTTTAAAATAATGCACATATCAACAAAATACAAATCAAGAATCTAGTGAAAACAGCTGAAAATCAAATTTGCTTCCAATTCTACGTGCAAATTGCAAATGAAAATGAAATCCCCTATGGATGAGTTGCAGGGTGCCTTCTGATGTATACTGTTCAAGAGGCTTCCTCTCTGTCATCCAGAATGTGATGGTGCCAGGGGTTACAGAAGAAAAGTCTCCCTGGTAGTTGAAAATTCTCCAATGCCAGCCTTCACCTAGCAAACCATTGTAATTCCGAAATGTTTTGAGTTCAAAATGAGAAATCTTTATTTCCCGACCAAGGCAGGACAGTTCCTCAAACAGGGTCTTAGGAATTGGAAGTTCTGTATTCACCTTATTGTCTATTTTGCGTTGTCCATGAAGGCTTTCTTTGACGGCAGTTTTTAATTGTTCAAAAAACTGTGCTCTTACTTCATCAGTGACTTGCAAATAGCAATCAGGAATGTCTATTATGTCTGTAGCATTCCGCCACAAGTCGTAAGTTGATAGTGTTAAATTAAAAAAGAGAGAGAGAGAAATGTGGATTTACAAGTAACGCAAACACTAACTTAGCTAGAACTTGAGAGTAAAGGCTAAAGAATATCTCTATGAGCTTTTGTGTACTTGGTATAACTATTTCTAAGATGCCCCAAATTTTTGCAAGTGTACCGCAAGGCTCTCCCAGAATCCAAGACCATGGTTACATCTGTATAAAAAAACATAAATTGAAGAAACTTCCTCAATTTCCTCTCTTACAGGCCACATAAATTTTCCAGATTTTTCTTGTACAAAATTTACTGTGATTTTATTGGCTGGTTTAACATCTTGTACTTGCCCTATATGTAAGGTCTTGTAATATGCAACAGCTACCCACATACCTTTCACTATGCCTTTACATGGTGGTGAGGACTTCTGCATACAGTCATTAACTATTATCTTGTCAACAGGGTTGTTTTTAGGCCTGTCAACAGACAGTGTATTGCTCACTAGTGGCCCATCAGTGGGTTCTTATCACTGCCTTTGATACTGGTGCTTGTGGCTCTCAGCTTAGATACAGTTTTACCTTTTGTCTTTGTGTCCAAATTGAATTGGAGATACATCCACATCCACTGGGTCACTGAAGGTATACGTAGAGGAAAACAATGAACACATTATAGTTCGGAGTTGAATTCATGCCCACAGTCAGGCACAAAGACGAGAGATCATCCATATTAAAGTTGTACTTGATGAAGGAACTAATCTGCCAATGAAGAGTAATATTATTGACATTAAAAAAAATGCTTGCAGTAAGTTTGAAGCCTGACAGAATTTAGAATGTAAGCCTGCACAAACAGATGCACAACAAATTAGGCTGCCAAACATATGACGTTAAATGACCATCCTTACCCCCACACCACATAAACAATTGCCACTTTCTTGTAAATGTAAGCTGCAGGGCTTCCTAGAATAGCTTTGGCCTTTCTGTTCACATTTTCTAAGACAAAGTCAAGTCCTTGACCACTGCGATAAATTCCAGTGAAACTGAAGGACTCATTTTTTGTGACAAGGCATCTTACATCATTAGAGTAACAGAATCTGTCATGTGTGTCACACACATTAATTAGCTGGTACTTTGGATGATTTCTTGAGTACCAAATTGGCGAGAACTTCTCCTTACCAGCAGCGATCAGTTGATGTTTGTTTTCCCGCAGCCCATTACGATAGTTGACAATTGCCTGGTTGTATACAAAAGTTTGCTCATAGATGTAGTTGGGATTCTGTATATTGTCCATAGCATAAGTGAAATATCCATTCACTGTACATGGCGTATGTGCAGTGAGGCATTTCAGGACATATGGCCACAGAAGTTCATCAGCGAATGCATTCCTAGCTATGCATATTAGGTCCCAAGCTTTGTGGTTGTCACTGCATTTTTTGATATATTTTGGGGCATTGGCACTCTCAAAACCTAGCTCACTTGGTATATCTGCCATAAATGGTACAAAGTTTACCTCCATGAAAGCTTTCTTCATGTTCATCTCAAAGTGCCCATGACCAATCCTGATAACAACCCAATCAAATTCTATGTCAGTAAAGCTGCACATATCCTCACCTTGATGTCTTTCTGCAAAATGGCTCAATTTCTTTTCATTTCCGTAAATTCAGCTCTGACAAAGCTTGCAGGTGTAAGTCTCTTGAATGATTTTGTAGGCCATAGAAAAAGGCAGGCCATCCATTGTAACGAATGTCCATTTACGCTTCCCAGATCCATATTTTGAGATACCAGCACATTTTCCAACATGCCTGAGCACTTGTGTGATGGTCTCGTAGGAATTTGGATTGACAAATACTGGGTCAACCACATGTACATGTAGTTGAGGTGGAGGTGTTACCTGTGCTTGGGCTTGCGTGGAATCATTGTTGTTTCTTGCTTGTTTACATGCAGGTGCACACTCTTCCGGGTCAACCCGAAAAGAGTGCTGCCTTTTTGTGAAAAGCTCTCCATGACTTTGAACATTTTTAAGACTTTTCCCCCCACAAGTTTCACAGGTTGGCTTAGTCATCACTTTGTCTTCTACAGACTGTTGTTCTACAACTTGTTGTTCTTTTCCACACTTGGAGCATACTTTCAACTGTACAACTGGTTTTGCTAGCTCCTCATCGATTGAATCCGTCCAGCCACTTACAGTAGCCTTCTGCTCTTCTTCAAGGTGATGAAGACGCTGTTTTATGTACTTGTTCAGCTCCAAAACAGCAGTTTTAGAGCACTCGTCATGAAGGAAATCTGATGAAGAGCACCTAATCCTTCTGCTCGAAACTCACTCGAAAATGAGGATGGTATGAGCCACTTCTCCTGCTCTCTGGAATCGGGAAGTCTCATAGTAATAACACTTTTAACTATACTGAGGGGTACTTTTCAATTCGCGTACACTCGCCACGTTTTCCCCACAACTTGCTCATTATCTATGGCCACAAACAAATCACCATCCTCTGGAAACAAAACAGGGCCTGTCTTTGCCTTGGACTTGAGCCAAGTAAGTATGGACGATATTCCTCCTCCACAACTTGATACACTGTTCATGTTAACAGCAGCTTTACTTCCAGTGATGGAATACATTGTTATATTCTCAGCAAAGGACAAAGTAGATATGAACTTTGAGTATCTTGCTTTATAAACAGAATCTATTGCCTTTGCCTGAGCATACACAGCCTTTGTGTTTCTTTGACGATTTGCTGAGTCTGAGATGCACCATCAATGAAGGAATTTACCACTTGATTGCACTGGGAGAGCCATGTATCAGCTGATTCATACATCATATTGCTAGGGCGATGGTAATCACCAGATATCGCAACAGCATCTTTATAAACATCACTTGATACAGACTGACCAAGTGCATTAGCCAGCTTCAGTTGCAATTCTTCTGGTAATGACTTTACAACAGATGTTAAATCGTTTGTATTCTTTAGGCAGTTTTCCAATGAGCCACTCTCCACAGGTGAAGTTACCTTGTTTGAAGTCTGCCTGGATTCAGCTGTTTGAGAAGTACCACATATTGAACAGCATACGTCATTATGCGGCTGAAATTCCACCACGTCTTTTTTTAACTTGCCTTTATGATTTTTGTCCTTGTTCAACGAAAACTCTTGTGCTGCTCTGCACCGACACTTGTGACAAAGCAAGGTTGGATGGATTTCAGGTACACCTTGACAAACTTCCGCCAAAAATGAAAAGAACAGTTGTTCTCGATGATCCTAAACCAGATGAGGTTTCCGTGACAGTACCTAAAATGTTGGAATATCTTGTGAAAATGTATTTTGAACTGTTTCTAACCTGCCGCTAGAGGGTGCTCTTGAATTTTATTGGGGCTGAGGTTATTCACCAGACGATGAAATGGCGGCACGTCTCTTTAAAGGTGACTGCGGGAGGGCGGATGATGCTCGCTTGACACACCAATAGAATGACTGCTTATTATCAGAATGGTGTTTGTGGCTGTGGCATAGGTTCTCTCTGTTGACCTGGCTCCTGAGGCTCTGATGGGACTGTATCATCCTGAACCTCTGCTGGTTCCATGGCTGGAGGAATGCTTGCTTTTTGTACATCTCTCTCTCTCTTGTTGCCTTTTCAGTTCCTTTTGCTGCCGATCAGCTTCACCCCTTTTTTCTGCCAATTTATTAATTTATTTATTTCTTCTTTACCCTGGAGAGACCTCTCAGTGTAACACTGTTTTTCAGAGGTGCCCAGTAGCTACAAACAAACATAAGAATTTAGAAAAAATAACTAAATGATTAAGAGCATTATTAAAAATAGAAAAACAGCCAAATTTAAAGAAAAGGCAACGGACATACGACAACAACACAGAATCGTTACCACAAGCAATGTACGATAAAGACAAAGGTTAAAGATCTGGGCCAGCCAGGAAAAGCACCACATGCCCCATCTATTAAAATTTCAAACTTGTGTACTGTATTTTAAAACTTGCCACAGTACGTGGCAAGGGATTCTTAAGCGTAAGGGGGAGTTGATTTAATTCTATGTTTGCACATACACAACACGTGTATCTCTTTGCATTCATCTTGTTTGCGTAATTTATCACATTGTCTAACTTGTGCAAGGTGCCTTTCCCTGTAGCTTGCCTCCCTCTCTTTATCTGATTTCTTTGTCCTTACTACACCCACGGCATCGTCCATTTTAGCAAGTTCAAGGTAGTCTTAGACAATTGCTAGTTTGGCTCTCTTGATATGCAGATCTGCATTTATTGAGATGACCTCTGGAAAATAAATCATAAAAATAATAGATTTACAAACACATCAAATCAATGGGGTCTTGTGTTTTGTAGCATTTTTAAAGGGCTGGGGCTATATGGTACTTTCCAGACAAACCAATGTCGAACTCCAAAACCTGTACTCGAAGTCCACCAAAACATTTAAGTGAGGATTTGTGTAGATGACTAGGACCTTTACAATTCTAGAGCAGTGTCTTACCAACTAGACCACCGAGATTGCCCGGTAGCTAGAGGCAGTTCGAATCCTATATTTTAGCAGTGGGTTCCGCAACAATTTAATAGATGTTAAATTTGCATCGGGAATAAAGAATATTAATTTTGGTTTGATAAAGAAAACTGCATGAGAAAATTTGAGAACTCAATCAATTGAAGGTATTCATGGTAATTAATAGTATTCAACTGCCTAAAATGTGTTGAAATGAAGTTACATCACACCCTAATCAATTTTTCTGACAATCTAGAAGTTTCACTTAATATTGATGTCATTACAGACTTGAGTATATTGAGACCATAATTTGTGGGGTTTTTTTCTTTACTTTTTTGAAGCTAAAGATTACGCATTTCTTTGAATTCAACAATAATGTTCTCCTAGATTCAAATAGATGCATTTTATACTGATCATATAATTTAAAGAAGGAGAAATGAGTAGTTTAAAGAAACACAATCAAGTTAAGGCAGACCAGACAAGGATGGAAACAAGTTCAACAATATCCCTGTGAGTTTTAATGTACTTTGCATACTTCTTTTTGAGGTTTGCCAAGTTTGTACAAGTGTATCTTAAAGCTCTACCAGTATCTAAAACCATAGTGATATTACAATCAAAAACATAAATTTAAGAAACTTCTTCAAACTTCCTCTCTGTCAGGCCAAAAAAACTTTCCAGATTTTTCCCGTAAAATATTTACTCGGATTTTACTAGAATTGATCTCCAGTATTTGGCCTAAGTGGAATGTTTTATAGTATGCATACCTTTAGACATGTTGGATAGTGATGGTGCCTTTGAGCCATCCGCCATTTGGTCAACAGGCTTGTCTGTCCTGTTTGTTGTTTTGTTTGTTACTACTGAGACTGGTTCTAGGCCTACTGGGTCATTACTTATGGTCATTTGGGGGTTTTTGCTTAGTCCATTTGGGGGTTTCGGGACCGTCTTTCGTTGTGGCTGTTTCTTCTGTATAATAAGAACACCTGCTGAAAAGCCATTTAACATTCCGTCCTGGTACTTATTTTCACTCTCCTCTGTGAGGATTTTGCAGGCGTCTCCCCAATTTCCACCAAATCTTCATAGCCTAATAATAAAATTTGTCAGCTGAGATGCAAGGTAGGGTTTGCCCTTTCCTTTTTTAGTCACTTTATGATATTTTTTAGTGACTTACCATTTAATCTCTTTTTGGAAAATGTGTGGCTCTAAAAAAAGAGCCGATTGATTCATGTTTCATCTTCTGTAGCAAAATGCTTTGCTTTCATTTTGGATGACTGCCGGAATAACCTTCTGCAGATAGTTAGTACTGTATACTTTGTGCAGGATGAAACTGTCACCTTTATCACCCAGAAGATCCAAATGCCGTCGATGAACTCCTCCTTGGTGCTAGGCTTCACTTGACCCCTTAGGAAACGTTTCAGCCCATGCCCCAATTTCTCCATTGAATTCAAATCCAGGCTTTCTGCTGGAGTTTTCATCCAATTGATCCCAGCATCCTTCATGAACTTGATGTTGTCATGTGAAGTGTGTTTGGGGTCATTATTCTGTTGGAAGCGATGGCCATCTGGAAATGTTTTGGGCATTATGGCAGGAGGGTTTCCTGAAGATTGTCTTTTCTAAATGTAGTGGGGTTTTTTAAGTCCGGAGACAATAAAAAGGCTTGACCCCTTGTTTGGGGTTGCTCACTGGTACATTACTCTGCTGACAGCTTTATTCATCATCCAAAGAAAACCTATTACCAAAATAGATCCATAAATCTCATTAATTATTATGTCATGTAACAACCACTGTTAAAGATTACTTTTCCATAGGTAGCCCGCCCTCCACCTTAGTTTACATTAAGTAAGTATGCATAACATTTAGTTATAGGCCAATACTGGATCCATACAATGTGAACTTCACCAAGTGCCATTTACTTATCAAACAATTGCTACCCAATTTCACCCAAAATAACGTTCTAAAATCCTACTAACCAACCGATCCGCCTCTCTAGTTATTGTTAATTAAAATGGCTCCATGAGCGGGTCTCCTCACTCGCTTCCTCCACCCAAATGTTGGATTTACCCTCTCATCGTTTACCAAACGTGTCAACTTTTAGAGAACAACACAGAAAAAGGCCGCAACAAATAGACCCCACCGCCTAACCCAGCTGAAATTACTACTACGCTCCACACTGATTAATTACCAATCTCACGTATGAAGAGCTGAAGATTGAAAATAACATAGTGAATATTTGTATAAATGTGTACAATTAATTTACATACCAGGAATGAAGGCGAGATTGAGACTTATTCTTTATAAGATAAAATAATCCCAAAAGTTATGCCTTTTTACATCCTTGACATTTGTATCAGTGCGACTAGCGTTAAAGCACAACAACGCCCTCTATCGGTTAACAAAGTCATTCAACCAAACTTCCTATCACCGTAACAAAATGCCCATGGGTATATAAAAAATTTTATTCATCACAAAAAGAACTCCCCATCCATCATGTCCATGATGTCTTTGAAAGCGAGCATCGGAGATTTTTCTCTTTTGGACATTCCTGCCTACACGTGAAGTTTCAATGGATGCTTTGGCTTTGGCTTTAGCTTTCTTGGTCTGTTCTTTTTTCTGAAGGTGAGCTGGCTGTGTTTGTCAAGATAAATACTACATTCATCTGTGAATGTAGAGGAACTGATCCCTCACTCTAGAGGTGTAAACCCTTTTAAGCTTGTATCAGAGTCATCACAGCATTCAGCAACAGAACACACATTGGGCAAATTCTTTATTTATGGCAGAATCATCATCACGTTTATTTTCAGCACCATGATATGTTGGAAAGAAATAGGCCTTAGTAAAAGCCTTAGGCAACCCCAAAAGAAAACCGCCAGATAATCTGACGGTCTATGGTACTAAACAAAACAACAACGTGAATAGTAGTCACGAATTCCAAAATGATAATATTGTGAGTCAAAGTGGTGACAAACGCAACCTGTTTTGAAGCTTCCTTCCAAAGGAGAAAAAGGACCTGGCCATCGGCCACACCGTGTCACTTCAAGTGTAAGCGTTCCGCACGCAAGAACATTAAATCTACATTTTTGTTTACTAGAAGAATTGTGCTTTTGTAGTTACTCTGCTGTATTATTTGAGCAAATAACTTGAGGAACTGCTCTAAGATAAAAATATCTAAACAAGACTACTCATTCAATAAAATGTTGCACTACTTTAGTATAGCAGAAAGCAACTTATTACAAGGCCCGCAAAAGTAATGACTAAATCAGCGGTAAACACTGCCCTCTATTGCCAAGGATTAAAAGTTACTAGTAAATAGGGCCATTTCCCCACATAAATATGACATCATTGAATGACCCACCCCCCCATGACATTGCGCTTCGATGCAGAAATCAAGTCGTTTCTGCTTACTTGCATTTCAAATCATCTGGCAGTATGCAGGCTCAGCTGCCACCCATCAGTGTTAAACATATTGGAAAGAATGTTACAAACATTGCAAGGGTACAGCTCGCCATCATGTTTGAGCTGATTCAGACCTGCTCGTAATTTTGGTGGTCGCCAGATCTTGGCCTTTCGGCATACGAGCCCGTTTGTTTAAACTGAATTAGCTGGAAATTGGAAGGTAAGTGTTGAAGGAATAATTCTTTCAAAATGTGCTCTTCTAACTGATTATCATGTAAGAGCTGCTTCATATGATGGAGTAGCTGTGAAGGCTTCCTATCTCCCACCTCTTCAGCTATGAGCAGCTTATGTAACTTTTTGTGCTCTGAGGCTGAGGTGAATCAATTCAACGTGAAGAACGTCAAATGGATGTGACTGGGGAGGATCGATTAGGAGGTTGCTAACCTCTTGGGCAACGCCGGGTTGAAGGCATGATACGATATGAGCAAATTTGGTGGCCTGGGCCGTGATCTTCCTGGTTTGAAACTGGGCCTCGACCTGAGCAAACCACAAGGTGGGGTCGTTTTGCCAAAAAGGAGGCAGCTTCAAACTAACAGCAGCAAGTGGTATTCCCCTACTAGAAAAATCAGTCATCATGATGACTGAATTTGGTCATCAATGCAACAGAGGCATCAAAAAGGCAGCATTTGGAACCCTCAAATAAAGAAACAAATAAGGATTTAAGTCATCAACAGTCATCACAAGGATGACTATTTGATGAAACAGGCATCAAATAGTCATCATTTGTGATCAGGCATCACAACCGATGACTCTTTGATGCCTGATCACAAAGAGTCATCAGTAATCGGGCATCAAATAGTCATCAAACAGTCAATCAGGAACCAAACAGGCATCAAAGAGTCATCAAGTAGTCATCGGTTGTGATCAAGCATCAAACAGGCATCAAACGGTCATCAAATGTGAACAGTCATCAGTTGGGATCAGGCATCAAAACAGTCATCAAACAGTCATCAGTTGGGATCAGGCATCAAAACAGTCATCAAACAGTCATCAGTTGGGATCAGGCATCAAATGGTCATCGGTTGGGATCAGGCATCACAGAGTCATCAAACAGGCATCAGACAGTCATCACATGTGATCAGGCATCAAAACAGTCATCAGTTGGGATCAGGCATCAAAACAGGCATCAGATAGTCATCACATGTGATCAGGCATCAAAACAGTCATCAGTTGGGATCAGGCATCAAAACAGGCATCAGATAGTCATCACATGTGATAAGGCATCAAAACAGTCATCAGTTGGGATCAGGCATCAAAACAGGCATCAGATAGTCATCACATGTGATCAGGCATCAAAACAGTCATCAGTTGGGATCAGGCATCAAAACAGGCATCAGATAGTCATCACATGTGATCAGGCATCAAAACAGTCATCAGTTGGGATCAGGCATCAAAACAGGCATCAGATAGTCATCACATGTGATCAGGCATCAAAACAGTCATCAGTTGGGATCAGGCATCAAAACAGGCATCAGATAGTCATCACATGTGATCAGGCATCAAAACAGTCATCAGTTGGGATCAGGCATCAAAACAGGCATCAGATAGTCATCACATGTGATCCGGCATCAAACAGGCATCAAAAGCCATCAAAGAGTCATCAAACAGTCATGAATGAGTAATTATTTTTGCAAAAAAAAACAAAAAAAACCACACAAAACATAAAAGCACAACAATTCACTCCAAATGTATCTTATTGAAATACAAATGCAACCCTGGTTGCTTCCTTTATTCTATTGTTGCATTAACTAAAAGATACAGGCATTATATTTCAATAAAAATTCAGCCCTGGTAGCATAATACAGGCCTGTGAATGGACCCTTAAAAAAAGAGCTGAAACACTACATGATGTAAGAATAATCGTGGAACGTCAAGTGAAAGCGTCACGCATTTACGCTGGTCGAATTGGGGCACCCCATTGATCAAGTAACTAGGCCTATTTCACATTATTGTATTTGTACATTGTTGTTGCCAAGCATATATTAGGCAATCACCAAATGATTATTTCCCCCCCCCCCAAAAAAAAAAAAGCAGAAATAAAAAATTGTCACGGTCAAGGAAAAAGCGGATATCCGCTTTAGAGATTTCACAGGCCTGATAATACCAGTATTTTGTGTTGGCTACTCGGCCTTAGATGAACGCCTGGCATTATAACAGGCACTGTTGATGATCCGGACGACATCAGTATTCTTCAAAGGTTGGATGTTGTTTTCAACCGCAAATTTAGAGATGAAACCTTAAAAAGAAATAAATATGAAAGAAAATATATTAAACAAGTTTTCATGAGAGAGAGCAAACATTTTAAAAGCACTAAACATCTGCATCCGTGTTTTATCTGTCATGGCAAAATTGGTGTATGTTGTGTAGCCACAAGCCCTGTGGTTTTTGGAGATTGCCAAACTGGAACTACCTGTTATTGCATGGGACTCACATGACAATAATCAAGTATTTTTGTACTCAAAAGTGCAAAGAAAAATAATTGCTCAGGCATGAGCTTGAGGTATTATCTTGTTGAGAAAGGGGATGTAAGTGTACTCCAGATATCAAACAGTTACATACTTTTAACAGCTTGAACAGCACTCTCTGGGAGGGCCTCTCGGCCGTCATTTTTGCCCCTCTGACCCTTGCAGCATGACTTTGAAAGTTGTTCCCTGGAAAACAGCGTCAAAAGGAGGTTTCTCACAACGACCTTAAGTCCCTTTGATTCCTTCTCGCCCAGTGATGCCTTCACTGCATCTAGTTGTTTCGCAGTGACATATACTCCTGGATACAGTTGCACTTTTTGAATGCCACAGCTCTAATGAAGGATCAAAATAAAAGAAAAGAAAAATTGAAGTTAAACCAACAAAACTTCATTTCCAATTTGCACAAAGAAAAAGTAATGGAACAGGGATTCGGTCCCAAGATGTTTAAGTCCTGGTTCAGTCAAATTTTATTTCCACAATTGCCAAATTCATTTAAAAATATTCTGTGTTGCTCTCCGATTCATAAGAACCGGTTTGAAACAAAAGTTTGGGGAAAATAATACCTGAAAAAACAAATTGAAAAAAAAAAACGTACATCAGTTTCCTTACACCACTGCCATTCGGGGGTCAAGCTCGGTGCTTCCTCAGTCACCTCCCGTCTTCTTTTGTGCAGTGATGTGGATGCCTCCGACGGTGGCATGGGGTCTGCTGGAGGTGTGGACAGGTTCGTCGATGGTGCAGAGGACACTGTTGTTGACAGGTCCATCGGTGGGGCAGAGGACACTGTTGTGGGCTGAATAAAAAACAAAGATACATGTATAATCAGATCATTCAGTGTTGAATTCATCCGATTTGCCTACTTACAAAGTAGTGAGGAATAACTGTCTAGAAATTGTCTTTGTCTTCATCTGCCAAATAACCTTAAATACATTTTCATGTTTTTTTTTGTTTTTATAACCTAACAAGTAGAAAACAACGGCTCTGGGCTGAGTGCTTGACTGAAGTCGACTGAAAAATACTAAAAACCAAGTTTTTCAATTATTGTCTTTAAGTACATGAATATCAAACATACCATAGCATCAGCCCCCGTTTCCTCCAAGAAGCATACTAATTTCTTCATGAATTTTACCTTCCTTGGTGTCACATCTGAAAGGTAAAAATATACCAAAAGAAAACATACCAATGTCATTGCTCGAAGATGTAAATGCAGAGTATAATTGTACTGCAATTGTTCAGCACAGCACCAGAAGGCAGCACATGTATTATGGGTTTGGGAGATGTTACCATATCCATATGCAACAAATTACTTTTATGCTCATGCAAGCCAACTTTGCAAAAAATTGTTAGTAAGGATGTGTTGATTGTAGTCCACACCCAGCTAAATAGAAGACCCAATCACTCACTGACTGAACAGAATACTTAGATGGGAAACCGATGGGAATCCCTGTGCCATTAGTCTGAGGCATAGAAGGCCCATGTAGCATCTCTGGGGTCGCATCGTTTAGATGGCACGGAGGGACCGTGTGCTGGTACACGTACAGTTTATATTAATTTAAAGAACCCAACTGCATGTATCGTGAAAGAGGGGATTACCCTCAGCATCTCTGGTTGGCAGCAAGATATGCTGCAGTGCTTTGTAAATATGTAAACACATGTAATTATTATTAATACAAGCTTACTCAGAGCAGGCCCAGGGCTTGACTTATTCTCTCCCAACATTTGCTGAAGTTGCAAGTTTCTCTCCTTGGACTCCGCCAGCTCATTCTTTAGCTTGGCTATCTGTCTCCGAAGATCCACATTCTCTCCCAGGCATTCCTGGTAGGCCTGGTAGGAGTCATTTCTCCCCAGGAGCTGGGTATAATACCCATCAGGCCGGTACTCCGGGAAAAGGTACGATGGATATGTGGGCGTTGGCTGCGGAAGTGCAGACCAATTTGTGTAATTGTTCTGCAAATACACATATGTAAGGAAAAAATCATACAGATTAGTAGATCAAGAGTAATAAACATTAGCACTAGCAAGTTATCTGAGGCTGGGCGAGAGGTAGAGGCAGTTGCCTGCTCATCGCTGCCGGGAAGCTGTATGAATGCAATACACATACACAAGTAAACAAAACTGATTTGTGAAAGCCTCAGCAAAGTTACACGTAGCATGACTTGGAATCAGTAACTATTCTTCCTTCTAAATTTCACTAAATCTCACCATAAAGCTATTAAACGAGCCTAGCTTTAATAATCGTCTTTCGTACCTGTGGTGGTGGTTGTTGTTGTGGCAGTGGTGGGGTGGTTACTCTTGGCACTAAGTTATCTGAGGCTTGGCGAGAGGTAGAGTTAGTTGCAGGCTCATCGCTGCCAGGAAGCTGTATGAATGCAATACACATATACATGTAAACGAAACTGATTTGATTTGTGAAAATCTCAGCAAGGTTACACTTTCAAAAGTATTTTTAAAAATTCAAAAGCTGGCTATAACAAGTTTCCCTCTTAATAGTGGACAGCTTGAAGCTAGGCTCTAATATAATATATGTGAAAATGCTATTTTTATTCTGTATGGTAACACATGTTTGACAAGAATAAAATTGTATGGGGGAAAAAGTTGAAAGCTGGATTTCAGAGATTCTGACAAACAAAGGTCATGATGACGTCACTCGTTGGACTGAGTATTGTCTGACCCCTGCACTCATCCCGAAACTTTGCCATGCAGCAAGCAACTACACGTCTGGGTACTCACTCTTTGTGAATTCTAACATATGACGTATTCGGGTCATTGCATACATTATGACATCAATCAAATTGTTCTTAGCGCATCAGCTGCTTGCCAAAAAAAAAATTCATTTCGTAGCATGACTTTGAATCAGTAACTATTCTTCCTTCTAAATTTCAATAAATCTCACCCTAAAGCTATTAAACGAGCCTAGCTTTAATAATCGTCTTTCGTACCTGTGGTGGTGGTTGTTGTTGTGGCAGTGGTGGGGTGGTTACTCTTGGCACTAAGCACTAAGTTATCTGAGGCTTGGTGAGAGGTAGAGGCAGTTGCAGGCTCATCGCTGCCGGGAAGCTGTATGAATGCAATACACATATACATGTAAACGAAACTGATTTGATTTGTGAAAATCTCAGCAAGGTTACACTTTCAAAATGTAAAACAAAATCCAAAGCTGGGTCAAACATGTTTTCCCCTAGATACTTGGCAGTTTAATAATCAACTTTCCTACTGTACCTGTGACAGTGGCTGTGGGGTGGTCGAGCCAGATGGCTTTCCCAACTTCTCTAAAATGCCTTGGCACATCTTTTTGCTAGCATCTAATTTTGGGTTTGGAGCTGCCCGCTTCTTTGCACCTGCAAGCTCGGTGGCCTTTGGGGCAGCTTTCTTCCCAGTTGCCTTGGAGACAGTTGTATCGTTGGCCTTGGGTGTTGCTGTCTTCTTTGGGGCAGGGTTTGTGACGCCATCAATTTGTTGGCACACAGCTCTCATGGCATCTTGTAGTTCCTCTTGGGAGTCTGGACAAAAGGAACATCACTGTGGTTGTTTCTTTCTAATACTTGTGTACATTAAAAGTTTAAAATGTATGCACTTATTGTAATTTTTTTTATAAAAGAATACAACAATATGCATAATACCAGAAGTCCAATAAATACAAAAGTATATGCCACTCTTGTATTCGCTCTTTGCACGGATCCGCCATGTGCATGTAGAGCCTCGACTTCATGCTTCATTTGTATTTTGTTTGTGCATCTGTTTGAATGAAAGTGTCATTAGCGCTCTATAAATGTTGTAATTATTTATTTATTATTTAATTATTTATTACATTACCATGACAAGAGTTATATAATGCTTCTATTCACTGCTGTACCCAATTCGAGGCTCAACACGCAAATGGCTGACCGTGCAAAGGGCTAATTATGTGGTGGCTCGCAGTTTCCCCCAAAACAATGGACTTTTGCCATTGATGATGACTGATGATGACTTTGATGCCAGTTTGTGATGACCATTGATGCCTCCTGACGACCAAATGATGCCTATATTGATGCTTCATGATGACCAAATGATGCCTATTAATGACTCTTTGATGCCTGAATGATGACCATTGATGCCTGAATGATGACGTTTGATGACTGTTTGATGACCTTTTTGCCCAATGATGACCAAATGATGACTGATGATGACCAAATGATGGCCAATTTTACTCATGATGACCAATTGATGACTGATTTTTCATGTACAATTGTACAGCCCCGGGAAGGTCATCAACAGCTGGTTTGTTGGTGGTCATGGCCAATGATACATACACAAAATATAGCAGACAAATCAAGCTGGATGACTCGTAAGTCGTGATGAAAGTCACAAGCAAGCTAATGTTCCATGGAAAAAAAAGGATAAACCAAAATTGGCTCTCCAATTTTGGGGTCACAAATGAAGTAATTTAAAAGTTGTAAATTACTTACTCAAAAACACTGAAAAGGATGACCATCCAACTCGTCAAAGTGTCAGTCACGATGGTCAAAACAAAAGTTAGAGCCAACCACAGCAAACTACACGAGTTGCAGCTACGAAATGTTCAGTCAATTTTTCACAGATAAACGAGGCTAAAAAGCATCCAAAATAAGATAAGAGCAGAGAACAGTTGAGTCAAAAATACTATCCTGAAGCAGTGAAAGAACAATCCAAGATGGCATTGCCGTAAAATCTAAAGTACATGTCAAAAGTCAACTGCTACTTATTTCATGTCGCAAATATATACAAATGTACAAAATCAACTGCTATTGCATGACGTGAAAATAACAATAAGTCACTCCAACCATTCGGTATAAACCTAGGAAGGGCTCGCTGAGTAATAGTGACACCATCTTTTTTCAGGTCATTCAAAATACGCTAGGACCTTCCCCCGCCGAGTCCAGCACAGTGATGCGGTGTTTTGCATACAGTCAAAGTCACTTTACCATGATGAACAGCTTTGAAGCCGTCTTTTTTGGAAAACTGAAGTAACGGAAGTGAAACGGTAATCATCAAATTACTTATGATAACCAAGGAGGATTCCTTCCTCCCCTTTGTCAACACCTCCCATACTTTTGTTGTAGTGTGCAACTAGAGTGGGACACTTGACGTCCATCTTGGTTCCGTCCTTCTTGCGTTGTTGTACAGATGATTTTTCACTGCCGTGATAGTTTGATATAAGTAGGAAAGGCTTACTGTCTTTCCATTTTGACACTGATGTCTTCTGAAGTTGCGCGAAAGTCAAAATCACCTCTTTCTTTGAGCTCTTTGTCTGCAGCGAGACAGGGCAAGTTTTTCCTGTTACCCCTGATTGGGCCGACGTAACCAGAAATATCTGCTCTGCACCAAAGTTTGTACCCCCTCTTTATCGGCTTCATAGGATTGTATTGTTTCAGTGAGGACCTCCCTTTGAAGAGAATCATACTTTCATCAATGCTTTGATTTCTGTCCATGTTGTACAACATCGCAAACTTTTCATTCATACCATCGATAAGGGGCCTCAGCTTGAAGAGCCGGTCTTTGTTCTCTCTTGGGATTTGCTGATTGTCGTTCACGTGCAGAATGGACAAAATATCCCCTAAACGATTGTGGGGCATTATCTCAGTTACAACACCAACATGAAGATCTGGATCAGTGCACCAATAATTGCAGTATGATGGGAGGTAGTGGTAGCCCATGAAGAAGTTACTTTCAACAAATCCAAGAAGCTCACTCTCTGTGAGTGGTTGGAATTTTCTACCCTTTTGCACGGCATATAGGTTTGACTGAAATATAATTTGTTCACGTACTTCTTGGTCAAAATACATCAGGAAAGCGTCAGTCGCAGTGGAGCAGCCTGCAAATCTTGTTTGTTGCAGACACCTGCGTTTTCTTCTGCAGAGAACTCAGGGGTACATCATCTTCATCATGGGAGTCAGAGGCTTCAGCAAGCTGTGGCTGCGGAACATCATTGTCATCCATTGACAATCCTGGTTGTGGTAGAGTGTCAGAAAAGAACTCCTCATCATCATATCTTCATCTGATCCGTAGTCTGGAATACCTTGAAGTATGGATTCAAGAAGGAGCTCTGCAGACACGCTTTTCTTCCTGCTTGTAGATGCCATGTTTGTTAACTATCTTGAGAAAATACAGACAATCATAAACTATTTATGTTACCCAGAGGGACTGGGTAAAATAATCAACCTCACTTGCTGTACCTATTCACTTGCTGTACCTATGTTTCTTGAACAGCTGCCACATTGTTTAGTCTCATGTCAAAAATGTTTGTAAGCATTATCAAGTTTTATTTCATGAAATGGAAATCATGAAAGTTACATGCACACATGTACACACAACTGCCACATTGTGTAGTCTCATGTCCAAATTTTTTGTAATCAAGTAATTTTAGGAAATGAAAATGAGAATTTATTTCATGAAATGGAAATAATTAACGAGACTATGAAAAAGTAAGTGGAGCCATGAGCTTTCTTTTGTCTTCATTTCTTGAAATGTTACATTGTTTCCGCTGTGACAGTAATGGAGACCTAAGTTAAAAAAACAAAACAATCAGAAATATTTTTTTGAATATGAAGTGTAGAGTGCTTCAATTTTTGCGAGAAAAAAACCCCCCAAAACGCAGGGATGAATCCGGGATGATAACACCGGGATTTATTCTACACAGAATAAATTTGTGATTGAAAACTACATCTTTTTCCCAGACAAAATTATGTTTCATTTTGTTGGGTCGGTCCATGCAAATTAAAATTGCTCTTTCCCGATCAACAATTTCTTTGACTTCAGCAGGATACCAGTTGTCCTCAAAGGCAATTATAACAATGTCTCCTGTCTTGTATTGGGCTTCTCTTTGGTTCCTGAAACTAAATTAAAAACAAAAAACCTCAACAATTGTTGGATTTAAGACACAAGTGATTTTAGTACTACCACACGTATTTTTTAAATGTCACAGTAATTGTCAGCGGTAACTAACTTGGGGCTTTCATCAGTCTGTAGACTCATGTTTTGGGGTTCACTCAATGCCTCTAATTGAACCTGTGAATCTGCCAGCATTTCAGCAGCCATTACATGAACTGTGCTTGGTTTAGGAATCTGTTTGCATTTCTTAGAAATTTGTAAAACAGATTCACTGACCTTTGGTACTTTCTCTTAGCCACCATGGTAGCTAAGCAGTTCATAAACACATTTCCTGGTATTATTAGAAAACGAGCCTTGTTTCATCAGTGTGAGTTTGTCACTTTCGCTGACAGTTTGACAACCAATTATTACCAAACACAGCAATGCAACGGTACAGACAAGCCCCATCCCCAAACATGCCAAAGATGTCAACTTTTTGAAAATTATGAGAATCTCTCACCAATTTCTCTACACTTGACAAAACTTCAGATGGTTTTGTCTGTTGTGACATTATTGAAGTTCCATGTCAACTCCTAGGCTGACCTTTGGAGACAACCGCTGCATACGAAGCTAAAACATCAATATTATCCACTGATATAATGGAAAATACGGATTTGCTCAAAAATGAAAATGCACGTCTTGTTAATTTCTGCTCCTTGACTTCCTCTAAAAATCTATCAAGAGTGTTTCGGGAAACACAAAACCCTGTTTGGTTTAATAACCAGTTGTAGTAATTTTGACGAATGAGATAAGCGCTGTATAGAGTTTGCCAACACTATGTGAAAGGGGTAGTTGTTCCCCTCATTCAGTATGAAATGAATCAATAGAATAACATTGATACGTCTGTTTAAGCGCTGTTTTCCATGAC
Source organism: Pisaster brevispinus (assembly GCA_023634235.1). Classification (NCBI taxonomy): domain Eukaryota; kingdom Metazoa; phylum Echinodermata; class Asteroidea; order Forcipulatida; family Asteriidae; genus Pisaster; species Pisaster brevispinus. Next base: position 6,563,809 of record JAMKCF010000016.1, on the reverse strand, counting down.
TACTAGGGATATTAGATAACAAGTACGAGTCAGTAGGGAAATCCATTACTTGTTTTTGTTCTTCCTCACTCATTGTTAAACAACTGATCAAATTGAAAACAACTGGATCCAGCATGTTAAGTAAATCTTGATATTTGAGTTCAACAACACTCAGTATGTTATTTTTATAATACTCTGTTATTCTCTTGGATTGTACCTTCAGCTTGGCTAAAATATCTGGGAGAATGCACTTCAATGACATAACTAAGTATCGATTTGAGTGTCCCACAGACACACCAGCAATGGGTGCAGTTTTCAGCCTTTGCAAGCGACTGTTTGCCAGAGATTGGTGTAAGGCTGTTTTAACATCAACATTAGAATGCAGAATAAGAGTACTGTGCCTTTTCCCTTCTAAACGATGAACAACAAGTGCCTTACCAAAGGTACTCTTTAAGGAGATTAACAGCCATCGAGCTGTCCGAAAACAAAAATTCATACCAATTTCTTTACTTTCCTTTATAAATGATTTCACATTACCCGTATATACAGTGTATGTCATACAAGTCAGCTAACAGCATTGCCTTATGTCCCAAGAATGAGTCAATAACATAAAATAAATAATTTGAACAAGCATTGCTGTATTAACTCTGTTTCTTCAAGGGCATCACAGGTAGTTAACCTTTGGAGGAAAGATTTCTTCATATCTTCCAAGGAAAGTAATGCAGATACTTTTCCAAAAACCAAATCATAGCATGATTGACACAAATAGTCACTAAGTGTTAAGCAACAGTCCCCATGTAGTGATTGTAAAAAAAAGTTATGCAACAGCGAGTCCAACATCCATTGACGAGCAACTGTACCTTTTCCCTGGTCGTAAAATAACATTGCACCCACTACGTTTTGCTTCACACCTGCATTTCCACAATAAAGTGTAATGTTGTTTACAAAGAGGGATGGTCTTTATCTCATCTGTTTCATCAACAGCGAAACAAGTATTGAAAATATCTTTAGAACATTCCACAGTGTGAGAAGAAGTTAAAGTGCACAAGTTAAAATTGGATAGGGCACATACTACTCTCTTTTTTTCCGGGATTTCTCTGGTGTGTGTTTGGGATTGGTTTGTTTTTTGGTAACAGCAATTTTACAAGCCTTACAAATAAAGTCAGTGTCACTCAACTTGGAGTTTGTTTTGAACCAAAGTTTAACCTTCTCATATCTTAATGACTGCACTTGCATACATGAAAAACATTCTCTTCCACATCTTGTACATTTTACCTGCCCTTGTGGAAGCGTTTTTTCTCTCTGGGCTCTTCGCTTTACCCCTGCAATGGTTGATTGACTTTGCTGTACTGGGATGACATGGATGAAGGTTGGCCATATGGCCAGGCAGCCAGCACCTAGAAAGGAAAAATAAGTATGTAAAGTAATAAATAATCTTCATTTTAAGTAGCTCTGTGCAAGAAATCTTTCTTTACAAGTCATACATACAAAAATATGTTGAACATTTTTCTCCTTTTCCATGTTTTCATTTGTTTAAATAGGTGGCAGTTGGAAATAGTTGGAAAAACATTAAGCCAACAGTAGATTCAATTTTTAAAAATCTAATACCTTTACCCTTGTACTGATGACATCATGGTTTGTTTACCTCGTTCCAGAAGAATAGAACCCCATTCATTGTGTACATGTATGTGTATGACTGTCAGAAAAGCATTAAAGTTACAGCACTTAAGCAATGTAAACAAAACATGACGTCATCAGTAAAGGGGCCTATTGAACTCTGACAGTACAATAGCTTTAGTGAATTGTCGGTTAAAAGTATCCATTGTGAAATACCTTTAGATTTTTTTTTTTTTTCCTCTTCTTCCTTGCCTGGGCCATCCTCCGCCTCTTCTTCACTCCAGCTTTTTTACGCTGAATGTATGGCGTGGGTTGTTGAGGGGGACGGACACATGATGATGACAGTACATGCAGCTTGTGGTGGTATACCATCACCTTCATTGGCAGACACATTGGCTGGACAACTGGAAGGGAGTAGGGGTATACATGGACAAAAATTACACCCAACCTGCTGGAATCCATCACTGTCGACTGCAGCACTTCTCTTTTTTCCTGATGGTTGCCTGGGATGTCTTCTTGTGCCGTTCTCTTTGAGTCGTTTTTCTGGTGTTGATGGAGATGGGGGTCCAGATGAGGGCGAGGATTGGGGTTTTGATTTGGGCTCTTTCTTCCGTCTTTTTTTTCTGACAAGCAGCTGCAGTTCTTTTGGTATGAACCGATTGACAGAGCTTGTCCAGACCAAACACATATACATTGCATCCTTTTCGTTCTCCTGTTTATTTTTGAGTCAAGCATGTTTGGCATTCAACTTTGTAAAATCACTAGTCAATCTCCTTTTGCCTTTCATTACATTTGTTAGCCGATCATCATTTTTTTGTTTTGCTTTCTTTTCATCTTTCAACTTCTGTCCCTGATCTTGGTTGCCTTATGGCTGGCTTCTCAAAGTCAACAAGAACTGCATTAGGAGAGGGGCGTAGTCCGAGTTCTTCAACCTCTTGAGTTGTTGACACTCATGCGTAAGTTTCTTGATGGATTCTTTTAATGAAGTCTGCTTCAAACTTTCTCATGGGACTAGCCTTCTGTGATTGCAGTTGCTTTGTACCTTTGACAACAGGGAGTGTGCATGCAGTTTCTTCCCATTCGTTCAGTCACTCGATACTGCTTTGGGGGGCGGGGGATTTCAGGTGGAGCCTCCATTTGTCAGAACCTACCTCAAGCCTGTTTGAAATGAGCCCAATAAATTGCTGGGAGAGTCACCAAGCTTATGTCCATGTGCATCTTTTGTGGCAAGACAGACGAGTCTTAGCGCTTCACATTTTCAATTGGTCATTTCAATGTATGAGACCTTGATCTTTCCATTCCTTGGCTTTGTTTTCTTCCATACATGTACATTATGTACTCCCTATACCTTATAATAATTAAATCAAACGTGAACTTACCTTGTGAATATAAAGGGATTTTCGTCAAATTTTCTAACTATTTTACCATTGGACAATCTTCTCCTTTTTTTTTTCTCTCTGTGAAACAAATGATGATGTATGGAGCAATGCAATACAGCCTCTGCCCCAGAGCACTGCATACTGCTCACACTACACAGTTGATAATATTTCTATTTACTATTGTAATAGGTCGCGGTTTCAAGGGTAGTCCATTGAAACGAACATTGTGCACAGAGACAGTCTATCTAAACCAGTATGCGCAGTGCGGCGCTGCTGTTCTGTAGGAAAAATTATCTACACATAAGTCATATATGATAGAATTACTTCTCAGAATGTTTGATATTATTTCTATGGTCAACCTTATTTTATACACGATACAACTTGTTCATTTTTGTAGGTGATAATAAGCCAAAATGTAAAAACTGGGATCAAATTGTATACTTAACTTTTCTACATTATGTACTTTGTAGTTGTTTTTAATCAAATTTTATTTCAAGTAAAGCCGTGTTCGCATTGGACTTTTGGGTCTGGTAACTTACCGGTAAGTTAACAGCTGTTTGCACTTGGATTAATTTGTGTCCGGTAACTTACAGGGACGCCACGTGGGTTGACAAATTAGATCTCGAGAGAGCGCCCTCCCTGGCCGTTAAGTTACCGGCTGGTGCGTTCGCATTGGACTTCTTGTCCCTGTTAAGTTAACATTGTTAAGTTACCGCGACTCGAATCGGCCCGTTAAGTTAACAGCGCTGTGGCGGTAATTTACCACCCCGGTAAGTTACCGGCTGTTCGCACTTGGACTTAATATCGGTAAGTTAACCATTTGCGGCGGTAAGTTAATAATTTTAAGTCCAATGCGAACGCGGCTTTATTCAGTGCCAAAACCATTTCTTACCCCTTTAGAGACCATAGCAGCCACAAGTGGCTTGTTGCCACAAGATTTCACTTACTTCCGCTGAACCCAAAGATCAAAGTAAAGGTCATGTCCGGAACTGACATTTGCATTTTTCAATGTTTCCATGTTTACATAATATCTACATTTTTTAAAACGAACCAAATTTCTTTGAGGTTTTGGGGGTTGAACAACGAAAATTTGACCAGGGGTACACCCCAGAACAAAGATATTGACAAAGTAGGCAGACCGCCAACATAGGGCTAGATAGCTCAGTTGGTAAAGAGCCAGCTTGTTAATCAGGAGGTCACAGGTTCAAATTCCGCTCTAGTCAATTTGTTTTTGTTCAACCCAAAATTTAATACAGCAAGATTTTTCAATACAGTTTTAATAACTGTATTGACTTTGTTCATTGACACGTTCTGTGATAATGTAACAGCTTCAAGATTGTTTTTCTTACACTGTTTGTGTAACACCCATCTTGAAAAGTTGAAACCTCCTTGCTCTCAAGAAGAACGGTGAGTTCTTGTAAGTCTTTACTCCCAAAGCTTTGAGTGCTCATCTAGAAGAAGTTTTTTATTTTGGCTTGAACCATAAGTATGCGCTTTCATCTTTTTCTCATACCACACCTTTTCCTGAAATTTTTGAGGCTTTTTGCTGGTTTGCTCTTTTGTTTTCAGTTCTTGACAGGTATTTCTTGCACAACTGAGTTCAGCTCTTTGTTGTCTCGAGATCATCTTGTTTGTTTACACCTTCCTTGTGTCATGACTTTCAATTGTTTCATCCTGGAAAGTGTGTGAACCTGTACATTTAAAAGTTGTTTGTAAAACATCGGGGCTTGATTTCACAAACAGCTTACTTTGATTTTCACTCCCAATCAATCTTTGTTGCTATAAAGCAGAAGTGCGATATATCACAGTAAAATGGTGATATTTACAATTCATCTTAAGATGAATCTTTGTGCTTTTTTAAGCACTTTGTCATAATACAAATCTCTGTGGTGATATTTGCATTTCATCTTAAGATGAATCTTAGTGCTTTGTGAAATCAAATCTGGGATAAATTTTATTGAACCAATAACTTATGCAAAGCAAGTTTATTCTGTGTATTTTGTTTTATTTTCAATGGTTATTAACTGGAAATAAACAAACATTTGTCTTCAGAATAATCATAGAAATATGTGTATATTTGTAAAAAATAAATAAAAAACATTGTTTTATTTTATCTCTAAAATGGATTGTTTGTTTTGTTTATGTGTGGTACAATGTTAAAGGTTTAAATGTTAAGACATTGTCAGTGTAAGTTTCAAAGTATATTGGAGAAATAACAAATAAAGACTATGCAAGTAACTAAACAACCCTGTCAGTTTTGCAATGTATTTAGGCAAACACATCATGCAACCACTGGTTCACACCAGGGCCCAATTTCATAGAGCTGCTTAAGCAGAAATATTGCTTAACAATTTTCTGCTGAGCAGAAATGATTAGGCTACCAGTCACAAGTTGTACATGTGACATGCTAGTTTGACTGGTAACCTTGTTCTGGTAAGCAAAATTTTGTTTTGCTTAGCAGTTTTTTGTGCTTAAGCAGCTTTATAAAATTGGACCCAAGTATGCCTTAATCAAGCCTGACCTATGACCCTATGTAAAAAGTATGAAATCCAATCATAAAGGAACAAAGATACACAGAGGCAAGTTCGTTATAAACACAAACAGCTTGACTTTTTATTCAGAATTTGGACTTAATTACAACATTTAGATTTTTGTTTAAACAGTAAGTATACCGCATCCATATCAGCAGACTTTACATTACACATGTAAACAGTGAACATATTTTTAAGATGGTGAATCCATAACATCCTGCGATGTACCAAACATTGAAATCTAACTCACGAATGGCTTACCCTAGGCTGAACTGACCAAGAGAGGGCAATATTTGTTGAAACTCATCTGGAAATGACCATAAATGAGATTTCAGGTCCCAAAAGTAGTCGGCCACACAGTAGTCGGCCACACTACAAGGGAGATTAACTTCCATGATCTTTTTTAAAACATTTTTTTTAATCGGAGGGTTAAACAAAATTTGTCTGGGCATGACCTTTGCCACTTAACCTTGGATGCTACAAGAAAATTGTAACTACAGATAAAGATAATGAAGTGAAACCTGTTAAACCATTAGGAATGGTGATATCAATGTTAATTACAAGCACATCTCAACTCAATGTAGAGAAACATGTCTATAGCTACCACTTTTTTAGTAGACAAAACAATGTCAAACTTTTCATGACATACAGTATTAATATCAAACCAATTATAGAATGTAATTTATTTGAAATGTTATCCATTGCCCACTTTTGGTCAGCAAAACATGCAGTCTGTGGTTACACTACATTAATGAGGCTTCATTTCCATCCTACAATTCAGATTATTACAATAGAGCCCTTGCATAGCCCACCATTGCTGAGGTCAAACAATGGAATAACAACTCATTGGCCATTTCTAAAACCACGGCTTAGGCTTGGACTTTGGCTTGGTTCCCCTGATTAAAGCCCTGTAAGGGAAGCGCGTGTGTTCTAAATAAAGTACGGAGCCTAAGCACATGTTTTCTAAGCCTAAGCCAAAGCTAAGGTTTTGAAAAGGGTCTCAGCCAACTACAGTATAAGGTCTTCCTTTGACCTCAGTGAGGGCGCTGTTTGACCTCAGTTTGAGCTTTTCCTGTCAAATGAAAGGGGTCAACTCTTTACACAGGGTTCGTACACTTATAATAGCTATAAATTCAAGGACTTTTCAAGGACTTTCAAGGTCCAGAAATCCCATTATCAAGGACCAAAATCCAGCAAATATTGATGGTTTATTTGAGACTTGTATATAAAACGCTTGGTGTTGGGTGATTTGATTCTGTACAATTAGTTAAAGTTTGAAGGTTGGCTGGTCACTTAAACTTAAACTTGATGAAAAACCACAACATTACTCTGCATGATTAAATACTTTAATTACAAAAAGTGAATTTTCAAGGACTTACAAGGACCTAAGATAAATCCAAGGACTTTCAAGGCCTTGAAAAACAGATTTTCAAATTCCAGGACTTTCAAGGATTTTCAAGGACCGTACGAACCCTGTTTACAAAGACAGATAATAACACGTCGTTATATTCCAATGGTTCTACATATTTATCAAGTTTTCCAGGTAGAGTATAGAAGATATAAAATAAGAAAACAAGGCGAGTGTTTGTCATTAATGGGGGGACTTTTGGGACGCTAGGTGGCAGCAGACTTACCAGGTAAAATCCATTGTTCTTGGCACATGCTCACAACTAAGTAAACAATGTAAATTTACCTTGTAAGTCTGCTGCCACCTAGTGTTCCAAAGTCTCCCATTGACTTGTGTCGCTCTGTTGTTCATAATAGTTGTTACAGGTATTGGAACAATCAATCAGGGACAACAGACCTTTACAAGTTTGTTTTAGCCATCTTTATTTTCCATTTAACTGTTTTTCGAACTGGCACCTTTGACTTGGGTTTAGGCTCCAACATTTCTACTTTTAGGTTCCTTCCTTTTTGGTAAGGAGCTCGAGGTGAAGCCAAAACTGTGGTTTCTGAAAAAAGGCTGACGTTATCGAACCAAAGCTGGAACTGGAATGACAAACATACTCTGCCCCCTCAGGCTGTGTCAGAATTAGCGGCTACGGCTGGACCACCACGTCACAATGCACTGAAGTATGCATCAGGACATCCTCAGCAACACCCATTAGCCATAGTCAGCAATTTGGATACAGCCTTGGTCTGTAAAGCACTGTTCATATCATCATCATTGGCTATAGAGAACAAGATCAAGATGCTAGCTGCCCTATGGTAATGGTTGGTACATGGTTTTACAGTGATTTAAACATGTCTTATGAACAGAACCAGAATTCATGAAGCTATTTTATAAGCAGAAAACAATGTTTTAATAGATGGTAATTTTGCATCAGGGAAAAAGAATATAATTTTATTTTTACTGATTATTAAGTACTAAGCTGTGGATTTTTTTCGCAGAGCTCAAGATAGTAATGAAATACTGTTCTTAATACACGTCGGCGTAAGGGTAAAAACCAAATGATATTCTTATCCAGGATTAAAAAATTAACATCTATTAAATCGTTTTGGTACCCGCTGCTATTAGGGCTAGAACTGCCTCTAGCCATCAGGCTAGCTTGGTGGTCTAGTGGAAAGATATCTGCTTCAAGTGATTTGCCTGTGGATTTTTTTTTTCCACAGAACTCAGAAAATTACTGAGTATACAGTGCTTTACAAATTTGTTTTTGCTAAAAAGAAGAAAGTAGGTTATCAGAGCTATAAGCAATGTACAGTACAGTGTATTTAGGCTCATAACCTTGCTCTGCTGTAATTAGATCCTGTTTCAACTTGGAATAACATTATACAACATTCAATGAAAATTAAATAAATTATTTCTTTGGCTTTCTTTAAATTTAAGTTAATCTGTCCAGCAGTTTCTTGGAATATAATATGTAATGCAGTTAAACAATTTGTTTTTAACACTGCTATATATACCTAATGTAAAATAGCATCTTGTCCATTCATACATACTTCAATATTATATACATGTATGCAGTGAATCATAACATTGATTTCTTAACATTTACAGGTGCAATAATTTTAGTAATCAACTCACTGTTAAAATCTTTTTACCAGAGCTCTGACTACAGAGCAAGTCCATTAATAAGACCAGTGCCCAGTAAGTCCAGCAGTCTTGTGTCCCGTCCCCCCATGTTGCCTTGTCAGTGCAAAAAACATTGTATCTCCTAAAACAGTACTTTTAAGCAATACGCACAAGTTTGTATCTCGGTTAAAATAGCACGGATTTACACACAAAACAAGTCTGTGACGAGAAACAACGCTTTTTTGTGTGAGATACAACATTTTGGCAAAATCGAGATATGACATTTTTGCACTGATGCGACGATGTGCTAACTAGTTATATATAGTAACTAGTTTACTGGTTAGGTTATCAGATCTACAACTCATTAGAAAAGATAAAGTGATGTAATGCTAATAACTAAAATAACATTTGTTTTGTCATGTGGAAATACTTATCAAGAGTAAGATTTGAAGCTTTGCATGGCATGGAAGGATCATGGTATGCAAGTACTCACAAAGATGTCTGCCCCAGACGTTGGAAAAATCAACAGTGATTTTGCTTTTGAAGAATTGTAATAACTCCTAAAGTAAGTTCTTATCCCTGTGGGTGCCTTTTGACCACTCCTCATGATTATTCATCACTACCCTCCAGTGGAGGGCCACATACCAGGTACATGTAGCCAGAAGGAAACTTAGCCTATGTGCTATACTAGCAATTTTCTAGACATTGCTTTGCAGGCAATTTTACCAGGTATGATATGGCCCTTTTGTTATGAGAACAACTAACTCAAACTGCCTCTTTGTGAAAAATCACCTGGTACAGTATGTTGGCAACGGAGCAAACAGTCTTCTTGAAGGAGCAGCTTTGACCTACTTCCACCAGAAACACATAGTAAACTTCGTCCAGCTTCTACCTAATGCTAATCAGTTGATACTGGCCGTGTATGATGATGTCCAAGAAAAAATTCCCATGGCAGAAGTACAAGCCCTAGGATTAGTCCACAAAGTCAAACAGTCAAAACTGCAGACAACATTCTTTCCTTAAACAAGACGCTTCACCAGCTTCAAGTTCAGTTAAATGTGTGGAGGGATGACCCCTCTGGGCCCAATTTCATAGAGCTGCTAAGCACAACAATTTGCTTAGCATGAAATTTCTTCCTTGATAAAAACAGGATTACCAACCAAATTTCCATTTGTTGCATATTGCTTGTTACTGGTATTCAGCTGTTGTTTGCTCATCCTGAAAATCATGTGGAAATTTGGTTTATCGAGGAAGAAATTTCATGCTAAGCAAATTTTTGTGCTTAGCAGCTCTATGAAATTGGGCCCTGGTCTGATGAGGGGAGAAGAGGCATTTGAGGGTTCAGTGGTCAATAAAGACAAGATATATGATTGCCTGATGGAGCCAGTTGACGAGGTACTGGTGGAGAGTTTGTGCATACAGGCACTTGAGTTAGTATGCTGTGCCATTCTGATAATCCTGGAAAGGCAGTTCAAAGACAATCTAGACTGAGTTTCGTCCAAACATGAAGACAGAAACCCTCAGCAGTTTAATCACACACAAACAGTTCATGGTTGCCAAGGGTTCGGTGTGCTACCGCCAGAAATACAGCAGAGCCACTCTACAGAGGGCCAAGTCAGCAACATATATCAAACTGTCTGGATCCAAGTGAACTTGCATAATTAATCATAGAGTTCTGTCTAACAGAATAACAGTGTGCTGGTGTTTGTCATTTGTAGACAGGAGGCTGCATGAGCCTTTCTACATTAATAAACATTTGTAGCTGTTCTGTTGATGCATACAGGTATCTTATTTCACAACAATGCCTGAAAATGAGCTAATTAGCATTGTAGAGAGTAACAGAAAGATCGGTTTAGGGAGCCCAAGCTGTGCTCGCCCTTAACTTTTGGGAGGTGCTACTCTTTTTTGAAATTCAATGTTGGCATCTCTGGTGCGGCACAAACCATCGGCTGGAACAACTACCCTGGAAGCCATAGTGATGAGGTCCAATAACAAGACCGTCCAATGGTTAATTTGAACCCATCAACAAAGGAGAATTACAAAGATCAAACACAAAATCATGCCACAGAGGTTTTGCAAATAGGATGGGTCAAATTGTGAAACAATGACGGGAAAGTTTGCAAGAAGCACCAGGCTGGTCCAACAAAAAGAAATAAACAATCAAAATGAAACACTAAAGCAAACTGGTGATATAACTCAACAAGGTGGAATTTGGGTGTCTGAGAATCGTACAAATGCTGAATATCAAAAGATGGTGGAGACAATGGACAAGAGCTCCAGAACCAACTTGTCTTCTATCAAAAGGTTCTAAAAACAAACTCAGGAGTTTTTTTTTTCAGATGAGCTCCACCATGTCCACAGTTGGAGGAAAGCGAAAGACTTTTACAAAAGAGGAGATGAGAGACCACCGGGTGTCAATAACACCAACAGAACAACTATATTTCTTCAACTTGCATCATCATCAAAAGAAGTAACAAAACCAGCAGTAGGTTACGCCACTGCACAGACACGCCTTGATTGTTTGAAGAAACGAAAAGAGAAATAGGAAAACAACTTTTAGATGAGAGGGAAATACGTGCTGTAAAACAATCAAAATCTTAGCTGCCAGCTTTGGTTGATTGTCCCCGTATACATTAATTAACAAGCGTGTAAGACACAAGTGTATAAGTCCATCTTGGTCACAGCAGAGGGACTAAACACAATCTTCACCATCACCTAAGAAGAAGATGACCTTGAACTAGAGAGGATGTCAGCTTAGATTTCCCTTTGTTGAAGGACTTAAAGCATGTAAAGAAAAGAGACTTGATAATTACTGTTGAACTTGAGTTTTAAACTCAATCATTAAACAAACCACAAGGGAGAGAATGTAGGGGAGATGGGGTAAGATGAACCACCCCCCCCTATAATTGAAACAAAAGATACTATTTACATAATAGTGCCCTCCCAGGTTGAAAACTGGTCCAAGGATAGGAAAACAGGTAAGATTTGTGTACCCACCCACCCCCTACAAACCCATGATAATCTACAAAGCCTACTAAGCATCCATTATCATGGTTGTAAACAAAAGTGGTGACAATTTAAAAAAACATGAATATGATAACTGTACTGTGTGTTATCTACTACATACGTGGAATACACAACAAGTGCTTGTGCTGCAAGGAGGTTGAGACAATTCAGGAGAAAATTAAGCCCACTGGATTGTGGATAATTTGTTTTCATCTCCTGAACTTTACACAAATCTTGTTGAACATCAAAGGGGGCCAGAGGAAATAAAGGCAACCAAAATGAAGAGAGGAGATGACTTGCGTGCTGTCCGAGATGGTAATTTGATGTTCCTGTCTTGGTACGACAAGAGACAGGTAAACATTGTCACAAGTGTACACAACGCGTCACTGTTCCCCAAAAGTGTACGTGCATGAGGACAAAACGAGCCACGTCAAGTTGACAAGCCAGTGGCTATTGAGTGCTACACTAAGTACATGGGTGGTGTGGACCGCGCCAACCAAGGCATGTGGTATATGCTAAACTTACATAAAACATTGAAGTGGTGGAAGTTCTCATTAACCTTCTTGAGGCAAGCTATGGAAATAAATGGATCATTTGGAAGGCCCTTCACCCTGTGATATGCGCCTAAAAGGGATAAGTTCCAATCCAATATTGTCCATGGCATCTGAACTTTAATCTTGCTGAACATCAAGGGGGGGGGGGGGGGGCATGCGGAACACTGTGTGTCAATCGCATTGTACGCCACAGGAAATAAAGGCAACCAAAGTGAAGAAAGGGGATGACTTGCATGCCATCCACTTGTCCATTGAAAAGATCAATGGACCAGCCTAGAAGGCTCACGGAATGCCACTTTCCGAAGTGTGTCAATGCCACAACTTCAGCCGGACGCCACTCCAGACAGAAATGCATGGTTTGCTCAAACCGGAAAGTAAAGCGTCACCAAACTGAATTTGCTTGCCAGCAGTGTGATTTGCAAATGAGTCCCACCCCATGCTTTAGAAGGTACCACACACTCGTCGGTTACAAAACAAACTGTGTACCATCATCAACCAAAGATGAGAAGGACCTGTGACTGGCTAAGTGGACGTTTTTGGGAAACCACGTCCAGGGAAATCACCTCAGCCACTCAGAACTTTTGCCCACCTGCTTACATAGCGACATCCAAGGTGATCGGAAGAAGAAATGGCTATAGTCAGGGAACATTCAAATTTATCAGCATTTTGTAGCGATTGGCCCGGCCCATCAGAAATTTGACAGAAGTAAGATGAGCGTGATTGTGACAGACAATGCCTCCAATATTACCAAGGCTGTTCGTGAGGTGATGGCACTTTTCAATGTCCCCTGTTTTGGACACACCCTCAATCTCGTGGTCAAAGCTGGGTTAGCCCATCGTGGATTCCACAATGCTTTTGGGAGATGTTCCAAGCTTGTTGAGTTTGTGCGAAGATCGGCTAAGGCAAAGCTTGCAGATGAGCAGGAAGCACTGGATTTCTCAATGCACAAACTTATCAAAGACCTTGACACCCGTTGGGGTTCACCCATGACATGCTTACACACATTATTGAGCAGCAGCATCCCATATGTAACTTGTTGGTTGCAACCAAACGCAAAGAGTTGGACCTATTACATAGCAAAACGGCTCGTCACGGATATCATATCTCAACAAGTCGTTCCAGATGAAGACGTTGACACAGCAACAGCCGACGACAAACCAGCAGAGCACACACCGCTCCGCAAAAGAAACGTTTGGTCACGGCGACTTGCCTGATGAAGCCCAGATACGGCAATCCCCTGAACGTACATGTATGGCAGCAAAAGAGGTAAACCGGTACATCGCTGAAAAAAGAATTCCTGCAGATGAAGATCCACTTCACTGGTGGAAGTCAAACAACCATCAGTACGACTTCTTAGGTATTCTTGCAAAGCGTTACCTCTGTCCCCAGCAACCAGCATGCCATCTGAAAGACTGTTCAGTGTTGCAGGTAACATCGTCAATGCCAAACGGTCCTTGTTGAAACCGAAGAATGTCGGAATGTTAACGTTTCTTCACAACAATTTATAATAACTGCAACAAACACACTGATTTGGGCAGAACATTTTGATTTTGACAAATAACTTACTGGTCTTTTTCATTCATAACGAGCAATTGCTAATTTCATTATTCCTGATTTACTTTGAGTGATAGCAAAATGTATTTTCCAATACTAGGCTACTACAATCGGACTGTGTAAAGAAACTGCCATATAACCATCACGCTTCAGTGATACGAAAAGAAGAAGAAGAAGAACAGGGTGTCATAAACGACATACACGTTGGTGAAGTTCTTGTCACCAATGAGAACTTTACTCTTGCTTGGGATGCTACCTCATTGGATGCACAACATATAAATGAAGTGCATCACCATCTCTTTCCTCAGGATATGTCCTTCAAGTAAGCAACCTTCCTGGTGGAGCAACAGAAGATTATACTGAACACACCAAGAACTGAATAAATGATGTTGTTCAGACATATTCTTTGTTCAATGGTGAGGATGAGCTTGTCACCAAAGGAAAGGTGATACGTCATCTGAAAAACACTTTGACTGATAGAATTGCTGTGAACCAATGTGTTGTAGAAAAACAAAAAACAAGATGACTTCAACATTGAATTGTTAGAACTGAAATGTAATGACCTGTTGATGGCATTGCACACAAATGTAGGAGTAATCTTAAGAAATATGATACAGAACATAATATTAAAAGTGATATATTTGGAAGTGACTGCTGTGCTGCCAATTTAATATACGGCATTTCAAAGATGAGGTACAAGCAGGGAAAGGGAGATCCAATTGGTTTTAAGCAATTCTTGCGGCAGGAAAACATAAAGCCTGGCACATTTGTGCGCTATGTACATTATAGGTAATCGACTTCATGTTTTATTTTACCTTGCCGGTGTTTTTTTTTCTTTGAGGGACAGTCTCCTACAATACATCAATAACATCTGCCACAACAAGTCTTCCTTCCAGACGGCCCTGAAGAAAGATCTTGAGAATCATAACATTTGTTTTCAGTTATGAGTGATTGGCCTAACTGGAAAGTTGGTAACAGGTCCATGGATGAAGAAATTCTATGCAAACACTTCAGAATTGTCAACCTAGAGCTGTCTACATCTATGAACAGGTATTGATGGGCGCATCTTGATTCCCGCAGCTCACTCTAACATTTAGAGTCATGGTTGATTTAAGCATGGACAAATATTTGGAAAATAACCGTTCAAAGACTAACGTGTTCAAAAAGTGTTTTTCAATAATCTGCTATAGAGGACATAGGTTTGTGGAAAATTTGGTTGAGCTATCTTTAAAAAATAGCAAAGTTATGGGATTTTAAAGAAAATACCGACACAGCTTTTCGTCACAATTTCTTTCGCATCTGCCTATCCATTAGAGTAGAAAAAATGTTAAAATGTTACGACTGTAAAATTTAAGTATCTTTCGTCCTGGTTGAGCTACAGTGACATACCACCCACCAAAACAAGGGACAGTGTGGCAGATGGTTGCAGTCCATTTGAATGACAAAACCAAGAGGCCATTCACTGGAAGAGGTGCAATGGTACAGAGGCTCTTGGTTGAAAGAATGGAAGGGAATGACTCTTGGCAGAAGGAAAAATGCAAAACCGTATATTGATGAAGTGTGTATCAAGTCAGTTATTCTTCAGGGTTTTTTCTTTGGACTTGATTCAGACATTGTACAAGCTGAAGTGGCTGATATTAGACATTATGTGGATTCAATTGGACCATTCAAGTGGACTGGGTAAACATCAGCCATTTTGGGGGCTTTGCTTCTAATCTGAACACCTAAAGTTTTGTAATAACTTGTAGTTTCAAGTCAACCCCTCAAGTCACCCTGGGCACAAGCACCTTAGTTTTAGTCCTGTCTGAACAATTCAGTACGGTTTACATACGCATTTTATTAGGTCATTCTCTTAGTTTAGGTATGGCTTCAGTTTAGGGTAGTTAGACACCTCATTCAACACTGTAAATTTATTCATCGTAAATTATCGTAAGGTAGTATTTTAGAATAATTTGAGCAAGAGTGTTCACCAAGGCATTGGTTGTAGTACACGCCACCCAAAAGGTGAACACACTTCTATGCATTCGTTGACTCTGAACCAGCTACACCATCCAGTTAGGAGGCAGAACACGATAAAGATAGGGTAAGTTTGTGAAGTATCAGAACCTTTCAAACTTAATAGGCCTAATACTGGTGAACAGGCTAAACGGTGTGAATTTTGTATTGACTCTATCGAGTACGAGTTGACAGGGTCAATCTAAATGTTAAAAATGGGATCCAAATAACAGTATTTTTTTGCTACGATAGCGACATAGGCCTACCTGTATATTCTCCATAAAATTCTGTGAAAACTAATTAGTAACTTTCAAGAACAGTAGAGTAAATTTTCCAGTTCCAGATTTTTCCACTTCCAGTGGTCAGTTTGATACTTTATACTGTAAGAAAACTGAAATTTACCTACACAAAGTACCGCTGTGGTTGGTATTAAGCGATTTCTTGGTTGACTTCTACATCACACAGTTGTGTGTATCGGTAAATGAAGAAGTCCAAACTAGAAAGCTTGGAGCTATACAGTGAAATCCTTCAAAACCAGAAATCCTTAACCAGCAACCGTCACCCACATCATTCATATCAGTAAAAGGTGTTTTAATCATGGTAAATTTTGCAAAATCATGTTTTCCCCCTATTGGAGAACAGGCACTTCACACTTTATGTCCTTGATAATATAAGAAAAATGCTTATTTGTTTTGATTCAATGAGTTCTATTCGAGACACTCGTCGAGAAATGGTCGAACATGAAGGGGCATTCTGTGATTTTTCCCAAAATGGTCTGAAGAATAGATACTGGATGATGACAGACACTTTGGAAAGCAAACAAAAGGCGGAAATTAAACAAGCCTCGTGCGTGCAACAACAGACTCAGAAAGTTGTAGTGTCTTTTGCAAGGAAAACGTAGGTCTAGGCTCAATGAACGAAAGGGGACCACACCGCACAAGCGTGTCAAAATCAAAACAAGCTGAAAAGGAACTTGGTCGAATTGAACTAGGATGGTTGAAATATGACATGAAGTCACATGCCTTCAAGCAAATTCGGTCTCCAATGGGTGACCGCATTATCAGGTTACATGTTCTCAAATACATCACGTATCAAGTTTGGGAGAGCAGGCAAAGTAACATTTTGTTCCTATAGAACAAAAACGACAAAGACATACAGTGTACTGTGTTTTTCAGCTACAATACAACCAATCAAAGAGTATGTTTGCCTGTGACCTTTGCGACGAGTGGTATCATTATAGTTGCATAGATTAACCCTGCGCAGCCAAGACAGTGTCGTCAGAAGACTTTTTTTTTTTTTTTTTTTTAAACCCAACATTTTGGGGCAAATACTGTGAAACTCCAGTTATGCCCCTTTCAAACCATGCCAAAAAACATGGTTTAGTCACCGGCCTTTAATCCTGGGTGAACACACTTGCAACACCAGCCTTGACAAAAGGCAGCCTTAGTCATCGCCCCATTAGTTTACACTGTTAACCACATTCCTTTGTGCCTGAGCCACCAGCCACTTGGTCAAAACAATGAATACACTTGTATTCCATATAATCTGGGGACTCAGTTTGAGGGTTAGCACCTGGTCTTGGTATAGGGCCTATGGTTTGTTTATGTTTGGGTTTTTTTGTTTTCTTGGGGGGGGGGTTGTTGTGTGGCTATTTTTATTGCTGCTGCATTGAAGGGATGCCACCCAGGAAACTGTGTACCTCATTGTCATGGGTGGAAGAGCCCATGAGTTGATAGGGGTTGTTTATTTGCTCAGGGTTGTTTATTTGCTCAGGAAGTGTAAATTTATCACCAACTACAGGCAGTGCCACAGTGTCTCCCACCAAAGATTATGTATGTAAATTTATGCAACTGTATGTACACATTGGTGCTATAGCTCATCAGTGTGCAGTTTTCTGTTGTGTTGATCATTCTGTTGAAATGGCTTCATCAAGTCGCATGTCTTTTGCTGATGCTCTGGAAGGTGTTTTTGACTATGATACTAGTAGTAACCGTGAAGGGAGTTTTTCATCAGATGAAGATGCCTCAGATGTAGACTCGGATGGAGCTCATCAGTCTCCAATGAGTAAGTGAGGACTCCGATGCCCCCCCCCCCCCCCCTTCCCCCCAAAAAAAGGCCACCACACATCCGACCGAAAGGAAGACAGCCCGGCCCAGCACGACCACCTGCCCCTCCAGTGCAGCCTGCCCGTGGACGTCCAGCTCGGCATGGTGGGCGTCAGCTGCCTGCCCCATCAGCCCCGCCTGCCCCAGCAGCCTCGCCTGCCCCAGTAGCCCCGCCTGCTCCTGCTGCCCATGGACGTCCGGCTCGGCATGGTGGGCATCAGCCGCCTGCCCCAGTAGCCCCGCCTGCTCCTGCTGCCCATGGACGTCCGGCTCGGCATGGTGGGCATCAGCCGCCTGCCCCAGTAGCCCCGCCTGCTCCAGCTGCCCGTGGACGTCCGGCTCGGCATGGTGGGCATCAGCCGCCTGTCCTATCAGCCCCGCCTGCCCCATCAGCCCCGCCTGCCCCATCAGCCCCGCCTGCCCCAGCAGCCCGCCTGCCCCAGCAGCCTCGCCTGCCCCAGTAGCCCCGCCTGCTCCAGCTGCCCGTGGACGTCCGGCTCGACGTAGTGGCCGTCAGCGGCCTGCCCCATCAGCCCCGCCTGCCCCAGCAGCCCCGCCTGCCCCAGCAGCCCCGTCCGCTCCAGCAGCCCCACCTGCTCCAGCTGCCCGTGGACGTCCGGCTCGGCGTGGTGGGCGTCAGCCGCCTGCCCCATCAGCCCCGCCTGCCCCAGCAGCCTCGCCTGCCCCAGTAGCCCCACCTGCTCCAGCTGCCCGTGGATGTCCGGCTCGACGTGGTGGGCGTCAGCCGCCTGCCCCAGCTGCCCGTGGAATCCGCCCACCCAAGCTCCATGGATCGCACCAGATGGCACAGTCTGGAATGATGAGGCAGCCCCAGCTGTGAAAACCAACGCACCCCAATATTTTGACGGAGGGACAGGGCCCTATAAATCTGCGTGGGGAGTCCATGAATTTGGGACTGTTCGAGCTATTCGTACCAGCCGCCATGTTGCAGATGATCCTCATCCACACTAACGCTGAGGGGCTGGCAAGGAGAGGACAGCGATGGATAAAATGTTGCCATGATCGCGCTGAAATCCACCATCGGTCTCCTACTCTATCTTGGCCTCACGAAGTCCGGCTATGAAAGGGTACGATCCTTTTGGAGACCGGGGATGTTTTCTCGGCCGACATGCCAGGCCACCATGACATACAGTGTACCAGGGTTCTCCCCACGTACAAGCTAGCGTATCGGCCCGATACGCTTTTTTTTTTTCCCAATACGCCAGCAAAATGGCCGAGCAAATTTTTTTCCACCCGATACGCTTTTCAATTTTTGAATACGTTTTTTCATTGACTGCAGCAAACGGTCATACTATCACAGTCTCTGTCCAGTGCCTTGGCCAACGTAATTTATAATCCATCGGTGTTAGAGCATGTCCGTTCAACAATGGCTGCTAAACAAAATGGAGCGAAAGGATTGAAGGCCTACTTTAGGCCAATAAACAACAAGCCAGCGTCCGACGATGGCAATTGAAATGAGTTCGTGCGCCGATCAAACGCAGGGTTCCGAATCAAAAACTAAAGAGAGGAAGACGGGAGTGGACCCCAAATGGCACAATCATTATAAATGGCCGAGTGTGACTCCAGATGAGAAATAGTTTGTTTCTAGATAATGTTCTTTTTTTTTTCTTTTTTTTCTTTTTTTTTATTATATTATTTTATTATGTTTTATAATTGGGGCTACTTGAGGAAATTTAATTGACAAACAATTATATCACGTATGTAAACAAATTATTTTGACTTCTTTTTAATTTACAGAGAATCTTATTTTCAGTGTAAACTGAAAATAAATCAGAATAAATCAGTTGAAATGGGTTCACCACCCGTTGGGGAACCCCTGGCAAATTTTTTTGTAATGAAACATCTATTTATGCTATATGACTAATGATGGTCACACATTTATTTTGTTACTCAACATAGAACATTAAAATCAAACCAATGGTAATCAGATGATGTAAACTGTGTGAGTCATTTTGTCAGTTTTCTCCAACAATAAAATTTTGTAAAAGTAGCAATTTCAAAGGCTCTAAAAAGCACCAGAATGCAGCAGAGAGCATCTAGAACTTCAAATTTTCCCGGGGCTTGTATTGCTTGGATTGTAACTTAGTCAGATTGAAAAGCCCCACAGTTTTAAAAAACCCTGGGGAGAACCCTGGTGTACTGTGTTTGTCAGCTACCATACAACCAATCAAAGAGTATGTCAGCTACCATACAACCAATCAAAGAGTATGTCAGCTAACCATACAACCAATCAAAGAGTATGTTTGCTACCATACAACCAATCAAAGAGTATGTCAGCTAACCATACAACCAATCAAAGAGTATGTTTGCTACCATACAACCAATCAAAGAGTATGTTTGCTACCATACAACCAATCAAAGAGTATGTTAGCTACCATACAACCAATCAAAGAGTATGTTAGCTACCATACAACCAATCAAAGAGTATGTTTGCTACCATACAACCAATCAAAGAGTATGTTTGCTACCATACAACCAATCAAAGAGTATGTTTGCTACCATACAACCAATCAAAGAGTATGTTTGCTACCATACAACCAATCAAAGAGTATGTTTGCTACCATACAACCAATCAAAGAGTATGTTTGCCTTTGACCTTTTTGTCAAGTGGTATCATTATAGTTGCATAGATTAAGAACCCAATTATCGGGACGTCAGTCATACTTAGGTGACTGTGTATTTTGCAGTTTCAAGGGATGAAGCAAGGGGAAAAGAGTATTTAAACACAAAGATATTGGTTCATCTTCAAATGCAAATGAGGCTGACAACCTTCAGAGCTTACACCTTCCATCAGAACAAAGTATTTGTATTTCTAAAGTAACACTATGGATGAGTGCAAATTGCAAAGACGTGTCTCTAACTAAAGATAATTCACTATCAATGTCCTCTGATGATGAATTGTTTCATAAGAGTGTGTTGAATACTACAAAGAAACAAGTTCCTTGTGTACTGTCCGAAATATCATCCATATCAATTGCTGATCAGTATCACATGGCTGACATATCAATACAATCAGATTCAAGTGGGATACCTGATTATCAATTGCTGCATCATAAATGCAAGACAAGGTCAAACGACGAGGGAGATATGTAAGGAATACCAAGAGGGATGTCATGAAGAAATTACTAACTCACAAAAAGACAAGTAAAGTTTGATAGATTCTTTTAAAAACATTTACATATTTGTATACACTTTTATGTGTGTGAAGCCAGAGGTATTACATTGAAGGCCTGCAGGCCACACTTTTTAAAAAAACTTTTTTAATTCCAGGCATATACCTATATTTTGTAAATGTTTGTTGTTTGTAGGTGTTTTTAATGACGAATAAATAATAATAATAACATTTTGTCAGAGGAAATTATACTATGTATGTGTACAACCAATTAGACAAAACTAGACAGACACAACATATATTGGACAATAAAACTGGCTCATATTTTTTTTTATGTAGATCGATTCAAATGGGCAAGTCGGAAGAATAATCAAAACCAAAAATCCATGCCAAGATCCTTGGTAAATGTTTTCAGTAACAGATTGAGTAAAATTAATTTGAGGCCAGTACTTTGAGCTTCAAATAAGTTATTCGTGAGCAAAGTGATACGTCGCTTCCTGCTGAGGTCAGTAATACAAATGAAAGTCATACTTGTAGTTTCTACAGGTTTCGGAATGAAACAAACAATAAAACCGCCTACGATCTTTGGGAAGATTTGTGCAGGTAAGCTTTCCGTTTATTCATGTAAAAATTCACCTAGAAATTAAATACTGAAACATTCTCAAGACTTTTTATTTCTCAAGACTTAAAATACGAGACTTGCCGATGAAGTTAGATGTCTCAGGAAGCAAATCTCAACGCAGCAGTTCTCATATACCACGTTGAGAGAGCATAAAGATTATGAAAAACTTGTCAAGCATTCTACAGGGCTTAACTGGGCTTAACCCTGTAGCCTTTATGGCTCTTTATGCTTTGTGTGAAAGATTTGAGATCACATATTATTATTATGGTTGGAATGTAGTTGCTATCTCAAGAGAAACCAGTTGTTTCTAATATTATGAAATTGAGGCTTAATTTTTCTTTAATCGATTTAACAATTAGATTCAATGCAAGTGATCCTACTGTCTCTAACTTTGTGTACACTCGAATTTATGTGCTGCATGAGGTCCTGTTTAAAGGCATGATGGGAAACCGGATTCCATTTCTCCAACTGCAGGATTGTACTGGACTGCACGGAGTTTCAGTGTGCACAAGTTAGAGATGACATGAGAGTACAGAAGGAAACTTTTTCAAATTATAAGAGCAGGAACACCTTCAAAGTTCAAAGCACTCAAAGGAGTTGCACCAAATGGTGTCATCACGTACATTTCAGATCTACATTGTATATCCAGGATCAAAAGCTGACGAGGCTATTGTCCAGCACTCTGGCATACTAGACCACCTTGTTCCCGGGGATCTTGTCCTTGCAGATTTGTTTTTTTAATACATGACATTATGCCCCAAGGTGTTTCAGTCAATTTGCCACCTTTTTTAAGCACACCTCAGTTTACAGAAACTGAAGCCAAATTCACTGTGAAGATAGCCAAGGCTAGGAGAGTCTTGCTGAGATGAGAAAACACCCCATTTTGATGGCCAGTTATCCTCTAGCGATTGCTATGATGGGACTGCTGACCAGATTGATTGTGTTAACAGAAGAGGGTAGTGGTAGTTCAGAAAAGTTTAGTAACTTTTGTGTAGCCATAACCAGCGACCTTTGGGGAATTGTTACGGCTGGTGATGCAAAAAACTTAAGGCCAAAAGGGAATGAAATGGTATGGAAAGCTTTCCATAAGTTTAAGCTTAGCAGTCAGGATAAATGGAACAGTTTTTTGTTATCTGTTCACATCACAGAAAATGGCCAGCATATACTCATGTTATATCAGTATTGATTACAGTCTATTTTACATCTGCTTTTGCATGATAGAAATATTACTGATATTCCTGAAAAAAATAAAATCTCTAAAACAACCCCAAATTCCAAAGATGAAGAACAGGTTCTCCGCTATGCAGCAGGCTAACCTTACTCGCTCCACTATGCAGCAGGCTACATTCCTTACTCGCTTGACAAACGATACAAAAAACTGTCCAACATCAGTAACGTACTGTAAATTTCTTCAATCATGGCGTGTGTGTACAACGGATACAACAAAACCTTGGAATACACTAATCAATGAGTATAAAGTCAAAATAGAGGTGGCTTGTTTCATGTATCACGACAGTTACTTTGCCGAAGTATGGAATTTGTGGCGAGGGCAAACTTAACTACAGACAACCTAGACAATTTTCCTGGAGAGGATATCCAAAGTGTTTTATTTGATAAAATACTTTCAAACATCAGAGTTCAAAATTATTGGTAACAGGAGATAATTAACGACATTATCTCAAGATATCAACCAACAAGAACTCTTCGTTCAACAACATCTCTCCAATTGTCCGTCCCCAGAACCCATCGTTCTTGGGGAGACCGGTCTTTCTCCCGTGCTGCACCTGAACTCTGGAACAATCTTCCTCAACACTTGCGCCAGCTAGAACTCCTGTCAACGTTCAAATCGTCACTCAAAACTCATCTTTTCATTACTCGATTTTCTGTTTAATTGTTTTTATTGTTTACCGCGCCATGAGCGTCATGCGTGACGGATACCGGCGCTTTACAAGTGTTCATTATTATTATTATTTATAATTCTACCAAACTGTTACACATGATCATTATTGCTAAGAAGAGGATCTGAAAAAATATCCTTGCGGTCTCACTTCACCACCCACACCTCCAATGACGCAACTGTCAAAATGGCTCCTTTGGTCACCCCGACATATTCGCCCACCACATTCCCCGGTCACAATGACCAACATGGCGGATACAATAAACTGACACGGACCCCACCCGTAACACTTTTTGCAAACTTATGGTTTTCAAGAAACATAATGTTTCCAAGAACATTTTGGAGAATCTCTACTTGAAGGTTCATTATACAGAAGAGGAATGGACTTCTCCAGTTTACGACGAGTGGCGTTTGGCGTCAGATGTCATTGACATACCAAGAGTTTGTTATGTCATGGAAAAACTCCAAGAACTGTTTCTGTAAGAGCTTGGTGTAAGTTTCAAGGAATCCCTTCATGGACAATGAAAAGTTGATAGTGTTGTGAATATAACTATTTCAATACAAAGAGAATTGTACTTTTCACTGTTTGGTGAAAGACCCTCTAGTCGTCGACTAGAGTCAGTAGACTCTTGGAAAACCTTCCTTGGACAGAACTGGAACTGTCGAATCATAAATGAGAAAGGTTATTTTGCCTACACTACACCAGGGACCTTTTCTGATTGCACTATACGTTATCATCAAATATTTGATGGTTGTAATTCAACTATCAATACATGTACATGTGATATGTGGCTTTTATGTGCATATTTTTATTCTATGTAGTTTTTTAACCATTTACTTTAAAGCTCTGTTTAATTTACAGATCACGTCAGGAAACTCTTTCCTTCAATTGAGCCGGCCCAAGTTCGCCAATTAATATGGCCTACAAACTCAAGGATGTTAGAAAGACATTCGGAAAGGCAAATGAAACACATTAAACTATTCATGCAAGAATCATTTCTCAGATTTCCAAGGGTTGTGTCTGTTTATCAGTGCTGTGGCCACAGATGCAGTTGGTACCCTCTATCACCTCTCTAAAGGTGGATGGATTTGATGTTCTTGTGAAAATACTGTGACATTTTTTTGCTGTTCTCTCCGCAAGTAGAGACTGTATTCAGCTGAAACATTCACGTGTCACTGCTATTGTACCTTGCTTTATAATTTGGCTTTAAAAACAGTATTATGGTTAAAAACAATAATTTATTACCCAACCTTTAAACAAAACCTTTTATCTAGTTTGAAATTGAATTCAACATTAACTTAATCTCATTCCATATCCAATGTCAAAATTATGTAAACCTTGCAAACATGTACACAAAAAGCCCTGAAAGAGTTGATAGATGAATTTAACGGTCTTGACTCGGTGTCACGGATGAAATTGTGAAATGTAAAGAACGGTTCATAGTCACAGGGCAACGCAAGACTCAGGACTTAAACAATTAAATTGATTCTCAGAAAACACGTTTTATGAAGAATAAATAAATCAAGTGTTAATCATAAATGCGGAGTTAAAGAACTACAAAGCAACT
The DNA here is from genome assembly GCA_023634235.1 of Pisaster brevispinus. Classification (NCBI taxonomy): domain Eukaryota; kingdom Metazoa; phylum Echinodermata; class Asteroidea; order Forcipulatida; family Asteriidae; genus Pisaster; species Pisaster brevispinus. The sequence continues at coordinate 6,538,853 of JAMKCF010000016.1, read as the reverse complement.
TATTTACAAAGCAACAAAATGTGCATGCTTAATATAATTGAAGTACGGTAGCAATGGAGCCAGCGTTATAATATTAATGCAACAGCAGTTAGCAGGATTAATGCTGACAAAATTAAAAGCAACTTAAAGCAAGAAATCCAACATAGTTGCGAGGATATTTTCATAACTAAAATAATACTATATTAACCATAACAATTTAATACAACGATGAAGGTTGGTGAATGCCAGTTCCCTTGTTAGGCTGTGCCTCATGCCATAAACCCTGCGAGTTAAAAGATGCATAAAAGAAACCCGCTTTAATCAAGAGAACTATAACTTTCTTAAACAGCAGAAAATGGAAATTTGCTCAAAAGCCGAATGGAATAATTTGGATAGAAACACTAGCAGCATTACTTACAGGAGGTCAAGAGTACCGGGCGACGAACCCCCTGGTCTGGCTAAGGAAACTGGCTCAGGTAGTACGGATGATTATTAAATTGACACGGTGGTAGTCAGGAAAGTAGCTGTCCATATGTTGCTGGTCCGTCGTCCTGCGTCCGGCCACACCTTGGAAGTCTTCGGGGTCCGGCGTCCACATCGGGCATCGTCTACTCCCCACCGTGTCAATTGGTACTCTACCGTACTCCCGAATTTCCCCAAATATATACTACTAGGTGTAGACAAAAGGTACACCTGACATATAGTACTAATCACCTATCACCTATAAAAGATACACCTTACATACCGTGCTTACTACCTACATCACCGGTACTTACACCCAAGTTTCGCTACTACATTTAGTGTTGGAATGTTATAATTTCATAAGGAATGTGACGTGACAAAACCCTCTCCAGATACAGGTCCCCCTATAACATTCTAAGTATTTAAACAATTCGAGCTATAGTTCGCACTTATTCCAAGAATACGAATACTTTATTTTGTTGGCACTTATGACACTCGGTGACACTTGGAGAAAAGGTGATTAGAATTGATAAGTTCCTCAGAGGAGACCTAAAATTTCTGAATCAAGTCACTGGAATAGGGGCATTTTCATCTATATTCTCCTGTCTCTGGTGTAAATGCCCCAAAACTGATAGGGCAGACATGTCAAAGGTTTGGTCAATGACGGATAGAAGTAAGGGAGAAATTATAGAATGCTCCAAGAAGCCAAAGTCCAGTAAAACCCGATTTAATTGTAATTCGTCACCAATATTTCCATCAGTCCCCATTGCTAAAATTATACAGGACACATTGCATTTGTTCTTGAGGATCATGGACCAACTGGTTTATCAGCTTACATTTTATCTCCAACAGTGTGATAATATTATACGGCTAAATCCAGACCTTAAATTAGAAACTTGCAATAACCTAATGAGATTTCAACAGTTCATTAATCAGCTGGGAATCACAGACTGGGAATATATAGTGAAAGATTCCAAAATTCAGGCACGAACATTTACAGGACCAGAACACAGGCGAATTTTGGCAGAAATTGATACTCGCCAAAATTATTTTTGGTCATCCAAAGTTGGAACAAATTAAAAACCCTCTGGAATGGTTTCAGATTGTTGATGGGCCAGATGAACAGAGACTCTACATTAGCAGAGATTGATGAATTTCAATCATCTGCTAAGGAATGGGTTAATTTGTATCGCAGTGTGTACTTGGCAAAAGATGTAACTCCCTATATGCATGTCCTTTCAAATCACGTACATGGCGTCTGTATGGAAATCCTTCCTTTTTCTGTCAACAAGGCCTAGAGAAGTTAAATGATTTTGTTACCAAATGGTATTTTCAATCTTCAAACTTTGGGAAAGATGCCCTCAAACAGGTAATGCAGAAACAAAACAGATTACGGTACCTAGAAACAAATTGTACGCGTTCTCCCAAGTGGAAGGTAAAGTGTAGTTCATGTAAAAAGGAAGGCCACAACAGACTGACATGTCTCATGCATTATAAACTGTAGCATTACTGTCCTAGTCGGTAATACCTCAAAATTAGAAAGAAGGCAAATTTACATACACTGTATTTATCATTTATGTAAAATACAAGTTATATTTAATGCAAAGTACATTAGTGTTTTGGATGATTTGAACATGTGTCACGATACAATTAATGATGAGACATGTACTTTACAAGACTTGATTGTTTATTTGTTAATTTCCTAAGCAGTGTTTTTGTGTGTGTTATTTTTTCACATGTGTAGCCATTTTGAACAGAGTGATTTAAATGTTTTGTATTACCCTTTTAATATTTTAGAGTTACAACTTTAATTGCTTAAGACAAGATTTTGAAGGACTTCCAGATGAGATCCCGATCATTGTTTTAAATGTTAGAATTAAGTTTCATATAATCCATGCAATGTTCAGTTTTGCAGAAGCAGCTGTTACTGGTGCTTTTATTTATTGAATACATCTACTTATATACATTTTTATTTTTATGTGACTTGCCAACCAGTTCGACATTCAACTTTCAATGTTGTTTATGTGCCACATTATTATGCCATGATTTTTGTAACAATGCCATTCGTGCCTATTCAAAAGTATTTAAACAAACTAACATTCTACCTCATAAGTGTAATTATACTTGTTTAACTACATGTGTTACGTTTTATTTTTAAATGAGTTTACTCTCTTGTAGGTGATTACTTGTTCTAATTCACCACTGGCACCATGGCAGTGTTATTTTTTTTACATGGGAAGCCCATGGGATTCCAACTTGTTCCCATTGGAATATTACTTTCCCATGGTGTTTTTTTGGTAAAACCTGAGGATCCCATGGGGTTCCCATGGGGACACATGGGGAGCCCATGGGATTCTAACTTGTTCCCATTGGAATATTACTTTCCCATGGTGTTTTTTTGGTAAAACCTGAGGATCCTATGGGGTTCCCATGGGGTTCCCATGGGGACACATGGGAAGCCCATGGGATTCTAATTTGTTCCCATTGGAATATCACTTTCACATGGTGTTTTGTAGTAATAAGAATGACAAATGTAGATCTTTACATTTGGATCCTTATCAGAATCGTATTTATTGGTTCTTATGCCAAACATGACATACTCAGCTGGTTTTATTAAAATGTGCTGATAACTTTTCAATAAAATATTGTAAAGAAGTTATTTTATACACACAACTTTGGCTTTCTGATCAACCACAGGACCAAGACAGCATTTTCTTGTTCCTGGTCAACTAAGAGTCTACTGTATTCCATTGTGATAGTGAAAACAAATGTGAAACCCATTGCCTATTTTGTTGTTAAATGTTCAGTGTCAGTTGCGAGACACACACATATTTGGGTGAAAATTTAACATTCTTCAAACTGCATTTGCTGAAATAATTAGGTGATGTTTATACATATTGTTGCAGGGTATTTTTTCAATATATATATTTTTCTGGTTTAGGGTGGAGGCATTTCGATTCCCATAGAAACTTTAAAGAGGTGCCAGACACACGACCACAAGAGGCTGGTTCGTGATCTGATGTCTGCGCTGTTTACCCAAGAACAAATGAACTGTTGCAGTGTTTATGGGAAGAAAGGCTTCTGGACCACCAGTGAACTGCGCCAACCTCTGCCAGTTAGGAAGGTCAAGGCAGTAATAAGAAAATATTTTTGTTCTTTCGCCGTTTCATCAAAATTGTAATATATTATTATACTGTATTTATTTTTTTCCCCATCATAAGCCCATAAATATTATGGTTTTTAAAACAAAACAACAAACAATTTCATAATAAATCACAAAAATGTTGACAAAACAGGAAGACTGTTAAACTACTCGATTAATCATGCTGCCACGACTTCTAAAAAAATAGATTGCCTGTTTAGTTAACCAATTTTGTCACTCGCGACTGTTCTCGACAACATAATTTACTTACAAAACTGTGGGCTTTGCTTTTGTACCGTCTTTGCCGTTAATGACTGGTCTGGGTTTTCTTTCTTTTTTTCCCCATCCAACATCGATTATCAAACAGCAGTACAAGTTGCAAAAAGAACTGCGACCCGCTCACATGCCTGATTATGCAGCAATGCATCTTGGGAATCAAAAATTAGTCGCGACTAGTGTCGTAGTCACGACTAATTGAGGCACGACTAGTCGATTAGTAAATTTCGCTAGTCGCTCAGCACTAGTGATATACATCTTCAACTTCACATCCACTATGTTCAAAATCGAGGTTCCATTTGCTCTTTCAATTTTCAGATTATGTGAGAAATATCTTCCCTGGTGTAGAGACGAGCGTGATCACCCAGACGATGGCCTACAAACTAAAAGATGTGCGGAAGGCAACTGGCAAGTCAAAGCCCACATAAACTTCCTCAGCATTTCTTCATTCAGCATCAACAGGTTTTTAGGGGATTGCTTAAAATTTAACCTGGAATGCTTTTCGTTTTTTTTACTGATTTTTATACTTTGTATTCTGAAAACTTAATTAATTTTATTTGAATTTTGTCATGATGGGGACAGTTGATTATATGACATGTTGTATTTTCTCATTCGTTTAACCTGTAAACATCTGTTTAAACTTACAAATTACGTCCCACAAGTGTGATAACTGCACATGACATTTTTTCTTGCTTGGGAGAAAATTTTAAGCCATCACCTTTTGCAGATCCATTTATGGTACATAAATTCTCCATATTGTGCTGTAGGGCCATCTATAATTTTTGTTAAATGCACCTAAATATCTTTTTTGTTTCCCACCATAAAAGACAGGCACTCGTAGGGCCTTTTAAATTTAAACTTGAGCTCCCAATAGAGGCTGCTGGAGAGATTTTTGAAAATCCTTCATTAATAATGTTCCTTTAAAGGTATGAAACATCATTGTTTTGGAAGCATACATGTACACCACTATATAGTTTTTAAACTGCATATTATAAATCTAACCTGTGCAAATTACATGAAATTTGGTGCTCACTTTTATGACAAAAAGTTCATTAATTTTGTTTTTATTTCGCGTCATAAATGTTGCAATCGAAATGATTAACTATTACGTTTTCATACAATGTTCTTGTTCAGATGGAAATATTTCTCAGGGGGATCTGTACTAGTATTCACTTTTTATACAATTAAGTTTTTGATCAGATTGATCATTTTAAAAGCTATCAAACCTTTAAAATGACCTGTACATCTCATTTTAAAAATGTTTTCATTAAAAGTATTTGTGTCAATATTGCCAACTTTAGGCCTATGTTAAAAATGTGAGTGTTCCTAAATGTACACTTTAAACAATTTTGAGCTTATTTATGAGCTTATTTAAATACAATACATTTTTCAGTGCCTTTAGAAAAAAAAAAGTTGAACAAAGTTTTATTTTTTTCCATTGAACGGTTTGCTAAATACGCGATTATAATGGGTAAACTTTGAGGTGATGATAGTTGGAGCTCATCTCCATGCAAATTTTTTTATGGGATCCCCATGGATATATTGCCATGGGAACCTAAATGGGATTTCTTCCAAAGATTATTCCATGGGATCCCATTGGGCTCCCATGGGCATCTTTTTTGGAATTTCCCATGGGGTTTCCCATGGGGTTCTCAGGGAGACCCCAACGGCTCCCATGGGAAATCCCATGGGGCTTCCCTGGGAACCTCAGTGGGATTTCCCATGGGGAAATTTCCCATGGGATTTCTCATGGGGCTTTTTTGTAAGGGTAGCTCCTTGTAAAGAGTACAAATGTGGCTTTCCAATGGTGTAAAAATATCATTTTAAATTAGTTTGGACTTTAGCCTCGTTTTGGGGTGGTGAGTCACAATTGCGTTGGTGCAGAAAACATAGACAACATGATGAAATTTATGATCGGTGAATCTTACCCCTTTCCAACCAACCTCATAGTGCATGACCATATTGTAAAAGCATTAAATGCCAGGGCCAGTCTACATCTTGACCGGGAGGAAGTGTGGTATTTTTGGGGTGCACTGCGAAGGTACATCTAAGCAGGTGAACTACCTAGTGGACGAGGCAGTGTCTACTTCAACGGGGAGCAGTGCTGTTACCAGCTTTATCCATCATTTTTTTGCCAGTTATGGTCTTGGGGAGACCAAGGAACACCTCCACTGTGATAACTGCAGCGGCCAAAATAAAAATCGCATGATGATGTGGTATATCCTGTGGAGGTGAATGCATGGGCTGCACTCAGCTGTAGAGCTCCACTTCATGGTGGTTGGGCATACTAAATTCACCCCGGTTTGGTGTTTTGGCCTCCTCAAACAGAGGTACAGGAGGACCCCAGTGTCCAGCTTGGCGGAGATGGTTGCTGTTGTGAGGGAAAGCACCCCGTCTGGGATCAACATCCCCCAGCTGGTAGGCAACGAGGCAGGCACCATCCACGTCAACCAGTATGACTGGCAGGAATTCCTGTTGCCATTCTTCAAGCCATTTAATGGTATCAAGAGTCTTCAACACTTCCGGTGAGTAGTCATAAATGTAGATTCTGAAGTTGAATCCCATTTTGACCATCATTGTGTTGAAAGAGAACAAGACTGTTCATCTGATGATCCGAAATGTGTCGCGCAAGACTTTGATTGAAACACCCTTTGTTTTAACTGATTGAAACTTCATTTATGTTGCAGATTCTCTTCAGATAAGCCGGGAGTTGTCTATGCCCGAAAGACCTTAAAGGACCCCGAAACCCCATACAGGGTTCTCCCCACGTACAAGCAAGCGTATCAGCCCGATACGCATTTTTGGGGGGCCGATACGCTGGCAAAATGGCCGAGCACATTTTTTCCGCCCGATACGCTTTTCAATTTTTGAATACCTTTTTTCATTGACCGCAGCAAACGGTCATACTATCACAGTCTATTCAGTGCCTTGGCCAACGTAATTTATAATCCATCTGTAATGCTTTCTTCGTGTGTGTCTTTGATCTACTTTACGTACGATATGTCGTCCCGGCCGCTGAAATCAATCACCATCACATACAGAAAACAACACATTCCTTTCTTACGTGTGTGTGTAGCGAACGATCGAGAAAGCACACATGGCCACATTGGTTTTCCACAAGACAAGCAACATCAATACATTACCTTGGCACGCAAGACAGCGCCGTCAGTTAGGGCTGCCTTCTATGAAAAACGCACGAAACATCAAGAAGATCTGACAGCGCAGCGTGTTGAAAAATAGCGCCTTAAGCAAGAGAAAGAGATGAAGCAGCAAAAGGAAAAGGAAACTCTCACCAAACAGCTTGGGGAATTTGGAGGCTTGTGGACAGTAGAAGAAGTGGATGACAAGCTGAACGAAGTACCAACAGGAAAACACAAGAAAGCCCTGTCAATTCAACTTAAATTTAGACACAAAGTAATGCTTTAGTCGTCCCAAGACTCCTCGATGTGGTATATGAGCAAGGGTGGGAAACAAAAGGCAACACCAAAGTTAGTGGTCAATTTAAAAGCAATCATTCACCAAAATCATGTTATTTCCCCATCCTGTGATGAATCTACATCAGGTATCAAAAGTTACAGATCAATACAAGAGCCAAGAAAGCTGCTTGCGGAATCTGTTAGCAAGATACATTCACAAACAAAAGATGACAGAATAAAACTTCTTTCGAAGAAAAGGCAAAGAGAATCTCAAAGAAGACTGGACTCTCCAACTAAGCGTCGTCACAGTTCAATTCAAGCTATTCCAGATTTTGTTGGAAGGCGGGTTGAACGCTTGTACGAGGATGAGCTGACGGGTGCCGAAGAGTGGTACGAGGGAACTGTGGTTCAACGTGTTACCAGCAAAAGGACGAAAGATCCTTTGAAAGTGTTGTATGAGATACATTATGAAGATGGTTAACAGGCAGAAATTAACTTGGCAGAGGATTTTGTAAATGGAGAATTACGTTTCATTGATAAATTGGTTACAGGTGGAGACTCTGATGTTCCACTTGCTGAGCTTGCTCACTCATCTATGCAATGAGCATTTGCCTAACTCTTACACATAAATGTACATGACCTTTATGACCTATTCTATGAATTATGTATGAAACATGATACGGTATTGTACATGTCAAAGGTTAGTTTCTTCTCCTCTGCTGTGTCTCCCCACCCACAGGAAGAAGTTAGTTCAAAGGGTGGTCCTTTATACTGTTCCCCTTTTCCCCTTGGTCTATCAGATGTTCCACATGGCTAATACACTTTACTTTTATTTGAGCAGTCCTTCTGTTAAGTTGTTCTCTTGTGCTGTTAGGGAAAATCAGTATTATTAAAGCAGTCTTCAAGGAAGCGTATGTGCCAGGCATGTGCCTTTCTGTGGATGAGCAGATGATTGGTACGAAGTGTCATGTTTCATTTATCCAATACATGCCCAAAAAGCCCCAAAAATTTGGCATCAAACTATGGGTTTTGGCCGACGGTGAAAATGGATACTGCAGCCGCTTTCAAATGTACACTGGCCGTGTTGAGAATGCACCAGAGGTGGGTTTGCCCAGTCGAGTAGTAAATGACTTGTCCGATGATTTTCATAATCAGGGGTATCATTTATATACGGACAAGTTTTATACATCTCCCACTTTATGTATGGACCTTTTACATAAAGGCATTTTATCATGTGGAACAGTAAGAGTGAACAGGATTGGTTTTCAGGACGAGTTGAAACCAAAGCCTAGAGATAGGTTTGAGAAAGGTTCCATGGTCTTTCGCAAATGTGGAAATCTGACCACAGTTCGTTGGAAAGATAAAAGAGATGTGACCACAATGTCCACAATACACTGCAACGACGTGCAGGTTATTCCACCACGACCAGATGAGCCTGATGAAGAAGAGGTGAGAAAACCTCTCATGATTTTTTTAATATAACCAACATATGGGAGGTGTGGATCAATTGGACCAGTACTTATGTTATTATACTGTAGGGCGGCGTACTTTGAAATGGTGGAAGAGACTGTTTTGCGACTGCTAGAATTAGCGATTTTTTATTTTCCTACATCCTCTTCAAAGAAGTTATTGGGAAGCCAGCACTGAAGCAGAAGGATTACCGGAAAGCTCTTGTCCTCCAGCTTACAGAGCCTTACCGACAACAGCGAACCAACAGGGATGACCCCAATGTAGGAAGGAGACCCGGCCGAAGATGTTCCACACCATTGCCACTGACAGTGATGTCCCTTGTGACTGGTCGCCATCCATCCACAACTTCACGAGATGGGGGGATTCGACCCACATGCTGTGTCTGCGGCAATCAACGCAAAGCAAATGGAAAGCGGGCACAGCTCAAAACAAACAACTACTGTCTGACATGTAACAAATACATGCATCACAAAGAATACTGGAACTTATATCACTCTGAGGATTGTTAGTAACTCTACATTGCAGGTCAAAGTAAAACTTACAATTATTTGACTCAGGTTGACACGGCAACAAATTATTTTTCACCTTTTTATGCATCAAGGTCAAACATAAACTGTTGCCTTGACAACCTGAGTCAAAAAGTATTATGTTTACCAATCTGAATATGACAAGACTGATACTAGTATACCAGAATTGGCAAAGATATGTACATGTAAGATCAATGATATTGATTTTCTGCACATTTTTCTCATTTGTTTACTTTATACATTATTTATGTTCAGTAAGAATGCACATAATCTGTTACCATGGCAACCAGATTCTTTTTTTTGGTTGGTTTATCCTAAAAGGTTATATATTTATCTGAAACTTATTCCACTGGATCACACTTGAATCTCCACTAGGTAGATATTCACAACCTTGTTTCCTGTTTTGTTTACATAAAAATGTGGTATATTTCGTTGCCATGGTTATTATAATCATAAAAACATTGGGATTTTTTTATTCTTTTTTTCATACTCTGAAAGATTATACCCTTGGCTAAAAATAATTCGACAGGTTCATCTCTGTATCTCAAACAGGTAAAGCACCAAGCACCATTTTTAAATGAGTTGCATTATTCCTTTTGTTTTACTTGTGTGTACATTTAAAACAATAACAATAATCTGTGTACCAAAGGGTTAAGAGATATAAGTTATTTCGATGCAACAGGGTCAGTTATATACAATAATTCAACAGTTTCAACATTTTCAAAGTATCAGTTGTATGATCTTGTCATTCGACATCCAGTAAAGGGTTCCCTCAATTCATAACTGCAACTTTATTTACCACGGATAACAGTTCTGTCTCAATTCCGCATTTCTTAAGCACATTTTAACATGCTGAGCAGCGTCTGTATGGTCACAATGGCATTAAAGAACTTTTAACGATTATGATTGACGGTAGTTCAAGATAAATTTTTACTCTTCATTTTGAAGGTTTTTACTTGTGAAACAGTTGTAGAGTATCTACAGCAGTGCTACAGAATTGTCACTGGTTCAGCCAAAGATAATGACTTGAAAAGACAATAATTCATTGCTACAGCCTGGTCGATCAAGATTTCTATTTCATGTTGACCTGAATATCAGGATTTCATCATAGAAGAAATTATCTTCATCTTGTTTTCTTTTGCTTCTTTCAAGGTCGAGTCTTCCTTGGGGACCCAAGGTTGGGAGTACGCATCTCAAAGAATGGGCTGGAACAGCGGGAAAGGTTGGCCACAAAGCCAGAAAAGTTTGGACTTCTTCTGTTGGAGTTGGTTGTTACTTTTGAAGAGTATGCCTGAGGAGATTGAAGTGTCCTTTTGCAATGGGCGGGGCTCCCTAATTCAACCAATCAAATGCAGTTACGTAAAACAACAGCGTCCCCACGCTGCATTTGTGCGGGAACTTCACTTCGGTTCAGCTTCCAACCAGGGCAGCACAAAAATGTTGTACTTGTGCTTCGTCAATTCGTAGGGTTGATTAACAAATCTCACCGGGTTTTTGGAGTTAGTGATGAAATGTATTCATACAAGGTAACTCCCATGCATGCTGTGGTTTCATTGCAAGTTATAGTCGATCAGATGACCCGCATCATACAACAAGAGACACTTTAAATACGACCCCAAAGCAACTGATACAGGCAAACTTAATGCCTTGTCAAGTCCAGCAAGCGTAATATTAACCTGTAAAATTGATTTTATTTTTGATTGTTTATTTTAGGCTGCTTCATGGACCGCCCGAAAGACATGAGAGCCTCTGAAGAAGAAGTTCAGCAAGAGGCATCAAAGTTTCAAAAGTATATCACTGAAAAAATACAAGACATCAACAGGGTATGACATTCTGTATGGCAATATTAAGACCACTGAAAACAAAATTATTTGACAAGCCTTAAAAAAAAAAGACTTTTGTGTGACCTTTGTCTTAGTGTTATGTGTATTTTTTAAAGTGTAGTGTAGTGTTTGCCTTCATATTTCTTTAATGTGTATTAATTTTTTGTTGCTGAGAATCTGTAATCTGTTGAAATTCCTTACAATAAAACAATTATAAATAAATCACAATATAAAGCTTAGAGGACCTGGAATTTCTATGGAAAAGTCGCCCAATTTCCTTTAGAATCTCTATAAAAACCCATAATTTTTTTTTATAGAATTCCATAGAGTTTCTATAGAGAGGGGCTGGAAGTTCTATAAAAAGTGGCCCAATTTCCTATAGAATCTCTATAAAAACTCTAAAAAAATCTTTTTACAAATTCTACAGAATTTCTATAGAATTCCCCTTATAAAGTTCTAAAGAAACTTATGTAGAATTTCTATAAAAAAAAATTGTATAGAATTCTATAGAAATTGTTTGTATGTATGGGAACTTCAATTTTTCTTTTCTTTATTTCGATCCTTCATTAGAGCTGTGGCATTCAAAAAGTGCAACTCTATCCAGGAGTGTATGTAACTGCAAAACAACTGGATGCAGTGAAGGCATCACTGGGTGAAAAGGAAACCAAAGGACTCAAGGTCAATGGGAGGAACCTCCTTTTGACGCTATTCTCCAGGAAACAACTTTCCAAGTCATGCTGCAAGGGTCAGAGGGGCAAAAATGACAGCCGAGAGGCCCTACGAGAGAGTGCTGTTCAAGCTGTTAAAAGTATGTAACTGTTTGATATCTGGAGTACACTTACATCCCCTTTCTCGACAAGATAATACCTCAAGCTCATGCCTGAGCAATTATTTTTCTTTGCACTTTTGAGTACAAAAATACTTTATATATTGTCATGTGAGTTCCATGCAATAACAGGTAGTTCCAGTTTGGCAATCTTCAAAAACCACAGGGCTTGTGGCTACACAACATACACCAATTTTGCCAGGACAGATAAAACACAGATGCAGATGTTTAGTGCTTTTAAAATGTTTGCTCTCTCTCATGAAAACTTGTTAAACAGATTTTCTTTCATATTTATTTCTTTTTAAGGTTTCATCTCTAAATTTGCAGTGGAGAACAACATCCCACCTTTGAAGAAGACTGATGTCGTCCGGATCATCAACAGTGCATGTTATAATGCCAGGCGTTCGTCTAAGGCTGAGTAGACAAGACATAATACTGGTATCTTTCGGAACGCTCATATACTTCAGGCATCAACAATTTCATTAAAATCTTCATTTCAATCTGGAATTATGAATTTCTTTTCATTCTTCCCTTCCACAAAAAAATTACCATGAAAAAAAGGGTTGAAATACATAGTTAACACACCAGAACACATACAAAACTTCAGAAAAGATGTTGCTGGCATGTTAGTCTTGCATGCCTGGCATTGTAGCATGTGCTGTGTTTACAATCCCAAAATAGTAAAAATGCAAAAATAAAACCACATTCTATGTAATAACAAAGTGATCCGCATTTATATAGTGCTTTTACAGAGGAGAAGTACTTTTGTTATCCCTGCTCATTGGGTCAATAATCAATGGTGAAACCTACTTCTCAGCTCCCATTTAGCATGCAACGTTTTGTGCACAACAGGGCTTATCAAATGCAATAACTACATGTACCTGTACCCTCACAGGTACCCATTCCCTCCTGGGTGGAGAGAAGCAATCAAAGTTGAGTGTCTTGCCCCGCAGGACCCAATCACTGAACCTCCATGGCCAGAATGGAACCCACTTGCGGAAGACCAGCCTCCACAAGTGAGTTAAACATCTTAACCACAAGGCAACGATGCTCTACATGATGTATATGAAAATCAGTAAAGTTAAGTCCAAAAACCAAATACTGCAACCCTTCACTAATGCAATACAAATATGGAGAATGCAACCAGGGCTGAATTTTTATTGAAATACTGTTATCTCTGATTTTGGCCTTGCTGATAAATTTCAATCAGCATACAGGTCCAAGCATAGCACTGAATCGGCACTTTTGCGAATGCAAAATGACATTTTATGTGCTTTGGATGAAGGCCATGTGACTGCCCTGATTCTGCTTGATTTGAGTGCAGATTTTGACATCGTGGATCACTCTATTTTGCTCAAGAGACTTTGCGATATTATTGGTTTACAAGGTAATGCCCTTAAATGGTGCCAATCCTATTTGCAAAACAGACTACAACATGTTCGCATTGGCAATTCAACATCGGATCCGGTTGTTCATGATTTTTCGGTCCCTCAGGGATCGGTTCTTGGACCGCTGTGGTTCACAGTGTACACCTACCCAGTTCATAGCATTATCATGAAACACAAACTGAACTATCATGTAGGCCTATATGCTGATGACACTTAGTTATATTTCTCTTTTAAACCATCCCAAAATTTTGCTGATGAGAGCATTAGTCGTACTGAAACATGTGTTTGTGAAATTCGTGTTTGGATGCAGGAAAATTTCCTTAAGCTGAATGATCACGAAACAAAATTTTTGATACTTGGTTCACGGAAACAACTCTCTAAAGTTACTATTCCCCATATTAATATTGGTGACTCCGAAGTTACCGCTGTTACCAAAGCTCATAATCTTGGTGTGATATTCGACTCTTTCCGCCATGACACTTAGTTCGCATATTTCTAGTATTGCATGTTCTACGACAATTCACATTCGTAATATACATGTAGGCAAAGTAAGGAAATTTTTATCACAAAATGCAACTGAGCAGATAGTCCACTCTGTCGTAGTTTCCAGACTTGACATGTGTAATTCACTTCTATATGGTCTACCTTGTACTCAGATTGAACGTCTTCAGCGTATTCAGAACTATACCTTGACTAAAAAGTCCTGCCATATTACACCGATTTTAACAGAATTACACTGGTAGGATTAAGTATAAACTTCTGCTTTTTGTGTATAAATCATTCACCAACAATGCCCCTGCATACATGTATATTGATGATCTTCTCCACCCATACAATCCTCCTCACAAACTCCGGTCTTACAATTCTAGCCTCCTTATTGAGCCCATATCCAATCATTCATGGGGAGACTGATCTTTCTCACATGCTGCCCCACGCCTATGGAACAAATTGCCTGCACTAGTAAAATCATCTGTTTCTTTAACCCAATTTAAAAAAAAACTTAAAACACATCTTTTCAATTAGGTATTTGAGTAAATGGTTTGATTTGTTTTTTACCCCTCGATGTTTCTTAGATATTGCATTTGTATTGTATTTCTATACCACATGTTCTATTTTTCTTCTCAGCTTAGGCTTACGTTTAAATTTTGGTTGTTGTACATAATATGTAGGTTATTGTTTGCATTTAGCGCCATGAGCACTTTGATGGATTTGTGCGCTTTATAAGTTTTCATTATTATTATTATTATTATTATTATTATTAATGCAACAATAGAATAAAGGAAGCAACCAGGGTTGCATTTGTATTTCAATATGATGCATTTGGAGTGAATTATTGTGCTTTCATGATGACTGATGATGACTGATTTTTCTAGTAGGAATAACATCTCATGACAAGGTACTACATTGGCAGGCTCATCTGCATGTATGATGGCAGGCTCTTCAGAAGGCATGACACCAAGGGTCATCAGAAGGCATGATGGCACACTCATTGGCAGATAGGACTGAAGACTCATCAGCCAACATAATGCAAAGGGAAAAGTTCAAGATCCAGAAAAGATCCCTGTGTGCACTGTCTTCCCACAATATGCAGTGCATGACAGAATAATTTGCTTCTTTCTTTTCCTTTGAATATAATGTAGAAAGCACACACACCTTGCTACTCTGCAAGCAGCATTACAATCTCCTCACTTTGGTCCTCAGAAGTGCATGTAACGAATATTTATGTTTTCCCATCTTCATGAAAGTGATGAAAAGGTAAAAATGTTTACTTAACACCCTGACCTCAACTATAAGGAGTGTGTTAACAAAATTGAAGAGGAAATTTGTTTCCCGATGGAAAAAAATGGTGACTAAAAGTTGGGGTAGCTACAAAGATCACTAGCCAACTATGCGAGAGATCAAATTACTTCCACTTTGACACTAATGGATGGCACTTGAAATTCACAGTTGCCTCCAGTTGCCTCTTAGTGCAACTGTTGCAAGACCCAAAGGAAATGTCTTTACCTCCTAACCAAAGACAACTGCCGTCCAGACACAGTGAGGGTTTTTTTCTTAGAAAACATACAACACATGTTATCCACATTGTCACTTTGCTAGCGTTTATACATCGCAACCTTTGACAGATCTTTTTATTGAAGGCACTTCCAAATTTCTGCAGCCTCTGTTCATTAATGAATTGGTTTGACAAGGGAGATCAGTGCTTGTCAAAGTACAAAGAGGAGGCACACATACAAAAGATATTAGCAAAGCAGTGCCAAGAAGTCTGTATCATCCATGTGGGATCGAATGACTTGGGCTGCCTTCCAAGAAGGGCAATTTGGATAACATCTGCCAACTGTTAAGCTGGACTCTGGAAACTGTTGCCAAACACAGTGATATTTCGGTCAGAAATTTTGCCCCCCATCACTATCTGGGTGCAAATCAGCAAAACAAGGTGGAACGAACAAAACGTGGATTTTTAAAGACTGGAGATCAGTTTTAAGACCATTAGCATCATATTAAATTGAAAGAAGAGGCTGCTCCGGCCACTCGGTGCAAACGAAGTCTCACTTATAATTTTTGAGTAGTACCTTCAGGATCATTAAGAGGCCAAAGTGCCCCTGTAGTGTACATTTGTGTAAGTTTACTTTTGTATTTTCCAATTCAATTAGCATTGTGTTCACAAGATTGAGGAAGATGTTGTCATTCCAAGAAGGGCATTTTGGATAACATTTTGGTCTGAAATTTTGCCCCAAATCCATTATTTGGGTGCAAATCATCAAAACAAGGTGAAGCGAACTAAACTTTACTTTGTCTGTATTTTTGCATTTCTATTTCTTGCTTTAGGTTTTTATTGTGTTACTGTCTCCTCTCTGTATTTGTAATTTTGCAATAAATTGAAACACTTTTCACACCAGTAAAAGGAATTTCATGTACTTTTTAACTTGACTAATAATTTATTGAATTGAATTGAATTAAATTGAATTGTTTTTTTCCAATTCATTTAGCATTATAAGTATGGACTACAAGATTGAGGGAGATTTTGTCTTCCCTGATGATGTGGAAGAGGAAGTCATCCTCAATGACTGAGAGAGCCGATGGTTTCAGTCTGGAGACGGTGAGGCATAAACTACTGTTATTAAGTTGTATTTGGATATATTACACACAGTTTGATATCTCAAGATTTCATTGCTCTGTAATGTCCTTTGGTGTGATGCTTGTTACAGGGACCTTTGATATTAGTAAGGAAAGGAAAAGAGAACAAGAAGGCACACCTGTTTTAATTAAATGGTAACAGCTCTTTAGTAAACAGGCAAGCATGACAGAACAAAACAAGTCACTTGGTGTCTCAGACAGAAAGTCATTCTCTGTATGATATTTTCGGTATGATGTAAACAATATAAATAACTGTTCACTTTAATATCACCAGTCAATGAGAAAAGCTGTGTTAGACTATACCACATGGAAACTGAGGAAGAAGTGTGTAAATAAACTGAGAAAAAAATCTTCAAATGTAAATGAGGATGACAACCTTCAGAGCTTACACCTTCTGTCAGAACAAAGTATTTGTATTTCTAAAGTAACACAATGGATGAGTGCAAATTGCAAAGACGTGTCTCTAACTAAAGATAATTCACTATCAATGTCCTCTGATGATGAATTGTTTCATAAGAGTGTGTTGAATACTACAAAGAAACACGTTCCTCGTGTACTGTCCGAAATATCATCCATATCAATTGCTGATCAGTATCATATGGCTGACATATCAATACAATCAGATTCAAGTAGGATACTTGATGATCCATCACTGCATAGTAAATGTGAGACAAGATCAAACGAAGAGGGGGATCTACATGTACATGTACACATGTATGTAATACCAAGAGGGATGCCATCAAGAAATTACTCACTCACAAAAAGACAAAGTAAACTGTGATAGATTTTTTTACATTATTTATATATTTGTATGTACATGTACATGTATGTGTAGCCAGAGGTATTGGTATTTAAAGTGAACTGTTTTCATTGCGGGCATATGCCTCTAGCTTTTGTTTTTTGTATTTTTGATGTTGTTTAAATATTTTGTGAATGTTGAGGGAGCTATAAAAAGTAATACCAAGGGAGATGCCTTAAAGAACTTACTAGCTCACAAAAAGACAAGACCATCGGAACAACCTGAAATCGTTGAGCGATCAACAATTTATAGCAGGCTGTAGAAATGAAGCCCCAAAGAAAAATGTTTTGCACAAAATATCAAGTGAGGCGGATATTTGGCAAACTCACATGAAAGTAACATATCCAATGACAGAATGAAGCAGTCTGATTCAGAGAGACAGATTTCAGGGATTCTAAGGTATGTCTCTTTGATTCCACCCTCAAATACTAATCTCTGAAGACAGCATTAGGGTTTATCACTACATTTTTTTAAGAGATATAAGTTATTTCGATGCAACAGGGTCAGTTATACGTAATAATTCAACATTTTCAAGACTTAAAAAGTATCAGTTGTATGATCTTGTCATTAGACATCCAGTAAAGGGTTCCACTACATTCGTATTGCATCTTTATTAACCACGGATAACAGTTCTGTCTCAATTTCGCATTTCTTAAGCACATTTTAACATGCTGAGCAGCGTCTGTATGGCCACAATGGCGAAAAAGATCCTTTAATGATTATGATTGACAGTAGCTCAACATTTACTCTTCATTTTGAAGGTTTTTACTTTTGAAACAGTTGTAGAGTATTTACAGCAGTGCTACAGAATTGTCACTGGTTCAGCCAAAGATAATGGCTAAAAAAGACAATAATTCATTGCTGTGCAAGTCATCGGATGAAAAATGCTTCCAAGATGTGCAGGAAATACTACAAGCAAAATATCCATGAGGCAATGTACTGGGTAGGCTTGCTTCTAACATCAAGCAGTTTGAATGATATCAATGAAACTGTGGAATCTTTGACAATCCCAACACATTCTAAAGTAACAACTGAACTTGTGAGAACTCATTACAATTAGTTAAAATGTAAAGTAGAACACGTAAATAAAACTTCACCAAAAAACAGCTCATTTGGTGGACTGTATGGCCAAACTAAAAGACATGTATTTCATCCTGTGTTGTGTCATCTTTACTTATCTCTAATTATCAGCCAGGTTCAATATTATTTTCCTTTGGGGGGGACGTGACATATTTCATTTACACAAAGAGATTATGAAATGCCTAATGGAGGTCCCAGAGCCGAAAAATAATCTTGTATGGGTGTGTATCAACTTAATGATGAAGAAAATCAATTTAATAGCAGGTTGCAAAGTTCTTGGACTTCTACGCATATTGTTAAGGATGCCCCTGTGGTAAGTTACAGAACAGACTAGAGATGAAACAACAACATGACAAAATAACAAGTCATTGATAATTGTGTTGGTGGGCAGGTCCAAGCTAAGGCATGTAAGGTCCCCCCTGCTGGAAAAAATTCATCTTTATCCAAATTTATGGAAACTGGTGTCATTTTGAAGCTAAAAGATTGAAGTTTATGATTCTTAAAAAAAAGAAGAGGAAAAACAGTAAAGTTAATGAATGCCGAGGTCAATAATCACTTAAATATTTTTTACCGTGACGTACGGGACATTTTTAAATTAGATGTGGAGTGAGAGTGTTACAATGTTAAATTCCTTAAATAGTGGGGAACTAAAGAACCAATTGAAGAAATACTTTTTTTTTTTTTAATCAGCTTGGTTAACAAATAATTTATGTAAATTAGGCTCCGTCATAGCATGACTTGTCCCGTACATCACAAATTGACTTGCATTTTTAATATTTTATCATAGAAAGAAGTAACATCTGATAAAGTTGTTTTATAAAGTTCTAATTTATGTTAAGCCCCAACTAGGGCTAGGCATAAAAAAAATTAATTATTACTCAATCTCATTAAAAATCTTAGGTTATGAATGTGACGTACGGGACATTTCATGACATACAGGACATGCATGGAACATTGTTAAGGACCCAAAGATTAAGAACTCCTAAAAATATTTTTTCCATGTTAGTGCTTCCCTTCTAAACAATTCAGTATTAGTTTCCAGACAGTATTTCATCAGATGATCCCATTTATCTCTAATGGTTGAGTCCGTCTGGCATGTCTGGCATGTCTGGAACCCCAGCCTGTCTGGGTATGACCACTGACCATGTGTGCTACTGTTGTATCAACTGTTGATGAGACTTGTTATCAAACGCTTGGTCTTTTCTACTAGTATAAAGTACCAGGTATGTTGAGTTTTCTTATTTTTTTAGAAGAAGTACTTATATAAACTAGAGAAGCTGATGAAGCTGTTTTTTTACTTCAGAATTGTATACTTTTTAATTTAAATGATGATAAGTTTTGGTCTAGCCCAGTCCACTCCAAGTTGGCTAGGCTAGAAGGTTGCAATGTACAAGCTTGGAACAGTGTAATGACAGTGCCAGTGGTGTGTCCACAAGGGTCGGGTTATAAATATAAGGATGACCAATGTCTCCAAGGAGTGCTTATAGGATTACTCCATAGCTACAGGGCATATAGCTAGAGGGGCATTACAAGTATCAATTGTTTTTTAACTTTTAAACACAAAAGGTACATGACACTGGGAACTGGGAGTTCATCAGTTTTGATCAAATGGTTGCTATGATCATGTGAGATACATGAAAATAGAGTTAAGGATTCTATGCATTTATTAAGAATGTGTGTATTTTCTTATCTAGATTCACCATGCCAAAGTCTGCTGCAGAAAGAAAACGATTAAGTAGAGGGAGGAAGAAAGAAAAGATGAATGAAGAGGGGCTGGCACAATTTAAGAAGACTGAAGCAGACCGTGTAAATAAAAGCCGAAAGTCATCATCAGCGAAGATGACATACACCCAGAAGAAGCAGCGGAAGAAGTTTGAAAGGGATAGAAAGAGGGACTGGAGACAAAGACGGAAGGCTGCAGCTCAATTAGCTTGAAGTGAAGTAGCAGAAAACCCTGCAAATGTTACTCCACATCTTCAACAACAGGAGATTTTCAAATCAAAGCAAAGCAAGGGTAAAGCTGTCAACAGGGCCAAAAAAGGGTTGCCATCGGATACAAAGAGGAGAAGTACTGTGCTTCAGAAGATGGTCATGGAACACACAGAACAACTCACTCCTCGAAGTAGACAGAAATTTACAGAAAGTGTACTTGGACAAGGATCAATGAGAAAGAGATTGTACTTTGGAAGAAAGCCCAGAAACGACAAAGTATCCAAAGAACTTGAAGACCATATCAAGGTTTTCTATGAGCAAGATGATGTGAGTCGCATTATGGCTGGAAAGAAAGATGACAAGCGTGTCAAGATAGATGGAGAGTTTGTAAGAAAGCAGAAACGACTGATGTTGATGACAACTAGAGAGGCATATGCAGTATACACAAAAGAATTCCCTTACATAAAGTAGGGAAGACAAAATTTCAGGAATTTTGTCCTTCCTGGGTATTGCCGACTACTGGAAAAGATCAAGACATATATTTGTGCCGGTATCACAAGAACATTGAACTAATATCGAGAAAAATTAGACCATTCATTGACAACGTTGCTTTATTTTATTATAGCATGAGCAGAAAGAAATTAATAGCCTTGCAGACATACTACAGGGAAGAACAGCTGCAAGCCTAGATCACACCGAAACAGCGGCAGAGTTGTGCCTTTACCACATCAGCTATGATGACAACACCAGGGTGAGAAACTTCATCTCCAACTATGCAGAGCTACATGCCATCCTCCTTCCCGGGCGTATTCCTGGTTTCAAATGGGATGACATAAAGTTGCTGCCTTCATGCGAGACGGAAGCCAATGTATGGAGAAAGTACAAGCAGGCCATGGAGGAATCAGGTAAAACTTACATACGCTGTCAAACAGTTGTGCATTAAATCAGTTCATGGAAAAATTCATTACATGTATAACTTCTCCCTTAATTTTTGTTGAAAAGTGTGTAACTATCATAATAAACATAGTTCTATCGAGCATGAACAAATCTTTTCATCTGACTTTTTTTTCCCCTTGGTTTGTATGTAGGTATGTGACTATGCGTTGCGTGTGTGCAATCCGTTTCGGTCCATTTTTACTGTGCATGGCCCGACAGTAGTCGGGCATCAATGCCTTCTGAATATCGCGCGTAGCTTCTTTGTGCTTGGGATACAGGGAATCAGATCTACCTGATGACGTAGTTCACAATCCACTTAGCATTCTCCATATTGAATTGTATCTGTGCGTTACATAGAAGCTAAGAAAATCACCATCGGAACTTTGGATCGGAAATTTCATCTTTATTTCACTTGAAGGTAAGTTAAGATGTATTTAAAAACCTGTAATTTATTAAATTTATATATTACTCTACCTTTATATGAAATCTGGTGAAAATTGAACGAATCCCTTGAAAGTTGTACGGATCGCCAAATTTGACAACAAATGATGGACCCCGATGAAAATGAAATGCAGTAGAATTTTAGTACAATTTCGTCGTACAATTTTCCTTCAAAAGAGTTGTTATATGACAGGAAACACGGTAAAGGGGGCCAGTCACGTTAGCATTTTAACAAGTAACAAGTAAAAACCACCCAAAAATGTTTTAACATGTTGCTGGGCATGCAAACTGATACTAAAGATAGTTTTAATAAATTCTAGAGTATTTAGAGAAAAATATTACAAACAGAATTACAAATTTTCGTCAAAATGGACGGATGAAAGTTACCAACAAAAAATCGAAGTTTTAAAAGTTGTTTTAGGTTAATTTAACACAAGAAATATATGAAATATTGGTAAGGCACGCATTAATCATGGATTTAACTAGGGTTTAGAAGCATTTTTGTTACATACGTGAACTTTCTTTTTTCTCTGGAGGTCCTTGAAAAGTCGGTACTAACGTGACCGTAATACATCAAAGACACCTCATAACGATAGCAATGTATCAGGAGCTTTTTATCGAACATTGCTATTATTATTTTAAAACAAAATCCATGCTATGCCAAGTCATATGGATCATTAAATAAATGAAATAGAAAATCCAAGATGAGTGGACCTTTGGCGCCAAGAAAGAAGAACATTTAGTCTGCTATCGTATCCTCCGTCAAAATTGAGACGAAACGATAGCAGTTTTAAATCACGCCACCCCGGTGGCGCGCCTACAGACAACGACGGATGGCGACGTCATTCCATCATGGCGGGTGGTACTCGGAGGCCGCACGCTGGAAACCACAACAAGGTTTGTACAGTTTTCACAGAAATTACAGATTAAGTACGTCCGTCAACAGTGCTATGAGTTGAACAAATAACGTTAGCATTAGGTGGTTATAATTTATGTTATTGAATATCAGTCACCTTTGTTCAGATTAATGTTTTACGTTGCTGTGGTGATTACTGATGCTTGTCAGCAACATGTGATCACGTTGTTCGGTGCGGACAACACATTGTGCGTTGTTAGTTTGCTCATTTTTGGCGATGCAATCATCGTGACGTTCATTTGGACATTAATGCTGCTAACGTAATATTTCTTTGAAAGGTATGAGTGAAAACGTGACGATATTCTGGACGCAACTATGTGCTATGGTTACATTATTTTGGACAGCAATAAAGCTAACGTGATAATATTTTGACGTACACTGTGTTATGGTGACAATTATTGGACAGCAATACTACTAACGTAATAATTCTTTGGACGGAATGAGTGAAAACGTGACAATATTCTGGACGGGAAAATGTGCTATGGTTACATTATTTTGGACAGCAATAAAGCTAACGTTACATTAATTTTACGTACACTGTGTTATGGTGACAATTATTGGACAGCAATACTGCTAGCGCAATCAATCTTTGGACGGAATGAGGGAAAACGTGACAATATTCTGGACGAAAATTGTGATAAATGGTTACATTATTTTGGCGGGCGAGTCAAAACCCTTCCCTCCCCAGCCCGTCGGGCGAGTGCGCCGTCGACCATAATCTTCCACACGCAAGGTTTCTATGCGGGGCGAAAAAACACCGCAAAACGCAACCAGACTACCGTGTATTGTAAATACGTGTGGATGCAAACACACAGTATTTCTATACGGGGCGAATTGACTTGGTCTGGTACCTGGTTAATGAAAATGTACTCCTTCTACACACGGTTTCTATGCGGGGCGAAAAAACGCCGCAAAACACAACCAGACTACCGTGTATTGTAAATAGACCTTGCAAGTCTCGCGCGTATTCGAACATTTTTGGTACCACTGTGGTCCCACGTACATTGCTTTAACGCGTGAAAGAAACAAACTCACGCGCTTTAACGGATCCCAGTGTTCGAATACGCGCGAGACTTGCACAGTCTATACGTGTGGATGCAAACACACAATGTTTCTATGCGGGGCGAATTGACACCACACACCGCCTGTAATATAGTTCCGTTTTGGCCGCGTCTTTTACTCTAAATTATTTCCAATCCTTTAGCTCAGAAAAAAAACCAAACCAAACAATGACTGAAAAACACGAAGGAATGTAAAAAATGTTAAGCTATTAAATATAAAAAGCAACATTATTTCAAGAAAAAGCAGAAGCCTACTAAACTTAGGCCAAATAAAAAATAAACAGAATGTGCCAAATTTGCTTTATACTCTAATGCATTAAACAAATCATTATTTAAAAAAAAAATTTAATCGGTTTAGAACACCACTAATCGACAGGGAGACGCCCTGATAAGATCAGATCAGATATGATTCATTCATTCACCCATTCCTTGATTCATCTTATAGCAACAGAATCAATAGGGTTATCACAGATACTAGTCAATTTGGCACATTCTGTTAGAGACCCACATGCAAACAAAGGGGAGGTACTCAGCCGTCATCATCATCATCAAGCGATTGTTACAAAATTGGTGTTATTTTACAGAGGAGAAATTAGCTAATCCACTGATGCATAAAAGGATTCAAAAACTTTACAAACTTTTTTTGAGGAGTTTATATTTACATTAGCTTGTTTCTATTTCAGGTTGGCAAAAAACCAAGTTTTCGGCAAACACAAAAGGTGAACGATCCAGAAAAGTATGCAGAATACTTGAAGAAACAGGCCAAACTCTCAAAAGAAAGAAGAGATTACATAAATAGCATAAAGTCTGACCCAAACCCAACAAGAGAGATGACTCGCCTCCTACAGCAGGATAGAGAAGTTGCCAGGAAAAGACAGCGACGTCACAGAGAAAACAAAACAAACCAATCAACAACAAAGAAAAAGACACCAATGACCAAGCAATTGAAGGTAAAGCTCAACTTTACCGAATGTTCGAACAGACCCACAAGACAGAGCGAGGAAAACAAGGTACGAGTACGAAAATACTGGAGGGTAATGAAGGCAAAAAGTAGAAAACAGCTGTATGCACAATCTCAGAAATACAGGCGGCATAAAGAACACGAGCGTGAAAGGAAACGGGAAGCAAGAGCTGCAAAAAAGAGCACACAGAGGAACGACGACGACTCTGATGCACCCACAGACGGATTCCAGTCGAAGCAATCGTTGTACAATTGCTCATCCAAAGCAAGAAAGATTCTGCCAGAATCACCAACGAAATTTGCTGAAGTAGTAGCACACATATGTACTCCACGCAAAAGAAAATCTGTAGATATCGTCCTGGGAAATACAGCAAAGAAACAACGTTTCAACAAAGTAGAATCGACCCAACGAGAAATCTCCTTCCAGCTATCAAAATTGAAGTCAGATGTTGCAAACCGTATCCTGTCATCAAAAGCACTCCGACACACTGCCACAAGGATCATTTCCAGGGCAACTAAAATGAAACGTTGCAGAATAGACAAGATGCGTCACTGCCCTATCAGGAAACCACGCAAAGACAGCATCACTCTTGCAGTTAAACAACAGATCCGGAATTTCTACAAGAGGGAAGATATCTCAAGGCAAATGCCCTCTAAACGCTTCACGACCAAGGCAGGTCCCGCATTTCTAATGCAAATATCTGTTAAATCGGCATACAAGATTTTCAGAAAGGAAAACGAGGATGTTAAAATCCGCCTCACAAGGTTTCAAACCCTTCGCCCAGAAAGGGTCAAACTTCTGTCGCTGGCTCATCGAGAATTCTGTCTTTGCCCATATTGCGTCAATGTTAAATACAAACTGCTCGCATTGAACAGAGTAATTTCAGATTGTGGCGTGGACAGTTCAGTAAAGATTTCTGATGAGAAAGAGTTCCTTGACACCCTAATTTGCACATCAGACTACGACAGGTTCCATAGTTACAACTGTGTCTTTGGTAAGTGCAGCAGATGCAGAGATACAACTGCAACAATCCAGGATCATTACCAGGAAATACTTGAGATCAATCCTCCTCCAATTGTAACATGGAACCGCTGGGAAAGGGCCACAGTAAATAATGGCACGATCAAACGGATCATGGTCACAAAACAAAAGACTGTTACTGACCTGATCGCGGAGCTCTGTGTAGATGTCAGCAACCCATGCCAAGGTACATCATTCACAGAACACATGTTCAATGCATCCTGGCAAGCTAGTCAGTTTCGAGAACTGAAGGAGCATCTACCCAATGGCTGGGCTCTCTTGGTAATGGACTTCGCCAAAAATCGAACAGTCCATTACTAAGATGAGATCAAGTCTGCGTTCTTTGGACAGAGACAGGTGACCCTGCACCCTACTATCGTCTATTATCGTGATCAGCATTCAGGTGAGATGAAACGGGAGTCGCATATTTTCATCTCCGATGACATTGCTCATGACTTTCATGCGGTAAACCATTTCTTGGAACAGTCCATTGCAACACTGAAAAACATGTTCGTTATTTCTAAAATAGTAATTTTCAGTGATGGCTGTGGTGCCCAGTACAAAAGCAAGGGACCCTTGGCTGACCTCAGCCTCCAAAACCTGCAAACTGACCACAGTTACTTTGGTTCGGAACATGGCAAGTCGGAGTCAGATGGGGAGACTGGAGTGGTAAATCATGCCATAGAACGTGCAATTGTTGGACGCCAAGTAATAATTAACAATGCTCAGGACATGGTCAGTTGGTGTAAAGAGAATCTCTGTCAGCCATCAGTCAATGGATTCACAAGGAGGATTTTCTTGGTCACAGAGATAAACCGCAACAGACCGAAGACTGACGTTAAGACTGTTCCAGGTGTGAGGAAGTTTCACCAAGTGCTAAGTACTGGCACCGACTACAAGATTTTGGTCAGGAACCTGTCCTGTTACTGCCAACGATGCAGGGAGGAGAAGAAACCATGCCTTAATGAATCCTATGTAGCAGATTTTAAATCTGTTACAATAGCCAGAACAGCATCATCAGGTAATCAACACGATATCGTCGTGTCAGTGCACAAACGTCGTATATCAGTTTTGCTGAAAGGTCGTATGTCGCGCAAAAATGGTCAGTGCAAGAACGTTGTATCTCGCCGCGTCATTGACTTTGTGTGTACATCCGAGATACAATGTTTTGCATACGCTAAAGCTCACTTTCATGTAAACGCCATTTTAGGAGATACAATTTTTTTGCACTGACACGACGATATGTAATTAAAATATTGATTCTTGAAACTTTTGTCATATTTTGTTTGTCTGATGAATTTGAATATTCATTGTTATAGCATTTATAATGTACAAAGAAAAAACCCTGATCTTCAAATAACTGTTTGTAGCTACCTTAAAGCGCTGGTCCCTCTGCATTCGATAGCGATAACAATTCAAATAAACTTTCTCTATTGGTGGGACGGTCGCGCGTACATGTATAGTACCATCCACCAAGAGATCGAGAGTGTTCATTCGCATCGTTATCTAAAGTTGTTATCGAATGCGGTGAGACCGGCGCTGAACTGCTGTGACCATGATTATAATATTAAATTCAAATCAATGAATTAGGAATGACTAGTATTATAGGTGTTCAAATTCTTTATCTATCAATTCCGTAGAAGCAAGGAAGGAGACGGATGTGGACACGGAAGCAAGGAAGGAGGCAGATAAGGACAAGGGAGCAAGGAAGGAGGCAGATAAGGACAAGGGAGCAAGGAAGGAGGCAGATAAGGACAAAGGAGCAAGGAAGGAGGCAGATAAGGACAAGGGAGCAAGGAAGGAGGCAGATAAGGACAAGGGAGCAAGGAAGGAGGCAGATAAGGACAATGGAGCAAGGAAGGAGGCAGATAATGACAAGGGAGCAAGGAAGGAGGCAGATAAGGACAAAGGAGCAAGGAAGGAGGCAGATAAGGACAAGGGAGCAAGGAAGGAGGCAGATAAGGACAATGGAGCAAGGAAGGAGGCAGATAATGACAAGGGAGCAAGGAAGGAGGCAGATAATGACAAGGAAGCAAGGAAGGAAACAGATAAGGACAAAGAAGCAAGGAAGGAGGCAGATAATGACAAGGAAGCAAGGAAGGAGGCAGATAATGACAAGGGAGCAAGGAAGGAAACAGATAAGGACAAGGGAGCAAGGAAGGAGGCAGATAAGGACAAGGGAGCAAGGAAGG
This sequence comes from Pisaster brevispinus, assembly GCA_023634235.1. Taxonomy (NCBI): domain Eukaryota; kingdom Metazoa; phylum Echinodermata; class Asteroidea; order Forcipulatida; family Asteriidae; genus Pisaster; species Pisaster brevispinus. The sequence continues at coordinate 6,511,070 of JAMKCF010000016.1, read as the reverse complement.
AGGCAGATAAGGACAAAGGAGCAAGGAAGGAAACAGATAAGGACAAGGGAGCAAGGAAGGAGGCAGATAAGGACAAGGGAGCAAGGAAGGAGGCAGATAAGGACAAGGGAGCAAGGAAGGAGGCAGATAAGGACAAAGAAGCAAGGAAGGAGGCAGATAATGACAATGAAGCAAGGAAGGAAACAGATAAGGACAAAGAAGCAAGGAAGGAGGCAGATAATGACAAGGAAGCAAGGAAGGAGGCAGATAATGACAAGGAAGCAAGGAAGGAAACAGATAAGGACAAAGAAGCAAGGAAGGAGGCAGATAATGACAAGGAAGCAAGGAAGGAAACAGATAAGGAAAAAGAAGCAAGGAAGGAGGCAGATAATGACAAGGAAGCAAGGAAGGAAACAGATAAGGACAAAGAAGCAAGGAAGGAGGCAGATAATGACAAGGAAGAACACGGGAGATGACAAGGCAGAAGGCACAAGAAAGGACAAAAACCCTATCACAAGGTAAATTTCAAATCTGGGATGGCAAGCTTGCATTTTAATTTTTTTTAATTTTACCTGCAAAGCATCTTATGTAGAATAACATAAATTTTCACATAAAATACTATACTGACATCAAAGCAATCACTTTATTTCAGGGACAGATGTAAGACTGGCTCATTTTGGTATGCTGATGTCTCCGCAACGAACAAGAAGGGAACACTAAAAAGATATGTGGTTGAGGTAAGTATATGTCACAGACTTCCCATCCCACCCCGTGTAACCACATCATTCCTCATTAATCTCACTGCGCTAGTTTCATCATCGAGATAGGTGATGATGTCATCGTCGTTTGCACCTGACTACCACTACTATGGTACATGTACAATGTACTTGGGTATTGATGTACTTGGGTATTACTTTGGTAAAATGGTAATGGACCACATACTTATGTTGAATACACATTTTCTTCTAATGATTGCTTTGTATAGGTTGTTCCTGGCACCAATTTAGAAACAGACAGCAGCTGGGTATGGGTCAAATATTGGACTCCTCTACGGGCAAACAGATGGTCACCTCCTACTACTGATGCAACATATACGATACACCTCAGTGAACTTGTTGCACCCCTCTGCTTTCCAGTTCCTATCAGGGATGGGAGGAGCCTCTGTTATGTTTTCCAACAGTTATAAGGCATATAACTGAACTTTTCATTGTTAAAGATGCAATGCCTGTGTTTGGGCCGATTTTAACAACAAATGTTGAATGATTAGCAGCTGTTGTAACAATTTTTTAAAAATTATTTTCAGTTTTGATGCCCAAGAATAATAAAACGTTTTTTTAACACTCATTTACATAACATAATTCCACTGGCAGGGGACAACCTCAACTGCTTTGTAACTCTATAATGACTGTTGTGCACAACCTTTTGTGAAACACTACTTGCACATGCCGATAATTATTCAGACTTTGGACACAGGCAATGCATCTTTAACATGTTTGTATAACATGAAACTTGGCCTATACGACTCTATACAGACTCCTGAAGATTGCATGTTATGATGTTGATCATCATGTTTGTTTATGGTTATTGTGAAGTTGCCTGTTTTAAACATTTGTGCTCCTGCTTTGTTGGATTTCTGTCGATTGAGTTTGGGAAAATGTTGCACATTGGTGGATTCAAACAGGACAACAGGAGTGCAATGTTTGAAACAGGTCTTATGTTTGTTTGTTAAGGTTACACATGATGATTGTTTGCCAATTATCGACAATAGACCGATCCATTAAACCCCACCACAAGTATGTCCCTCTCCGGTGTGCACCGCAATGCGAGCTTCAATGGGGCAGGCTTAATGAATTTTGGTCTAGTTGAAGTTTTGGCCTGTTGTATTGTTGACTGTTGTTGTCTATTGGGATTTGTCTCTTTAAACATTTCATAATTTGAGCTGCAATTTGGTACTCATTTGCAGTGTTCGAGACCTTTTTTTTAATGCTGAAATAATAATACTATCAGGTTCAAACTTGACTATGAACATGAACAAAATTTCAGGTTGTTTTAATGTTCAATTACGATGAACGATGCATTTTAAGGGGCAATTTGTCTCGGAGACCTAGACCATAATGAACAATTTTGTACCTTCACTTTTTAAAATAATGTCAACAAAATTATAACTTAGTAGCTGTGAATGCTCAAATAATGAAACTCTGCAGCCTTGGTAGTTTTTATATACCTGACAATTTCAAAATCTAAGAAAATAGAGGTGTCTCGGAAAGGTCTCGGCTACAACACTGCTCATTTGTTCCATTCAAGATGACCATGAGACAGGACAAGCGAGATGAGAGTAGGCCTATGGCTAGTTATTAATTTTGTATAATTATGATTGAATTAAGTCAATGGAATATGAAATTCAACCTGCAATTTCTGAATGGTATTACTGTACCTGCAATTTTTGTAATATTAATACCTGCAATATATTTGTTGTTTTTCCTAATTTATAGTAGTAACATTGAGATGTTAGTGGCAGCAGAAAAACGTTTCTTTTAAGCTAATATACATGTATAAAGACATAAGCTTGCGAACCAGCACAATGTCAAGTGAGGCCACACTTGAGGTACGCGATGCGCGCTTATTTTCTTTAGCACAATTGTAAAAGAAAGGTTGGTCTGCTGCCACCGGCATCTTAAAAATGTGACATTTGGTCGCATTGCATTATTTATCCTATGTATGACTTAAACCCATGACAACTTGTTGGCTGTTTTGGCTGTTTTGCATTTGCATTTGAAATAAATTTGAAGGAATTTAATATTTTACCTTGCCATGTTTAATATCTCAAAACCTGTGTTATTTGTAAAAGCGGGGAGATACTATGTTAATCCTATGGAAAACTTAGGTGGGGAAGGTGCTACTTCTACAGTGAGGATCTGCATGCAGCTGATACAAGACCAAGCACACTCTGAGAAAAATAAGAGTACAAGACATAAATATACATGTACATCATTGCAAATGAATGTTAAAAGGTCACAGATACATAGTAATTCAATTTGATCACCTTGGTACAAGGAAAGTTGCAGATTTCCATTATTTGTCCAAAATACTGTCACGTTAGCAGCACTTAATTGGAATATTTATGACCATTAAACATAAACAACTTTTCTGGGTGTATATCTTATTAATAAACATAAAACATCAGATATCACCAATATGAAACCCAAGGTCTCATTTAAATTATAAGTGAAATAATGGCCGATTTCCATTATTTGTCCAAAATACTGTCACATTAGCAGTATTTAATTACAACATTAATGATCACTACACATACAAATTTTATTTTGGGGTGTATATTTTATTAATATACTTAAAACATGAGATATCACCAACATGAAACCCAAGGTCTCATTTAAATTATTACTGGACTAATAAGAAACTTGATGCTGATCACTTACCTGATGACTGCTAACGTGACAGAACACTATCAATTGTCCTTGACATGTCACGTTAGCACTGTTGTTTTAGTGTTTCTTAAAAAATCTAGATGAGATATATGACACTCAGTTTGTACATGATTGATTTATAATAGTTTCACTTTGTTGTCATCAACTTGATGGATTAGAATACTTGTCTTAGTTTATTTTACAAACTTTATTAACTTTATATGCATAGTAATGTATTTTTTTAAGAACAAAAACGCTCTAAAAACTGAAAAACATAAAAAGTTATATTTTTTTCAATTTTAATCAACAGATTAGATGTATTTCAACATGTTTCACCCATTCCCAAAGTGGCAGAAACGATTTTAAATTTTTACTCATGTGGTAGGTTACTGGCCCCCTTTATTGTGTTTCCTGTCATATATCACAAAAAATACATCCAAAGTATTGTTAAGAGTGTTTTGATAACTAATATGGGGTTTTTTATTGAAAAAAATGTAGTTATAAAGTGGATGTCGATGGATTAAAATGGCTTGCTTCTTGAGATCTTTGGTGTTTACACGCACGTATGTGGTCACGTGACTGATTTGTCGCACTGTGATTGGACGGTAGTTGGACATAAACGATTCACGCGTGTATACAAGGATTTAACAAAGAAAAATGTAATACTTTTAGCAATGCTTTCTGGTTTGGGGGTTTGGGGGTTGATAATCCCCCAGTTCAGTCATATAAATTTGTATTTCTGTTTTTGTGAACTAATTTTTGATTGAGGTTGGGGCTGTTTTAGAAAAAAACAGGGTTAATAAAGGCTTTAAAAAGTCCTCTGCTGTTGCAATTGAAATTTTATTTCTAAATGAATTTTTTAAATTTACTTTTAACCCTTTTGGAATTAACTACTCCTTTATGAGTAGTGAAATCAGACCTACTTGATCAACGGCAGAAGGAATTAATATCCAAATGCAAGTGTTTCTTTTTAATTTACTAGTAAGTCCTTTGATACTCCATAGTTAAAATTGAGATTTTCTTATCATATAATTATTTACCTTTTTTTTTTTTTCCATTTTCTTTTTAGTGAAATACGATGCCACCAAGGGAAAAAAAGGAAAGGCGGTCTGCCGGCACGGCCACCTGGTATTCTCCAGCAGTATCTGACTGAAAATGTTAGTCCCCCTCCTACTTCCGACCTTCTCAACGGACACATTTTGTTCCTGTTTGTTGAAAACGACCACTCGTATCCAAGAACCGTTGGAGTGATCAAGGACAGGATGACAGAGCCAGCCTCAGCAATTAACACAAGCAAACTGAGGCAACTGTTCAGCAAAACAATTTCAAAATACAAACGGCTGAATCGTGAAAGTGACATGAACCTTGATACGATTTGCCATGAGAGGTTTGTTTGTGGGCCTCAGATACCCACACCAGAGAAAGAAGAGTTCCAGGAGACAGAAAATCTGCCCACTACTAGTACTTCTGTTCCATCAACTCCACCTACAAGTGAAGAACAGATACCTACCACTTCATCACAGCCATCCACATCGAAAAGCAGTCTGGAGCCACCTTCATCAGGGTGACAACTGAGGGGTGAAGCATTAACACCAAGGAAAGCTAAGTTAAAGAAGAGGTTGGAGTTCATCTCACAATCAAGAAGTGATATGAAGAAGAAACACCTTGAGAAAATGAAGGAAGTGAGGCAGAAAGTACAGAAACCCGACAAGGTGAAACACCTCAACCAAGTCATCAAGCAAAAACAGGCTATCATTAACAAGCTGCGAGGGCATAAGTTTGGCGACATTGACATGAAGAAACAACTTGCTGAAAAAACAAGAAAGCTGCTTCAACTTCAACGGGCACACAACAAACTTAAGTTATATAGAAAGCAGAGACGAGTATCTGAAAAACCGGATGATGAGCAAGTCAAAAAATTGCAAGAAGAGTTGAAATCTAGAAACGCAACCATAATAACACTTGAGAACGAAAAGTTGGAGCTTGAAGAAATTGTAGAAAGCGTACATGCTTCAACAACATCATCAACCCTACAGAAAAAAGGGAAACAATTTGCACAAAATATGCGAATGCTTGTTTATGATTCTATTATAAACCATGTCCCAACTAAACACGTCCCTAATCTCCTGGCCAAATTCTTTCAACGATCTGGGTTGGAATGTACAAGCATCCCACATCGCAGCACTGTGGAAATGATGTGAAGGGAACTTGGAGTGGTATCGGACCTCCAGGTTGGTGAGATGCTGTTGCAGCAGAAAGACTTAACACTGGGATTTGATGCAACAACACAAGAAGGTGTGCACATCAACAGCATCCACATAACCAGTAAAGATAGTTGTCAGGTTGTGTCCATAGATCAACTTCCCGGAGGAACAGCTATAGACTACGAGTCACATGTCATTAATTCTATAAATCAGGTTGCAAACGTGTACTCCACATTTCATCAGTCTGATTATTCAACATGTAGAAGGAACATGATAACCAATATTGCAAACACAATGACAGACCGGGTTGCCGTCAATCACGCAACTATACAGCGCCTAGAAGAATCATGAGGAAAAAGCCTCAATGAACTGAACTGCCATCTTCACCCCTTGGAAACTATTGCCAGTTCTGCATTAAAGTCATGTGAATCAACGAATGGGACCCTCTTTGGAAGAGACTGCGTTGCGGCCAATATCGTGCTTGCCATCAACAAGTTTCGGTTTAAAGATGGAAAGGGTGACCCCAAAGGTTTCGTAGCCATTTTAGATGAAGCAGGTTTACCACGAGGCATCTTACCAAGATATCGAGGAAACAGGCTTCACATCTTGTTCCACATATGCGGAAAACTGTTTGAGCACCACAATCTTTTCTTTGGGTTTTTCAAGAATGGAACAGCTTCTGGTGGTGGTCTGCAATCAGCGATTTTACATGACTTTGACACACCAATGGCAAAAGTTGAAATCTAAGTATTAGGGCTAATCGGTAAGCTACTTTCAAGCCCATGGATGGCACTGTTTTATGCGTCAGCAGCAGCAGCCACAGTGAGCCACATTGAGGGGATTGAGAAGGTAAAGGCAATCATCCAGTCATTGAAGGAAACTGGTCAAAATCCTGGAAGTGTATTGACCACACCGATAGACTTCTTCTTTCTGTAGAGAAACGCCACATCACCAGGTTTTAAATGTTGATAATGTACACTGATTGTGTTTTTATATACATGTAGTACCCACGAAGATCCTTGTCATTTGATTGTATCAAACAACGACGATGCTACCGAACCATCAGAATATGGCATTTTTTCTCACTACTTTGATGGAGAAGTGTCGGAGTTACTTGTCATCGAAACTAACAGGTATGGTGCTACCACTCTAGCTACTAAAGGGGGAATGGGTGGGCTAAGCACCCATTCTAGAAATGGAAAGACATTGACATGGCAGAGATGAAAGCTTTCCTGGCCCTGTTGTTGCTCAAGGGGATAGACCGCCAACCTAATTACGACTCGTACTGGATAACCGAGTGGACAATCAGAGCACCGGGGATCAAATCCATCACGTCACGGGATTGTTTCTTCCTCATTTCGCAGATGTTTCACTGCACTGACAACACAAAACTAGCCCAAGCTGGAGACCCGAATCATGACTGCCATGGCAAGATAATGGAACTCATGGATTTGATTGTTCGTAATTGGCAATCAGGATATTATCCAGACAGAGAGATTGCAATCGATGAAACAATTATCCCTTTCAAGGGACGTACAGGAATGAAAGTGTACAAGCCAAACAAGCCACACAAGTGGGGCCTGAACTGCTGGAATATTGCCAAATCTAGCACAGGTTATGTGTGGAATGCTGAACTATATCAGGGCAAACGCAACAGTGAGACAGAAGTTGGTTTGTACAAAACCTTGGTAAACCGGATGTGCCAGCCATTCTTCAATACAGGTCATCATATTTATATGGACAATTTATTTTCGTCCCCTGAGCTGTTTACGCCACCATTCTTGAAGTTTTTCGTTTGTGACATACTAACAATTGGCTATGTGAAAATTATGTAAACAAGCCTTCATATAAACTTTCAAAGTATGCGATCTACAGTCAAAATAGTAAAAAAAAGGGAAAATTAATTGAATTTACATGCTTGGAAAGTACATGTTTTAGAACAGATATAAATCAGAAAATAGTTGTGTTTGTGTGGGTGTGTTTGTCTGTACCAAGTGTGCACACACAGAAGCATGTACTCGCAACACTTTTTTGTTTGTTTTTTTAAACTATGAACTTTGAAAGCTTGTATTTTCTAAGTTCAAGATTCATTCTTAACTTCGCTGAGCAGCACAGCATCATTCTTCCTGGATGCATTCCCGGTTCCAAGAGGGATGATGTGAAGATTCTGCCAAGTTGCGAGACAAAAGCGTCAGTATGGAGATACTACAAGTCGGTATCAGAACCAGGTGATTGCATGGTCTACCTCTCCACATTCAGAACATTGTGGAGTGAGCTTCTGCCTAATGTTGTCATTTGTAAACCATGGTCTGACACAGCTGGACTTGCCAGCAAACAACACCACAATCATAAGGGAAATCAACGTTCCAGAGGCACAAAAGCCAGATGCTCTTCATGCACAGGAACTCCACCTGCAGCTTGCTACAGACAGAAGAGCACATTACACCAGTATGTGTCACTACTCTAAATTTGTTGTAAAATCTCTTGGCATGAACACTCTTGGTCCTTCTCGCCCATTGACACAGCATGCAAACATTCCATTATTATAGCTTTGACTAGGCACAACAAGTACACTACCCATTCGACCAACTTCAACCTGGCCCCATCTTCTTCAAGACACCAATGAAGGGTCAGATATTTGGTGTGACTGTAGAAGGCTTCCCTGCTCAAGTCAATTATTTAGTTGATGAGAGTGTTAGTTGTGCAAAAGGTGCAAATGTCACTTTTAGTCTTGTGCATCACTGCCTCAAGACGGTATTGTTATTGGAGAAGCACATCTGCAGCATAAGGCCATTGTGCACTGAGGATACTAAGGACTTGGTCTGCCCTGCTGGGTCTGCTGGGTCTGCTGGGTCTGCTGGGTCTGCTGGGTCTGCTGGGTCTGCTGGGTTGGGAGTCTAGGGGGTGGGAATCGGGTGGGTTTTTTCCATAACCTATGTGATGATTAAGGATTGTAGTGTTCAGGGGTAATGATCCTCCCAACCAACAACCCAACTTCTTTAACCACCACCAAATCCTCTTCTCCCTCGTAACTTACGCCACCATTTCTCAGAAGTTGAGTCCAAGTATAAATAGTTGTGTAGTACTCCAGTCAGAATGGAGTAAAAAGTCAAATCAAGAGTGAAGGAAACAACTATCACAAACCTAGGTAAAATAGAGTTTCAAGCTGCACAACTTTGCAAATTATACAAGGTTGATAAGAGTTTGGTACTCAAATCAGTACTTGATATCGAATCACTACTCAATGATTTTAAGCAAGTCTGTCTGTTACCACAAGCAAGTTACATGTGTTATTTTATGGATTCAATTGTCTAAATTGTTATGTATTTTAAAACAGGTACAGTTGAAGCAGTCAAGCTAAATGCCAACTTGATGGAGTCGATCACTGCAACCAGTACCAAGCAAACTACAAAGTGAGGCACATATAGAGAAGCTGATGGAAATAATTGCTATGGGGAAAGTTTGTGTACATGTAAATAGATTTTAAGATTTTCTAGCCAAATTGAAAAATGTGGATGAGTCAAAGATCTGGTAGAACAGAAAACATGTCCAATTACTATTCCTATTGGAAAAGCAAGAGGTAAATAATAAAGTAAAACGTTATGAGCTCTGCGAAGATACAGTACATCCATTCGCCCAAAAGCAGACTCAACAGAAAAAAGGAATCAAGGTTTAAATTCTCCTTCGTATCGTTTGAACGTCTATCATTTCACAAACACCGAGCGCTTCCATTGATCTCTTTCTCTCTTGGTGAGACCTATGTGGGTTTTCTTATTCCTGTCCTTACAGCTACACCATGCAAAGCTTCAAACCCCCAATACTTCTCAACAGATAAATATCCAGTTGAAAAGTAATACTGGTTAAGTAATATAAACTAACCGCCTTGCGAGGGCGCTAGACCAAACTTCTTTAATCTACAAACTTCTACAAACAAACAAAACTCACTTTTTATCAGCTTATAAACCAATTGTCTTGAGGAATATTTTTGTTGAAATATTGACAAGACAATTCTGTTTGAATTTTCCTTTGCCAAATTAAAGAAATCATAGAATTTCTAACAAAACATAAACCATTCTGTTTTCTTTTCCCCAAAAATTTGACCACCTTATTGGATGAAAACTTCAGTTTGATGTCCTCTGTGCTTATTGAGAACAAGAAGATTGCCGTAAATATTCCTCAAAACAATTGACCATCTTTTAGTTTCAAAACAAACACAAAATACAAACTTTGATTATAAATACATTTCATTTCTTTGGCATAAAATATATTTCAGTACTCACATGGGGCAGCCATTACGCCTATTGACCTTTGACCTTTTCTTGTTTCAGCATTTTCATGAGTTGATTTCTGACCATGCCAATCTGGAGATCATCTTGAGGTCGGCATAAGACCTGTTGGCACAGATGGATCCTGGGATTGCTTGGTTGGTGGTGAGTTGTCAGCAGCTTCAAGAATTCCAAGGAACTGAAACGAGACCAAACAAAAAATTTATGAAGAAATTCAACTAAAGGGAACAACAATAAAAACTCTTTCACTCTAAGAGTAAAACTAAATAATATTCTTTATCCCTGATGCAAATATAACATCTAACAACTTGTTGCAGTACCTGCTGCTAAAACATAGGATTTGAACTTCCTCTAGCTACCGGACAACCGGACCAGAATGGCGAAGGTCATGGGTTCAAAACCTACTCGAGGAATATGCCTGTGGATTTTTTAACAGGACTTGGGAAAGTACTGAGCATAGAGTGCTTAGCATACATCAGTGTATGGGTAAAACCAAATAATAATGAAAACACCAATTGTTGACAGTTACTGATAAAAACATTTAGCAATACTGAAAGTTAATCCCGACAAGAGTTTAATGTTAACCACTTGAGCCAAATGCCAAGCAAGAAAGCAACAATTAAGGACAATGGCTCAGAGATCATCTAAACACGCATTACAAATGTCTGTACATAGTAACTGGCTCAAAACACTGAGGGGGGTAACTACAGCAGATGACATCCGTATTCAGTTGGAAGGTTCATTGTGTAGATGAAGGGCGCTAGATAAATTGTCAAAGTGGGAATATTTGTGGCATGGCTGGTTATCAGCAATGGCTTATATAGCCCAGGAAAGCCAAGTTAAGCCAAGTCAAGCCCAACAAAGGATTCCCAGCAATTTTTCTCAAAAGACACATTTTTTTGTGAATCCTAGTGCCAAAGACCTTTCGACAATATTTCACCTCGGGAAAAAAACCCAGATTTTGTGACCAAAAATAATACAGCCCTTTCAAGGTGATAATGCTAATTTTTCTTTTTTGACAATCCTAGTTGGATTTGTCAATAGTTCTTCACATCATTTTAGCAATTTCTTTAAGCATACAACACTGCATTATCCCTCCATTCTTACATACCTTATTTGTTTGGGCAGACAATCCCAGAGCTGATCACAGTATTGTGGAACGATCTCTCTTTCCTGGAACAAATTAATAAATAAATAGTTACATAACAAGGTGGAAGGAAATATACATTGCAGACTCGGATGATTCAACAAATCCAACCTTAATACTTTATTCATGAAAGGACAAGATCAACCTTTAAGGATCAACTCTATAAGGAAAATGGGCATTTCCAAAGAAATATTACAGGGTTCCACGGCACACAAATCAATGGCACAGTATAAAAATATTGCTTGCTTTGAGCGCTGTGGTTAAAACTATGACTCCAGATGTGATAACCTGGTTACAATGGTTGTAGTACATTGGTTGCCGCTGGTACAGGTTGCCGTGGGTATAGTTTGTTGCATCTGTGCAGCTTTCTAGTTAACATAAGACATCATGTGACGTGCCCTAAACCAATCACAAGGGAGAAGAATCTGTGTATGGGGTGTTATAAAAACAACCATTTCTCAGCTCCTCAAGTATCAGACCTCAAAAATGGAAGCTCACTCAACTTCATACACTCACTCAACAAAGAATTTATGAAGTCTTTATTTTCATTTTTCAGGTATACTTTTGGTAGTTACTCATTTAATTTCATTCATTCTGGTTGTGACGCCAAGGACTCTAAGAAAAGCGAACTTAATCATTATACTAGCCAATGGAAAGAAGACAAGGAAGAAAGTTTCAGTTTTAGATGTGGGAGAAAAACCCCAGAGAAATACTCCAGGGAAAACCCACGCAGTCATGAAAGGACTGAAAACCGAATCACAGTAGTGCCCCCGGCGCGATTCAATCCGGGGTCCCAGAGTTGGAAGGCTAGATGAGACCACAACTCCAACCCAACCACCCATATAAATACAACCAAAAATGTGTTCATTATAATGGGTTCCTTTTTCCTAATCCTTTGAGACCTAAAATATAGAAGATGCTTGCTGACCTGTAATAGTGTTGTGAGTAGGACATGGAATAGCTCTGAATGAGTCAGGCTATTGTCAGCGTGTTTCTGGACGAGGGTGATAGAGTCCGACCATAACTTGTATTTCAGTAGAAGCTTTAGAGCATTCAGTTGACCATGAGATATTGAGCTGTTTACAACACAAAGAAACCAATATTAAAGCCTCAATAAGGTAATAAAATATAAGCAAAATAAGTAGCATCAATAGTTTGCACATTTGTAGTTGTATTGCATCTGTGTTAATAGACACAATCTGAAAAAGCCTGGCTTCTTCCCACCTTACAGCAGAAGCACTAGGAAGCAGCCATGCTTGTCCATGCACCCTGTACATGTATGTTGCTTGCTTGATTTATTTACATTGTATACCCACTCTAAGTCGCGTGACTCCGGTCACCAATTGTGTCTATTCCTCTTTCTCTTTACCCCATTTTCTCAAATATTTATCTTGGCCCACACTGGACATGATTTGCAAGCTTTGTAACAAAAGGCTTATAGTACACAAACATACTTGTTTTAATTGGTATCATAAATCATTGTTTTCACAACATACAACCTACCAAAAATGTCATATAATCAGGCAGTCATGCTTCAGTGACAAAACAAATAAACAAACAAAACACAACATATATTTTATCAGGGACTTTTTGCAAATTGGTACAGTGTGTATAATGCTGCAATTATATTAAGTAGCAGTATATGAATCTTCTCAATTTTGACAAATATTTGGATTGAAATATTTTTAGGGAGAATTTAACAATCAGTGAGCTCCCAAATTGAAACTATCCACATATAAATAAAAAGACATGATTGTTAATTATCACAACAGACCTGAAAGCTCACTCATTATTAAGACCATACTAGTACCAATCCCTCAGGAGAGGATTATAATCAAAGTCAAGGCAATTCACTACTTACACAGATCTACCATGCTTCATTTTATTGTATTTATGTATCTGTTTGGATGAAAGTGTCATTACATTACCGTGACAAAACAGAGTTAAATGCTTCTAACCACTGCTGTCCCCAATTCGAGGCTCTCTACATGCAAATGGCTGACCGTGCAAGGGGCAAATAGCATTTGAAGCCCCTCACATCCCCATCACCCATTTGAATTGCCACAATCAAAATAAGCCTAAGATGAACCTGTCGATTGTGTGATGTGTTTAGGCGTATTTTCCGTTTAAGCCATATACGGGTCATGCTGAATGAGTCCGGGAAACTGTGCAGAGTTCACCTTAAACAGTTTGCTTTGGAGCACACAATAAGATGCAAAAACTCTTAATTGGCACAAATCTGCAGGCTTATAAACTGGCATTCAAGTCTCTGTGTGTGTTGGTGGTGAATGTGTCACCAGGACATGTGTTAAGACACTAGAGCAGACTGCTTGTGCACTGGCAAAGGTATTGCAAAGTTCCTGGAATCATGGTTCAAAGACCTGGAGCCAAAGGTACTGCAAACAACAAACAAATTAACTCTCTGCATAGATTTGTGCCTTATGCATTTATCAGTAAATGTCAATAAGAAAACGTCTTTATATGAGTTTCACTAACAAAACAAATTTAATGGCCAGAAAAAGAGTTACTATTTGACCAAAACAAACCTGCACAGGTAACGGGAAAAGGTTTTTTAATCCTGAATATGGTAAGTTACCTGCAGAGTAGTTCAGACGTAGAGGATGGTACTCTACAAGAACAATTTCAATAATTTTCAATTTGTACATTGTGTCGTGGATACCGTACCTGAGCTGCAAGAGTTCTGCTTTGGCTAACACTGCTCCTTCCCTATTCCTGGAATGGTCTGGTCCTGGCAGGCTGCCAAGCGCAATGTCATACAGCTTACCCTTTAACAGAAAGAAACAGAAGAGTGACAAAGAGCAAATTGAGCAAATTGAGCAAATTGAGCAAAATTGAGCAAAAAGAGCAAATTGCTTAATTGCTCTTTAAGCAATTCTTAAAGAGAAGTGCTTAAGAATTCCAGTGTTTCTGGTTACTCACTTGTTTTTGCACAGTATTAAAAGTTGTTTTGGGGCATTGAGAATATCAGAAACCCAAAGAACAATAACGTTTGTGTGCATATTCGGGATTTTAATGCAATCTTAAAGTGTGTATTTCCATAACCATTCATTTTTTTCTATCAGATGTAGACAGCAGGTCTACAGATCACAATGAATACTTTTATTTTTATACAACTCCCTCATCTCATACATGCCTATCATTTGATTGGTAAAACACACATCACATGTCATCCTTTATTTTACTATGTATATATTGCCGCAACATTGGACAGCCGTAAACATCAAATATGAAAATAAATATTGGACAGATTCATGGATTTTCAATGCGTAATTCCCAGCGTCATTCCCAAAACAATCGTTCCCGCTCGTTCTTCCAAACAAGGCAAGGTTGTGTCATATGGGAACAAGTTCGATGTCTACATGGAGTCAACCAGGCTATTTAGAAGGGGTTGTTTCTAGAGTTTTCCAAAGTGTGGGGTGGACGAGTTTCCAATGTCTATTTTGTGCTTGTTGTTAAACTTTTTCAATGTTTGAGTCATATAAAACAAATGTTGAATGCATTTCATCCGTGCATAGTCGCACAATATACTCACTCCACAATATCTGGCTTTTCCATTTCACTCAGCTTCCTGACATGGAATAATCCAGATTTCATCTTGTGATTATATTCTGTGACAATGTACTCACATGCATTCAATATTTGTATATTATTGCCTATGACCTATCTGGTAGTATCGCTTTGTTTTTTGTATTGCAGAGCGGCCAAAAATAATTAACATTTGCATCTTGCAATCAGGTAGCTTTTGTACAACAATCAGGGAGATATTTAGAATTAACATTCAACATAATTTGTTCATCACAACGTGGAAAGATTGGTTTATTTTCAGTGAACTTTCTGCAGAAACAGGGAGAGTTGACAGCTCTGGTAATACAGTAACTTGTGATTTTGTTTCCACAAAAAATTACTTAGTACTAATTTCTAGCAGCTGTTGCCTGCCATGGTCTGCATATAAAGATATGGTGCCTGTTCAACTGTGCATGCATTGCCTAAACATAGGATGGGAACTTGGTTCCCAAATTGGGGCAACCACGATTTATCAGGAGTGATGATGCTGGTTAGGTCACTACAGCACTTTTTACACATTAGTTAAGGCAAATTCAATTCATAAGAAATATTAATCAATAATAACTAGTCTATAAAGGGCTTGTCTATGGGCGTCTCAAAGTCCTTGTTAGTAAGTTTTTCAAAAGAAGTTTTGAATTAAAATTATTTTAAATAAGGTTGTTGACTGACTGTCTGTCAATGTATCTCCAAAACTCTAATCATAGCTTTAAAAAAAGGTTTAATCTTTACCAAGCTTTTTTTCCTTAAGAAGGCTGATTCATCAGTTACTTTATCTCGTATCTGTTGGCACAGGTGCACAAAATCAACCTACATGATGAAGACCAAGGAAAACAAGCAGGTTGTTATTAGCATTAAACAAAGATTAAACCGAACCTTACCTCATGTAGGTGAACTTAATTTATGAAACCATTTCCTTAAAAGGAAAGCAGCTCGTCTTATATTACAGGCAACTGTGCAAAGAATATGTGATTCCGAAACAAAAGCCATAGTACAATGTTTACAACCATTTCAAAAAAGATGAATAACCAAACCTATGTTCACAAATCAACTTGAAACAAGCACAAATAACTCTTGAATTTTATATTCAAATAATCATATAACTCATTGATGTAATGGTGATTAAATGTAAAATGGTTTTGCAAAATCAGCAGAACTTGACATACTGTTAGGTCAATATAAAAATACGACATGCACTTTTATATTACTAACAAATTTGAAACTTAAAACAATTCTTAATTTCTCCATGGCATAACCAATTGCAATAAAAACCAATGGCATACAGATAGAAGAGGCTGTATAGAGATTTTGTCAACTTGGTCAGAAGACTCATGTTCCAACTGATTTTTCAAGAGAGTATTGAAAATGTGCCAACAAAATAAACGAATTTGCACAAACACATGAGCAATTATAGAGCCTCCTGCACAGGCCGCCATTGCAGAGGTCAAACAATGAAATGTGCATGAACCATTCACAGCTCTCAGCCAATAAAATGTCTTCCTTTGACCTCAGTGAAGGTGCTGTTTGAGCTTGTGACGATATAAGGGAGTGTCTCAAATGCTGGAATGGTAGGAACGTTCTAATTGGATCGGAGAAGTATTCCAGCACAAGCTCACGGACCATTCCATTTGACCGCTGGAATGTTCCATTAGAACGCTCAAAATACTAATGCGCGCATTCACTCATGTAGGATTGCTCCCGCACTTCAGCACAATGATGGGGTCCAATGGAACATTCTGGAAGTTCAATGGATTGCATTCTTTTGCACCTAGAATGTGCCCGACTCTTGAGGCGCTCCCTAAGCAAGGCCTCTATAGGGATGAATTTGTGCCTGCTTCAAGACATATTTTCAGACATCAAGGATCTCAGAAACACAAAGCTATATCTTCCTACCAAGTCTTGTACATTTGACTTACAAGCTGTGTAGGTGTTTCTTTGTAGATCAACCTGCAGATAGATTCAAATATCGGCAATCCTGAGTCAGAGTCAGGGGCAGAAGCAGCCAATGAGACTACAGGAATAGACGAGTCTAACACTTCATCATCCGATGGGATAGCTTGAAATGTCACGTGACCTAATCATTAAGGAAAAATATTCAGTTAGTAGTAGGCCATGTGTGAGTCAAGTGAATGCAGAGCTGGGAGTCATTCAGGTCCAAGTGGAATGATGGATTTCGAAAAGAGTGATTTTTCCACCTTTTGATAACCCCCGTTTTTTCAGATTCCGTGGAGCCGATGTATACAGTAACATCAGTGCCAAAGAAATAGATCAATGGGCATGACTTCTCCATTATAAATAACTTAGGGAGACTGTTTGGGATGCTTTGCAGCTGCAGACTTACAAAGTAAATTCACTGTCCTAAAAATTGTACACATTTTAAGAACTATGTCAACAATGGCAGGGCTCACTCTTGACACTAGCCCAGCATACAATGTCTAGTAAAATCTGCTATGGGCTAGTAAACACCGCTTCTCAACTTCAGTAGTGTGTCGGGTCTTAATGTGACAATATATTGATTGTTTATGTATTATACACAAATACAATAGGATTAAAGGATTAAAATAAGAATAATAATGGTGGGTAAAAGTCTTATTGAGAGAGTCTAGTGTTATAGTATTCATGAGGCATGAATATGCGCATAAATACATGATAATGAGGGT
This sequence comes from Pisaster brevispinus, assembly GCA_023634235.1. Lineage (NCBI taxonomy): Eukaryota > Metazoa > Echinodermata > Asteroidea > Forcipulatida > Asteriidae > Pisaster > Pisaster brevispinus. The sequence goes on along the minus strand of JAMKCF010000016.1, from coordinate 6,493,787 downwards.
CATATGAATATGGATGAGGTCAAATGAAGGGCCAATGAGAGAGGAGGGTGTGATTTGAAATGGGCCAATGAGAGAGGAGGGCGTAATTTGAAATGGGCCAATGCGAGAGGAGGACGTGATTTGAAATGGGCCAATGTTTTGCGGTCCCACCTGGAGAAAAGGGGAGTTGCGATGCAGTCGCTTCGACATCTTCAAATGAACGACTGATCAAAACACACCGTCTATTTATACCTTTGGTATGTAGACAATTGGAAATTCACCACTAAATATATTTGTCCTCAGTCTCATCTCTTCCGACGTTGTCGGTTTCAGATTGATAGAGATAAGCATAGGGATTCAATGTCGCATCTCTGTTAAGACTCAACTAGAAACTTTGATTTATTTAATAATATTTCTTTGCGTGGGATCCAAGGATTGAAGTAGATCATCGGGAATCCCATCAATAAATCAGATTTTAGGCAGGAGACTAGCCAAATGGTTATAAGCATGCTGATATTCCCCGTAACACCAAATAATATTTTCAGGCGCAAGTAAAGGGATGGTTAAGTCTTACGTCCATCTGAATGAATGAATAAAATTCACAGCATAGAACTGTTTTATATATTCATTATTTTTCCCTCCCGTTTATTTTAAACTCACATCTATTGAAAATAAATAAAACACACACACAGATACGCAATAAAAGGGAGACCGTACACTTTCTTGATTTACATGTTTATATTATCAACGCTCACTTCCAATCTCTTAATTCAATCAAATAAAATGTATGCGAAAATATAAATTTCTTAAGGGCTCTCTTAAGAAAAAACAACAAAGACATATACAATATACATGTTTGTTTGTTTGTTTTTTGGTTACAAAATAAATAAATTTGGGTTTGAACAAAGAAAATTGACTCGAGCGGGACTTGAACCAACGACCTCCGGATTAACGTACCGGCGTTCTACCAACTGAGCTATCCAGCCCTATGTTGGCGGTCTCCCTGGATAGCTCAGTTGGTAGAACGCCGGTACGTTAATCCGGAGGTCGTTGGTTCAAGTTCCGCTCCAGTCAATTTTCTTTGTTCAAACCCAAATTAATAAAAAAAAAAATACCCAGTCAGTTTCCCTTGTGGTTTATTACTTGATAAAATAAATAAATGAAATACAAAATAAAAATATGTACTGGTTGATCGCTATCCCCCATTCTGCGCAGATATTTTCTCTGAAGTATTTGAAAGAATTATTTGTATGCTCATGTAAACCTTGTGAGGTTAAAAATAATGTAATTACGGATGGTTACGAATACAAACGCTTATGTACATGATGTACCCATAAGGGATGGTGTTTAACTCGTCCAGAACTACTCTTTCATTGTAACAAATTTTATAATCTTTTGATAAAGTTTTAGATTAAATATTTTTTGTTTTGATTCTCTGGTTATGTGATGGGGGATAGTTAGGGTGATGTGTGGGGTGTCTAGATTCTTTACTATACATGTATGTACAATCGTATCAAAATTAATCATCTGAAAATTCCTACAGTGAATCCTCTCACTTTACAACATGTCTTTCCCATGTCTAAATTGTACGCATAAATTTTGGGGCACCCAGAAACGAATTTGCCATCTTTCAGATTAATCTCATTGGTTAAATCACCTAGGTAGTCACCCAGGGGAGGATTATACAGACCAGGCGCATTCACGCAAACAATACTGTCAGTGTCATAGTACAATCCCCTTCTAGCAATTGCTCTAAGAAGGAGTACAGCTTTAATCCCCCATGTGCGGTGGCGGACGCAGCTATTACAACATTGGTGCGAGGATTAGGGGCAATAAACTCTTCCTCACTAGAAAACTTAACCTCCGCTAACTCGTCATTAAAGAAATTGACATTATCAACAACGAGATCATCAGCAAACAACATTTGGTATAACCTTGATGGATCTGTGACTACTTCGGTTCTAGACATTTATTCTCTGACCGACCTTACCCAAGACACTATTCAACATGAGCTTTGCAAGGGCTCTCAGCCCTGGATTTTTGACAAGTTTTTTATGGTCTAACAAAATGCCTTCTTTAGTTTCATAATCACTGATGTATTTTTGAATGTCTGCCTAGGTCTCGCACCATTGCGGAATACCAGAGCTCTCCTGCTTTATTTTTAGAAACGTGTTGATATAGTCCAAGAAGAGACCGCCGGGTTCAGTAACCGGATCGTACACTTCACTTCTCTCAAAATGCTACACGCAGTAAATTCTCTGTACTACGTAGCCCAACATTACTGCTTTTTGCAGCACAAGAGACGCGTACGTACCACTCAAACTTCTCTCTTCATCACTATGATGACAAGGTGGTTTTTTTCTTGTGTTCTAGTATAGCTCGTGCATCGGCACGCCTAACGTAGGATGGATAGTTTCTTCATTATAACACTTGGGGCATCCATGCCAGTAACACCCGTTATATTCATACACGGTTTTGCCATTGCCCCAAAACCAGTCCAATTTAAACCGACCTATACAAAGTTCTCCCCCATTGTTCGCGTGCTGTATGTGAATCTCTTGCTGGCGGCTTACCCAGCGCAACCAAACAAGTGCCACTCTGGAATGTTTATCAGAAGGATTTTACCCATCAGGTGGCAAAACGGCTATCGTATCTTCTATAAGAAAATTCCTGCGGAATACAAGATAACATGCAGATGCAATCGTTTAAATGCATTTTTGGAATGGATCAACCCCGCAGTCCCTAGGCTCAGTCGAAGTGATTTGCATAAACAACTCACGAAACTGTACGCAGCAGCGTTTCAAAACATTGACGTCGCTAGTACAGTAAGCGAGCAATTCTTCCTGTAAATCAAACACCCGATTTTCTCATTTCTGTGTCTCATACCACGAGTAAAAATCTTTCCTCCGCCCCTCAGACATTGAGTCGGGGTCGTAATATGAGACATTGGGTATGTCATTCTGACTATTTCTAATGTTGAAGAAATGCGGAAAAAAAACTTTTTTCAACTTGCTTAAGCCAAACGTGGATAACTTCAACAGTGCCATGGGAAGGAAACTCATAGAATCTATTTTCCTACGTTTATATTGCGGTACATCGATACACAAAACTTTAGCCCACCTATATATAACCGAAGGAATACTAAGCATTTTCAAACAGAAAGTCAAGAAGGAAATATGACTTGTACCCCTTTGCGTTATGGGCGATTATGATAGAGTTGTCAGTTTTAGGGGATTGAAACAACCATTCGCAGAAGCTACTTTGCGTTTTTAGTGGATGTGCAACTATTACATTTATATTCAACCGGCTGACCCGCACACCGTTCACACACCATTTCGGCTAAGTATAAATTAGGTACATGAATGCAGCCATCCTGAGTACATTCAAAATAAAAAAAATATATACTTGAGTGGTGTTTTAGATTACGCTGTATTTGAATTTAAGGCCTCGACTCTCTCATCACAGTCGTCTACTTCATCGCGCATAAATATATGTTGTTGTGAAATTAGTGCGACATGCGACGTCTCAGTATTTGAATTTGTGGTTTGTTTGTTTTTCTCAATGACTCTTAGGTAACATTTGTGATTAAATTGTACCATTTCTTTACAAGTATTGCAATATTTGGTGATACAGGAATGTTTTCCGCGCTTGGCAGAGAGGGCGACACTCACATAAGCATTACATGTTTTACATCTATAATGTAACTTCCACACTGTTTTACCCCAGATTCGTCTATTCTTGGGGTTTGTATAACATACGGGGTCTTTAAAATTACGGTTACAATCTGGACAGTGTACCCAAGTATCTATTTTACAGGTCCTACACCTGTTAGAAAAAACATAGTTTACATGAAATATTGCACACATGCGTGGCCACTGAGCTGTTGTAGCCATTGTGACACGTGTTGCAGAAATTGCTACGATTGAGGAACCCTGACATTGATCTTATCACATCGTAATGCCCTCTAACAAGATGAAGGTATATCGTCCGGGGTTTCTGATCCGGACCTTGAAAAATGCTAGAATAGCAATACTCTCTGTAAAGAACTACTAACCGATAATTTGTTAACACATCCTGGAATCGCTGGAGCTCTTCAATTCCACCCAGCGTTCCTTCTATAATCCCAGTCCTTCTATGAAGAGCAGAAACCAATGGCTCAACGTATTTTTTCTTATTTTTTAGGATATATTTTATGTCGTTACCGGTCTTCTCTTGGAGAGCCTGACCAATCGCAATAGCACGAGCCAGACAGGTGTTCGTACCATCGTCTCTTATTCTAACGATACTGCGTTTGGAAGCCAACAGCTCCTCTAACTGCATGAGCCGAGCTGGCGTATTGCATTTCCCCCCCTTCTGGCATTTCATGTGTACAAAGTGTATAGTTACAGTTTCGTCCAAATGAATAAACTGATAGCTACTCAACTCATTTGTATTCTTTCAAATAAACGCTCTGCCGTTAAGTCTTCCATTTTCATGAATGGCAGAGAAATTGGGAAATTTAGGGGGTCAAAGGTTTTAGGATGACCGGGGCGGTGAGGAGAATTGAGCCACTTCTCATCCATAAAATGTCCCAGATGGTCCGCGTCTCAAACAGCCTCTCCTAACTCAAACTCCTACTGCCCGGCTTCTCGTGCCGATCCCTGTTTAAAACTGTGGGCAGAGGTGTGCAGGCGGGTTTCTGGCGCCTTCAAACCAGATGCTCCGGGCAGGTGGAGCTTGTTAACCTTGGAAGGTAGCCCACCTAGGAGACGGCCACTCTGATCTCAAACCCGGGTTGGTGGGACTCGCAGCCTTGGTTTGGCAGCCCACCTAGGAGACGGAAAACTCTGATTTCAAACCTCCTACTGGGATACCCTGCTAAGCTTGTGGAGAGCTGGGGCCAGTTGCAGTCCACCTAGCACCTGGTATCCACTGCGTCCAAATCACCCCCGATTGTCTTGCTATGCCTGCCGTCGGACTCGGGTGACACGGAGGAGAGGGTGCGGGAGTTGTGGCGCGACGACTTCATCACCATGTAAACAAATCATGTGCGCAGGAGATGGTGTAAAAAGTCCTACGGCGATGGGGGACTGGTAAAGCGATAGGTACAGGATAGTACTGGCAGTCGTAGCCAAGAACCTACACGTTGGCGGTCTGGAATATTGGTCGCTCTGTCCACACCACAGGAGCAATGTGGCGGTTCGGCAGCACTTCAGATGTCAGAGCAGCTCTATTCAGAGAGGCCACTGCTCTCCCCAATCCGGGGAAGGGGTTAGAAAAGGTATCCTGAAAATTGGTTGCTCCGTATAGCCCGGTCAGTAAACCACGGCTGACGGGTTATCCCTCCAAGCGGTCGAAATACAAAAACAAGAAAACGTCTAATAATTGCTACTTGGAATGTGCGCACACTCAACAGTGAATGCACAATTGACAGAAGGACAGCATTGATTGGTCTTGAACTAGAACGATACTCCATTGACATCGCGGCTCTTTGTGAGACGCGATTTGCAGAGAGTGGACAGCTGACAGAGGACACCTCTGGCTACACCTATTTCTGGAGTGGTCTGCCAGCAACTGACAAACGTTTACATGGTGTGGCCCTGGTGTTGAGAACGCCGCTTGCTGACAAGTTGGAAACTCTGCCCAAAGCGGTAAATGAGCGCCTTTTCACACTCAGGATGCCGGTGAACAGTAAACGCTACGTCACTATCATTGGCGCATACGCCCCCACAATGACAAATGAAGAGCCTGTCAAAGAACAATTCTACAATGACCTAAGCACTTTGATTGTAAACACTCCTAAAGAGGACAAGCTGATCATTCTCGGAGATTTCAATGCCCGTGTTGGCTCTGATCATGCATCTTGGCCAAAGACTATTGGGCGCCATGGGATCGGGAAGTGTAACTCAAATGGTCAGCTGCTTCTATCAACCTGTCAAGAACAAAGCCTCACCATAACAAACACAGTCTTCCAACTACCGGCTATGCACAAAAACACCTGGATGCATCCGCGGTCAAAGAACTGGCATCTTATAGACTATGTCATTGTCAGAAGTCAAGATCTGCAAGATGTCACAATTACAAGGGTAATGCGGGGTGCAGAATGCCAAACTGATCACAAAATGGTGCGCTCGGCTCTGAAGCTGGTTGTTAAACCTCCGGTCAACAAGCGAAATCTTCAACCAGTGAGGAAACTGAACGTGGAAATATTGAACGATCCTGTAAAACGAAATGAGTTTCAAGTCAAACTAGAAAACTCACTATCAACTTTGCAAGATGATGATGGTGTCGACGTCACAGCCAAATGGAACAAACTCCGCATCGCACTTTCAGACACATCTAGTGAAGTTCTCGGCATAGTCAAGAGGAAACAGCCAGACTGGTTTGCCGACAGCATAACGTTGTTGCAGCCACTGATTGAAGCAAAGAATAAAGCACACCAAAAGATGAATGACCGAAACACAAGGTCTACAAAATCCGAGTTTGCCACCGCAAGGAGAGTGCTGCAGCAGCAAACAAGGCAGCTCAAAGACAAATGGCTGAGAGACAAAGCGTGTCAGATCCAGGAGTATGCTGACACGTATGACACCAGGAAATTCTATCACGCAGTGAAGGAACTGTATGGTCCATCTATCCGGGGCACTACCCCACTACTGTCGACTGATGAACAAACCTTACTGACTGATCACACAGCCATCCTGAAACGTTGGGAAGGGCACTTCAGTGACCTACTGAATCGACCCTCTACTGTTGACCTTAACAGTATTGATGCCATGGAACAGAAACCTGTGTTGCATGAAATCGCAGGACCGCCTTCCATAAATGAAATCCTCAAAGCAATCAAAGGTCTTCAAAGTGGCAAAGCGCCTGGGGAAGATGGCATCCCAGTGGAAGTCTTTAAACATGGTGGACAGGCACTTCTTGATCAGCTGCACTGTCTTTTTGGGCTGATGTGGCAAAGTGAAGATGTCCCTGACCAGCTGAAGGATGCTCTTATTGTCACTATCTATAAACGCAAAGGCAATCGCTCTGTTTGCGGCAACCACCGTGGTATATCTCTTCTATCGATCACCTCTAAGATCCTGACCAAGGTATTACAACGTCGCCTTGGGGAGGCTCTTATCAACATGGGAGTGTCGGAATCGCAATGTGGTTTCAGGAACAACCGGGGGACAGTTGATATGGTGTTTGCGGCCAGGCAGCTTCAAGAAAAATGTATCGAGCAAAATGTACCCCTCTATGCAGTCTTTGTCGACCTTACCAAGGCCTTCGACACAGTATCCCGAGACGCCCTTTGGCTAGTCCTGGCCAAGCAAGGGGTCCCTGACAAACTTATCAACATTCTGAAGCATCTGCACGGTGGCATGCATGGCCGTGTGTGCGCTGATGGTAAACTCTCTGAACGCTTTCCCATCACGGCTGGTGTGAAGCAGGGCTCTGTGATTGCCCCGGTGTTGTTCATTCTCTTTTTCGCTGCGATGCTCAACGAAGCCTTGGAAAGCTGTGAAAATGGGATCTACATCAAATTCCGAACCAATGGAGGCATCTTCAATTTATCAAGGCTCAGAGCGAAAACCAAAGTCCGTCAGGGCCTTATCCGCGACCTACGTTTGCTGACGACTGTGGACTATTTGCACATACTGAGGAACAACTCCAATCACTCATGGACAGTTTCGCAACTGCTGCCAAACACTTTGGGCTCACCATAAATACCCAAAAGACAGAGGTTCTATACCATCCTTCACCCAGTTTGGACCACGTTGAACCATGCATCCGTGTTGACGATGTGCAGCTGAGAAACACTGACACCTTCACCTATCTCGGTAGGGTCTTGTCTGATGATGGCCAGCTGGACCGAGAAATCTCAAACCGTATAAGTAAAGCTAGCGCCTCCTTTGGCCGTCTCTATAAGCGGGTGTGGAACAGCCATGACATCAAACTGACCACCAAAGTTGCTGTATATCGAGCTGCTGTGCTGAGCACCTTGCTGTATGGAGCCGAGTGCTGGACCACTTATAGCCATCATAACCGTCAGCTAGAAGCTCTACAATGTCGATGCCTGCGCAAAATTCTTCACATATCATGGGAGGACATGGTCTCAAATCTAGACGTGCTAAAGGCAGCTAGTTGCTGCTCAATTGAGAAGCGACAACTTCAATGGGCCGGCCATATGGTGAGGATGGATGACTCCAGAATCCCCAAACAACTGTTCTATGGTGAATTGGCAGAGGGAAAACGTGCTGTTGGAAAACCAAGAAAACGGTACAAGGACTGCTTGAATGCTACACTGAAGTCCTGTAACATCGATGTGTCCAAATGGGAGCATCAAGCAGCCAACCGACCATCTTGGAGGAAAACTGTACATACGGGTATCCCACACTCTGAGCAAGAGAGATGTGACCGCATACATCAGGCCCGTATGAGGCGGAAAAATCCAGATCTAGCAGCTCCAACAAGATTCCATTGCGACAAGTGTGGGAGACCTTGCGCTACCGCAGCTGGTCTCGCCTCACATTCTCGGATCCACAACCGTTGACTTTTCCACCATCAGTCTTCGTCGGACACGACGTGACATCCACCAGTATTTTGAGTAGTAGTCCTCTGGCTCCTCTTGTCGGATCCTCTTGCTGGGCGGTTCACCATCGTCACTCCACCCCTCGCTCTCCCATCCCCAGTCTATGTCGTAGATGATGTCTGTATCGTTCAACATGCTCTCCAGGTCAGCGTCTGAAAAGGAGCTGTCCTCTGGTGGTCCACGGGTGACTTGAACAATCTCGCTCGTCCCTGGCTGGTCGCCAATACTGACTTTCCCCAATCCACTCGTCCCTGGCTGGTCTTCTATGCTGACTCGTCCCAATCCACTCGTCCCAGGCTGGTCTCCCGTGCTTTCTCTGTCTTCATTGCCAACAGGTGGAAGGGCAAACTGGGTCCATGTCCCTCGCAGTTCATCCCAGTACACGCTCAGAGCATCTTCGGGAAGAGCGTTGTACCCAAGTTCCGACATAATTTCGTCAAAAGCATTGCCTGGGGTTTTAGGATGGCCGGTGAAAGAATGTTCTGTACTATGAGAATCTGCAACATCAGGATATGCATCGGTTTTCCCGATCAACAGCTGATACATTCGCTGAGGAAGAGCTACTCTTTGCTACATAGATAACTCCATGAATTCCATAAGTACTTCACACTCTGACATGGTTAGTGAACTAAAATCTGACAACTTGAAAAACACGGTGAAGGTTGTTTCGATTTAACTTTGAATATTTGCTTAGAATCGAACTTAATCGCGGAATGGTAACGAGGGCTAAATCTGGGGGGGAGGGGGTATTTATTACCAACGAGGGGACGCCGAATACGTTACTCTGATTGGCTACAAGTCATACGAATCAAATTTAAACTTTTCAATTGTCTCGCCAGGGATGCCGAGTATGATGATTGGCTGTAATTCGCGCGAATTGACTTTGAAAATAAGTTACATCATCTTCAGGGATGCAAAATACGAGACTCTGATACGCTTGAAGATTAACAGGGTGGTAAATCTTGCACTGTCTCATCAAGCCCTCCTCTCTCATCAGCCCATTTCATTTTTTATTAATTTTTCAGCACCTGTTCTCAGCAATTTTAATCTTAAGTCTTTCTTTACTCTTCATCCCGCGCGTATTCTATCTCATCAAGATTTCTAAAACTTTCTTAGCAAATATAATCCTCGCGACTCATGGACCTCCTCCCCGAAATCCTTTTGTTCACTTATGTTTACCCCCTTCTCTCTATACTGGTATGTATTGACATTTCAAGGACAACCTCTCTGCGAGGGTCATTCATAATAGACGGGTTACAGCACCCGTTCTCTGCAATTAAAAATTGCGAGTAAAAACAGCGGCGGGCAAGTCAAAAATCCTTCCTTTACTAGCCCCCCGGGCGAGTCAAAAAATTGTTCCTTTGCAAAATAAATGACGGGTACAGTGGTAAAATCCCAAAGAAAGATTAGTTTCAAGTTCGTAAAATGGTTTGGCAAGTCTTGACATTTGCTAGATTTAATGTGGTCGCGATCATTCATAAGTAAAACACGCACGCACATAAACCACATGGTAGTGGTAGTGAGTATCCAAAGGCACCACAACGTTCGCTCGCCTGCTGGTAGTCCACACACGCACACAGTACATGGCAGGGTTCGAAATTAGCGGTCGCCCGGTCGCCAAATGCGAGTGAAAACTGCAGCAGCGAGTCAAAACCCTTCCTTTACTAGCCTGCCGGGCGTGTCAAAAATTGGTTCCTTTTCACAATAAATGAGGGGGTACAGTGGTAAAATCCCAGAGAGAGATTATTTTTAATTTCGTAAAATGGTTTGGCAAGTCTTTACATTTGCTAGATTTAATCAGGGATGTGATTGGACCTTGACAAAAAAACCTGAAAATGTTCGTGCAAAGCACGAACACCGCGAGCGCACAGCGCGAAGCCACTTACGGCGTGGGGTCCGGGGCCCGCTTAAGGGCCCCGGAATTTTTTTTAAGTGCAGATGCTCTGTGGTGCTCTCTAGGCCTTTCTGGGACATCTTTATAATAAGAATATTTTGCCATTTTTGTTGTCTCTTCTTTAACTTTTTCAGTTCATTAGTATCACTATTGGTTTGTCACTAAATTTTGTCATTAAAATACACTGGTATTACTGACATTGTAGAATAAGAATAAGCAAAAAATACATTATTCCAATCAGTTGATATTGTTTTGTTCAATCCGTTAATGAATGGAACATACCACCTTTAGTGGCACCAGTCTAGAAGTTTTGCTCGTATTTTGTCACCCTTCTTTAATAAAAAAGAGGAGAAAACAAATGAAGAATAAAACACAAAGAAATATCCACAAAAAATCAAACCACACTAGACAATCATTCATAACGGACAATGGATGTGTTTTTATTTGCTATTTCATGTCAGTAAACAACACAGCAGACGAAGTCCTGTCCATTGAAAGAGTGCTCAGCACCTTTGAATCCTTCGCAAGCTCCTTTGCAAGGTCTATGACAACTGGGGCCATGGTCATGGGCAAACTATGTTCGGCCATTACTCCCAGAACCATTGCCTGAAAAATTTGAATAATTTAAGACAATTCAGTCATCATGTAAAAATGACAATACCATTGATGCACTTCGTCCAATAATATGACCTAAACTCCTTAAAAACATGCTTAAATAATGTACACAAAATACAGACCGCTTTTACGGCTTTACTTTTATTCACAAAGAGAATTGAATGGCTAATGGGAAGTGATCAAGTGAACATGCACTACTTAATTGCAAAATGTTCACGCCCTTTTAAAAAAATTGCCAGGGGTTCCCCTACGGGCGGTGAGCCCATTTTGGCTGATTCCAATTTGAATAACATGTCTTATCCAAATTAAAATCAGAGTCAAATATTTATTATAAATCATTACTAAAATGTTTGAAACTCTACAAAAAAATTAGCCTTAGTTAGTGGGAAAAAATATCGAACAGGTCAGCAAGGTCTGCAGTAATCAATTACTACACCTCGTCCTAGGGTGCTAACTCAACTGCACTATTTTATGACACAATTTTATTTTAAAACGACACATGTGTCAATGATCATGTGATATGGCCCTACACTAAGTTAACAATTTAAAAACAAATATTTATTTGAAACTTATTACATCCAATTCCAATAAAATATAAAAACAAATACATGAAACAGGATCTTACCTGGCTATTTGCAACTCTGTCTAAAAGTGGGACAGTTGTCATGGTGTTCCTGGTTTCAGCAGTAACTACGCCCGAGTCCACCACCAACTTCATGTTGTCTCGCCGTACATGCCATGCTTTTTTACATGCTTAGGATGCTTGACATTGAGAGACGAGCGATTTTTTACCGCTTGTTGCATAGTTAATGGTGTCGTTGCAATAGTTGCAAAACACCTTGCCAGCGGTCACTAATTTGCTCAAACATTCCTGAAGCTTTTGCTGATGTCCATCAACGGTGACTATCTCTTGAAGCCAATCCCAGCGGAACTTATTCTTGACTCCATTATCAATCTCTCGTACTGACGCGTCTCCATGCAACAGCACGGCCATGTTGGAAACGACAGTAAATCACAACTGCACGACGGCTGGTACCCAGAAGTTACATACTTTACAACAGTCAGTGTGTTAGCAGGGCACCCGACTGCATTCTCAACCCGCTCGCTCGGTATTTTTCTCCAAGACAGATGAGGCCACTCAGAATAGCCAACCCGCGCCCCGCGTCCATATAGGGTTTCAACAAGATTTGATATTGTGAACGAGGTTGCACACATGCGCTTGAATCATGAGTTTTGTCAAAGGAACTGCCCTAAAAATTCACAACCTCGGACCCGAACTGTAAAACTCAAACCACTTCGGTCGGCCGGGGTTGAGCGAACCACATTATGATTGTGCTAACGGTGCGTGCCTTAAAATGCATACAACAACGTCGCAAGTAAGTACATTTCGGACAATTTCGGCAAACGGACATCGCTATGAATATTTAATTAGCACATTCTACCCCCCGATTTTCTCAACGGATTCACACGATTCACGTTGGTGGTCATTTTAGGGGAAAAAAACCGGAATTCCGGAAAAAAACGGAAGAATCACATCCCTGTTTAATGTGGCCGCGATCGCGATCGTTCATAAGTGAAACACGCACGCACGCACATAACCACATGGTAATGGTAGCGAGTATCCACAGGCCCCACAACGTTCGCTCGCCCACCTGTAGTCCACGCACGCACACAGCACATGGTGTATTGTACAGTACAACAGCAGGTCCAAAGTCCATCCTAACCAACATTCTGCACGCTGTGATTGGCCCGTTAAAAAATACATTCATAAGAAAGCTTGGCTAGCCTCCAACTCTGTACACGTTCACAGGTCAGTAAAGAGTTGCTGCACAATGTGGCGCACGCCCGCGGATTCTGTACTATACACAGCATTGGGTTAAGGCTATTCCAGCATCGACAACTTTGCTGATAGAGGGCGTTGCAGGGCAAAGTTCATTGCTTTTTTTCTCAGGGATGCCAGTGACTCTTCCCTTCAGAGCCTGAAAAAATTTCGCTGCGAAGGAAAGGGGACCACCACCCCCCCCCCCACCCCCCGCTCAGACCAAAAAACAATAAAAAAAACATAACGGCGATTTTTTTTTTTTAAACATAAAGAAAAAGAAAATTCTGACCCCCCCCCCCTGCAAAAATGCCTGGATCCGCCCTGTCTAATGTGTAGGGGCCTATGTACACACTGATTTCATGGTTTATCTCATAATGGTTAAAAGAAAAAGAAAAAACAGTCTTATAACTTGACATTTACATAGGCCTACCATTTTTTTTTTTTTAATAAAATAAAATAAATACGATTTTTTTTTTTTTTGCGCTGATCATTTTTTTTTTTAATGCGGAAATCCGCGGAAACGCGGAAAGAGTTGCATGCCTGACTCTTCAACATCCATAATGACTCAATGGTAACGCCAAAAACTCAGTCGGTATGTCTCAATGGTAACGCCAATCGTCCGCGAAACAAAATTCTCAGAGCGATTTCACGTACGGTCCAAAGACCGTGTATGGATGTACACACAAAATACATCGATACATACCATACGGCACCACGCACACATTCGACAGAAAAGTATAGTCTTCGCTCGATACTTCCGGCATTTACAATACATGTACAAACGCTTGAGGGCGCTTTCAAAACATATTATCATTAAACACGAGTCGCTCCAAACGAGCGCCGGAAATTTGTTTTCAATAAAATATATTTTTTCCGGCCAGATGAAATACGGAGCGCCGGAAAAATTTGGGGAAAATTTTAAAAAGCCGGAATTCCGGCAATAGCCGGAAAACTGGCATCCCTGTTTTCTCCATCGTGCGTCGTCGATCGAACGTTAACATGAAGATTTCATTGCAAAAGAAGTTCTATAAAACCGATTCTCAAATCACAAATCCATGAAAATGGTTGTTGATGAAAAAAGGATTATTAATGGAAGAAATTAGGGGATAAGAAAACCAAAAGAAGTCCAAAAACGCAAATTTCCGTGTGTGTGTGTGTGTGTGGGTTTTTTTTTTTTTTTAATGCTACGAAAATTGTGTGCATCAATACATACGGGAGTGAAAAAACTTGCGGGCGACCCAAAATTTTGGTTGACTCGTCCGGCGGGCGAGTGACAAAAAAAGTTAAGGGAAACCCCTGTACACGTACCCGAGTTGAGTAAAGAATTGCTGCACAATATGACGCATGCCCGCGGATTCTGTACTATACACAGCATTGGGCTAAGGCTACTTAAGCATCGATAACTTTTGCCGATTGAGGGCGATGCAGGGCAAAGTTCTTTCTTTTCTTTTTTTCTCAATCGTGCGTCGTCGATCGATCGTTGAAATGAGGATTTTATAAAACCGATTCTCAAATCACAAATCCATGAAAATGGTTGTTGATGAAAAAAGGATTATTAAGGGCAGAAATTAGGGGATAAGATTTGTGTCCAAAAACGCAAATTTCCGTGTGTGTGTGTGGGTACACACCATTGTGGGGACTTTTACACAATGGAACAAAGGTCCCCACAACGTTTTTCTTTGTTAAACCGGTCCCCACAAGGTAATTCTTTAGAAAAGGGAATAATAGAACAACAATAGCAAGTCCCCACAGCTCTGCGTGCAAAAGACTGTGTGTGTGTGTGTGTGTTTTGTGGGGTTTTTTATGCTACAAAAATTGTGTGCATCAATACATGATGTGGGCTAGTAAAAAAACTTGCGGGCGACCCAAAAGTTTGGTTGACTCGTCCGGCGGGCGCGTGAAAAAAAAAAAGTTAAGGGAAACCCCTGGTACCCACCATTACTATGCTAATTTCAATCCTTTAATCCTATTGGTTTGTGCATAATGCATAAAACGAAAAACAAATTGTCCCAACACACTACTAACTTGCCTTGTGGGCTACTAAAACTGTGCAACCTACTTGTTTAAAATGCTAATTTCTTCCTTTCTAGATGTGAATAAATTTGTTTAATGTGTCAATTTATTTTTGAGTGTGTGAATGTAACTTCTTTTGACCATTAATCTGGGTGTGATTGCTACCATTAATACATCAGAAAGATACATTTATAACAGAACATGTTTAAAATCTGGGCTACTAAAAATTCCTGGGGACAATAAAATGCAATTTACTTGCCCAGTGGGTAACTTTATGGAACGCATTAAGCGCAAGGCATGAATGGACTATTAGCCAGTTTGTCTGCTGCCACCTACATGTAGTATACCATATACATACCTTTGTCATCGATGGCGCCAACATTCAGGGCATCCAGGAAGCTAGAAAGAGTTGCCATGGGGAAATGAAGACATAAGAACGTCAGCTGAGATCTCCTGACATTCAATGGTACCGCAGAGCTGCTATCTAGCAGTCTTAAAACTTCCTTTCTAACTGTGTAAGGCTTCCAAGCAATCTGTGGTAGATAATTCAACAAGACAGAAAATGTATCAAGCACACATTACCCTTATCATTTACAAAAAGCATATATAAAATTTCAGGACGGCCAATGTATCTCTTTCCAGAAAAACTAGGGCAAAGTGACTTCTATGAAAATGTTCTGAAATCAGAGAAATTCTTTTAAATCACAGGCCCTGATGACTGAAGTGAAACTCAAAAGCATTGACTTACGTTTACTTGTCCTTCCCAAACAGCAAGTTTGTGTTGGTATAGCTGCCAGTATTGCTGCAGTAGAGGATTCATGCTATCATTCAACTTTGTCTTGACTTCTGGCTTTTTATCTTTCTCTTCATACAGAGACTCCAGAACTTGACTAGCTGCAGGTCTGTGGTTATCATCAGCACCCTTAAAGATCAAATACATTATTGATTATACATCAAGCGTACCAACCAAGTCTCTAATGCCACCATCTACACTATGACTAACTTAAACTCTCTTGTGGAGCGTGTAAATACTCGGCAGCTCAAGTTCCTTGGGTACATACTCCGATTACCAGACGATGAACTTGTCAAGATATACGCCCTATATACACCAACCTAGGGGGAAAGGAGACCAGGCAGGCAACGCATATCATTTCTAACATTACTGTTCAACGCCTGCTTGGAGATGGTGAAGGTATGCTGCAACCAGACTAAATCCCAACACTTGCCCAAGATCGTCGTAGTTGGAGGAATCTTGTAGTAGCCGGCTCAACAGCCGAAGGATGATGATTGGTTATAACAATTCAAAAGTCTTTTCATTGTTTTCTCTTTGTACATTATTTGGGTTTTTTCCCCAATCATTTTGAATATCCTTCTCCCGTGCTTTTCAGAGCTCCGTTTTGTATAGCTGGTTGTTGCAGTATGGAGCTATGACAAAGCAAACTCCCACACATGACATAAAAGCCTTGTCTTTTTTACGCACGCCGTCAACAGCAGAAGTGTTTCTAGTTTTTAAAAACCTTGAGGTTGGGGCCTAATTTTTTTAACGATAATTACGAAAAATTCAGAAGTGTTCAAATATCTAAATTACATTTAGATGATAAACAAACACATTATAAACAAGTTTAAATAGCATTCCCGTTAAATACATTTTTGCTCAAGTACCCGTTTAATGTATGACATTATCAATACTGAGCACTTACTCCAACAAATGTTGCTGTTAGTTCTTTTCTCACACTTTGACACAAGATGTTATGCATCAATTGACTTCAGAAATGAACTGTCCCTTTTAAATTGTTTGGCACATTACTGTTTTTCTCTGGCAGAGAAGATGCCAAACAAAAAAATAGACTTCTGCTTAGATTTAGTAAAAGTGTTATCAGGAAATAAGTTTAACTGACCTGCATTAACGCGACCATAAGACTAGGATTCTGAAAACTTTCTCCCGCAATGGCTTGTCCTTCACTCCCTTCCATTAATTCATTACTCTTGCCTGAGAAGTTGCTATAGGCACCCTGTATTGCTGTCTGAGTAGCCAGTCTATCCTCATTGAACTCACGAAGGGTTGAGATGGCCTCGGAGTGGCTGATGTTAGTTGACAGTGACTGGACATTGGACATCTAAAAATATATAAGTCAATATTTAGCCTTTCAGAATGATTCTTAAAACTATTTTTATACTCTCTACTAAAGAGAAATTTCATTGGTCAGCGTTCTCCCTACACAGTGGTCATCTGGCCAAATGCCAGTTAAAACACCTGAACACCAGTCAAAATTCACTCCAAGTGGTCCGGCTGGCTAGATCAATATGAAAAGCATCTCTATTTAATTTGAAATATGGACAAGTGAACAATCTGGTGGACTAGTGAAATGACAAGCTGACTGGTCCTGCTGGCTAGTCACTGAAAAAGTTGAGGGCAAACCCTCATGATGCCTAACAAAGGGAACACTTTGATATAGACCTTATGCACATGACGTCATTTCAGTAGGGCGCCCTCGCCTAGAGGTAAAAAGAAGGTTGTTCATTAGCCAATCCTGTGCGTCGCGTGTGCAAATCTGTGCGTTCTGATTATTTCGTCACCGTTTTACCTCTAAGACGGCGGCTGGATGACGTCAATACGTAAGGTCTATTCTCATCCAAAAGGAAACTTTGCTTAGTATCTCGTTTAAGAAGGTTTGAATGCTGGGTTGGATCAGCATGAAGCTTTCAATAAACCCAATTAATATTTCTTTCAATCAATTGAATAAACAAGTGTCACGGTGTCCTACCTGAAGAAGCCAGATCCCATTTGAAGTCCACACACCCAACCTGGGTATTGTTCCCACTATACTAAACAGCTGCACATCTTGGTTTGTCGACATTGCTGATACATTCAATTCTTGTAAGAGATCTCCAGTTTTCTTGCTGAATAGTCTATTTTTGTTAAACAAAAGTAAGCAAGATATTTGGTCTTAGAAAAAAAGTAGGAACATGTTAATCAAGTACGAGGCTGACCTACTACATTGTACATACGTGTACAGTGTAAACTCTAATAATAAACTTTTCAGGCCTCATTAATAACAGTTGGTCTGGTTTTCCCAAGATAAAAACAAATCAGAAAACAAACTAAAGTAGGAAGAATATCATGCCTACAAAAGATACATGAATAAAGGTATTTATTGTTTTTTTGTCATGTTTGTAGTTTAGATTAAATGTTAATCCGCAGATTTTCATTAAACACACTACAAACAACAGTGATGGATTTTGCCAGGTTCACAAACACATGTCAAGAATACTGTTGAGTAGTTGACCTTGGTTCTTAGATGTCATTAGGCTTAAAACAATGCATGGACAGGCACTATTAGACTTACTTGTAAAATCCACATGTCCATTATGCGTTGTGTGTAATGCATAGTACGCTATCCTTTAAACTTAAAACACAACGCACATCATTTTGAAGGATAACGCAGTACTCAATACAGATACATAGAATCGTGTGCGTTGCTTGACGTGTGGTTATATTTTTAGGCATTGCGCACTATGCATTACCCACAACCAGGATGGACACACAGATTTCCCGCCTTATGCTGGTAAAAACAAGTCAAGGCTAGTAAATGTTGTAAGAGCTTCATTGATGTTCAGTGGTACAAACAGGAACCAATCATATCAAGACTAAAATTATATTGGTTTGAGTTTATAAACTACATTGACACTTTCACATGTTCATCGCATGATATAAATTACTACTATGGTGTACATGTACGTGTAATTCAAATAAAAAACTGAAAGCTTCCTTATTGACCCAATTCACCTGGCGTCATCAGTTGTTAAATCTTGCCAGCACACTTTTGTGAGTCAGATTCACTGTGTGTTACTGCGTAGTGCACATTTTCTGACAACACATAAAAGTTTGATGGTCACAAATTGACAAGCCTTTTTACTCCCACAGTGGCAGATATGGGCTGACAGTAGCCAGTCGACAGAACAGAACAGAATGGGTCGACAGAATGGGTCGACAGAATGGGTCAACAGAATGGGTAGACAGAATGGGTCGACAGAATGGATCGACAGAATGGGTCGACAGAATGGATCGACAGAATGGATCGACAGAATGGGTCGACAGAATGGGTCGACAGAATGGGTCGACAGAATGGGTCGACAGAATGGATCGACAGAATGGGTCGACAGAATGGGTCGACAGAATGGGTAGACAGAATGGGTCGACAGAATGGGTCGACAGAATGGGTCGACAGAATGGGTCAACAGAATGGGTAGACAGAATGGGTCGACAGAATGGATCGACAGAATGGGTCGACAGAATTTGTCAATAGAATAAGTCACAAATGGTTGTGAGGTATTGAAATTCTTTTATTTGAATCCTAAAATCGATCCTGGACATAAAACAAGAAACAACTTCCTGGAACAAGAGGATGAAGATCAAATTTTAGGAGTACACCATACCTGATCACATGATCCTTGAAGATAGCACCCAGAGTGTGTCTATACGCAAACCAATCTGAACCTTGTGCTACATCAATACAATCAGGCAGCTTGAAAGCATTCAAACACTCTGAAATCAATAAAATTGTCAACAACTACGTAAATAATGTGCCCACTCACTCTGCAGTCAAGGTCAGTTTCTGCCTGGCCATGTGCGGGTACATCATGTTTTGCCAAAACTTGGATTACGAGTAATGTCAGATTGCTTTTGGATACAAATCTTCAATATGACATCACAAGCTCAAACAGCGCCCTCACTGAGGTCAATGAAGACTTATTGGTTGAGAGATGTGCATGGGGCATGTGTTTGACCTCAGCGATGGCGGCATTGTATGGGGTCTGTAATATGACCTTTGAAATCACTCCTCAAAAATGTAAGCAAACCAAGCACTGTGCGCATACCCAAGGGAAGATTCTGAGAGAAGGCAGTTTACATGTCCACACAAACAAAGGGCATGTGCATTACTGCTAAAGTTACATACTTGCAAGTACATACATGTTGCATTCTTACTGTCTCAACCAGTTAAGCAGAATCAACAAATTCAGTTAACACAAACTGGCCAAATGCCAACAGGATTTAGAGGTGAACTCAATCCAACTGAAACAAGTGAAGTCTAACTCCTAGATGATAATGGTTTAGGGTGTATGCTCAACAGAGATCCAGAGTTTGTCCTACCTTCAGCTCCACTTAGAGTGTGTACACAGCCATTACTAGACAGGAGAAACAACACACCAGTAGACAGATGGCTAGCTCTAGCAATGACATCTAGGTTTGGGTGTGACGCTGTCTGTATCCAAACAATAGATATCAATAAGAGATTAATACACTAATCTGATTTAAAGGATTAATCAGATTGATGACGATTTTACCTTCAGATGGTGCCAACCACAGACAAACAAATCCCATCTTCTTTAAACCTGGCAGCGTCCCAGACCAATTAAATTAGCTCAATTTATAGACTGTAGTAACAGGGCCAATTAAATTAGTCATTTTTATAACACACTCGTATTGGTTACAACACACCATATGATGTTAAAATGGCCTTTGGTGAAAGTTCAAGTTGTGACTAAACTAAAGTTTGGGAAGTCAGCTTTGAACTTGTGTATATCTTGACGTGGTAATTGTTTCTACAACTTTTATCTCCAATTTCTTTTCTGAAAAGTAGTCATTTAATGTACAGCTTAAAAGGCACATTTAATACAGGGCACTGCACAGTTAAAAGAAGGATAAAGGAATGGTAGTAATTTTGTAACATCATGTACAGACCAATCCGTTTATGCAGGTGCTTTACACCTCACTGCCATTACTCCGTTGCTTTGTAATATAAAACCTTACATTGTCAGTATAGTACCCCAGCAATGGCGGCACGGCATGCAGCACTTGCGTGTACGGATTGGTCTTGTCTCTATTTATCAATTGATGTGATGACACAAGGTTTACATACTGTACACTTAAATGTCGCACTCTGAATGTATGTAACCAGTTCTTCCCTCCTGCAGAGCATGGTTTCAGTTTAGGGATTGTATAATAATTCTCAAGAATTCATGAAGGTTCATTGCGCGAATGTTAATCGATGCAATATGGTCATAAATCATTTGGGTCAAAAAGTTCAATACATTGCTGGATGCAACAAGGCTGTATTGCACTCACTACTTGCAATGATGTCTTACTTTTTCATTCTACCTTGATTCAATGACACAATGAACTTATTATTGAAGTTGATTTCCATGATATACAACAGAATGCTTACCTGTACCCAAATATGCCTGAGTTTGGAGGCAGCTGACTTGAAGTCAACTACCGTGTCGGCTCTTTCTTCGGATAAACATCGCCCTCTGCTGAGGATGTTAGTGTTGAGTTGGTTCTTCAGTCTGTAGGAATCCGAATGCCAGGTGAAGTAAAGCCCCTTCGGACAAGGATCACTAGAAATTGAAACGTTGGTCAAAGTGATTTGTCAAAGATGTTATGAACAATTTGTTGATCAAGATGGATGCGGGGTGTTGATGAACAATTTGTTGATCAAGATGGATGCGGGGTGTTGATGAACAATTTGTTGATCAAGATGGATGCGGGGTGTTGATGAACAATTTGTTGATCAAGATGGATGCGGGGTGTTGATGAACAATTTGTTGATCAAGATGGATGCGGGGTGTTCATGAACAATTTGTTGATCAAGATGGATGCGGGGTGTTCATGAACAATTTGTTGATCAAGATGGATGCGGGGTGTTGATGAACAATTTGTTGATCAAGATGGATGCGGGGTGTTGATGAACAATTTGTTGATCAAGATGGATGCGGGGTGTTCATGAACAATTTGTTGATCAAGATGGATGCGGGGTGTTGATGAACAATTTGTTGATCAAGATGGATGTGGGGTGTTGAACAATTTGTTGATCAAGATGGATGTGGGTTGTTGATGAACAATTCCTAGCACTATATGCGCCACCTTTAAACAGTGTTAAAGGTAGGGTCATACTTTGGTACTGAACCCAAAAACAATTGTGTAATTTTTATCCCCAAAATTACTTGTTATAAAGATGATAATGGGAGTAAGCAACCTGCAAAACAAATTTGTCTGAAATGCCCCCTTTCATTAGAAATCAATAAAAGTGGGTTGAAAAATGTGAATCTCCATAACTCTCCTCAAGGCGAGTTTTTTAGATTTCTGTGGAGGCCGTTTGTGAATGCTGTAGCAGGAGAAGCCCATAGCGACCTGCATCACCTCGCTTAACGTACATGGGTTCAATGTTCTTGATAAAAATGCAAAAATTAGTTAATGGCCTGACATTTTGACCCTAGCGGAGTCTTTTTCGAAGGCTAAATGACAACACAACACACATTAAACAAGTGGAACAGAAGCAGTCAAGTGGAAATACATGAATAGAGATAGAGAGAGAGAGAGAGAGGCAGAAAACACACAATGAATAAGGAGACGAGAGGGGGGTGGGAGAGTTGGCGGGAAGGGGATGGTGAAAGTGCTGAGAGTTTCCTGAGATTTTGAGTTGTGGATTGCACAATGTGTGAGATGTGTTTTTGAATAAAGATATTGGAATCAAGTATAGCCTCTTAGATAACAGGCATGTTTGACAAGCAATGCTCAGGTCACCAATAGCTGCTTTGACTAAATCAGTAAAAAAACACATTCCATTAACATACCATAAATTCTTTTCAATTGAGAAGGTGGAAACAACAGTTTACGTTCTGTCAGAGATTCCGTGCTCAAATATAAATTTTGATTCCTGCAATCCAACTAGGCAATCTTAGTTATTTATAGAGTCTATAAATGCCTTTCCTTTGACTCTCTAAGTTTTTCATGAAAAAAATGTTTTTCTTGAGGAGTAGCGCTCAAATTTACAATGAGGTTTTGGACTGAAACTTATTAATCTTTATGTCAAATAAAACCAATTTTATATTTTACCTTTAAAGTTATTCATTTTAAACCGTTTTTCAAACATTAACGACATTGGGTTTATCTGATCCATGACATACCTTGGCCAAATACTGACTGCTAGTGGTGAACAATAGAGGGCGCAATTTGGACAATTCTGGAGTAAGGTTGTTGCAGGTCCTACACTGTATTTCACATTAGTTGTTTCTGAAAAGCAATTGAAAACTCTTATTTACTTTATATAAGTTTGCTAATTTAACATAATCAAACATAAGGTCAACTAAGTTATACTGGTACTTTGAATTCTAATAAACTATTCCTTACCAAATGTTATGGTTCTTGTGCACACGTTGTAATGGCAGCCATCTTGAATCCCATTGGATTGACCTTCGACCCATATGACTCTTCCCCTTCCCTCATCTACAGTGATAGTGTGTAATGTTGCTTTCTGTGATGTGCAGAGGTTAATGTTACCAAGATGAACCCATCCACCGGTGTCAGAGTACAACCACACTTTCAACACTCCATTGCTGTGAGCCTGTAAAGGATTTTCAAAATACAACTAATGTCTTGATTTATGTCCAATATTTCACTAACCTCTTAAATACAGCCTTGGAACTTCACAAAAACCTCAACTAGACTGAAGTTCTTCAGGCTTTAAAAAAGAGCAGTGTTATGGAAATAGTGTGTAAGACCCTTACATGTATTACCATGGGAATCTGTCTGTTCATTTAACTAAGAACTATGAAAATAAGAAGATTGTTTAAATTTTTAGCATGACTGACCAGCATGTATTAACAATCTATCACTTTTTACCGTACAATAAAAGAGAATGTAATACCAGCAGATGTTACACAAATCCGTAAGCCATAGGCCCTACATCCGTTTCATCATGCTATTAATTAGTCATGTCAAAATGCACTTTAGTATAAACCTACTGGTACCAATACTTCATACAGGCTAAAACACCATTCTAAAGTTTGTCAAGGTTTCCCTAAAACGATGGTATTTGTAGTGAAATCATTTTACAGAATTGTCCTATTCCAATAACAGCCTCAAAAATACAGCAAAGGTCAGTAGTTATTAGGGAAAAAACCTGAATCTGAATTAATGCAAAAACAGTTTGAGGCAAGAACTTCTCGGGTATTTCTAATAAAAATAAGTTCTGAATAGTTTAGTGCAATGAATGGTATTGTAGTGCTCAAAACGCAGCCTGGTTTCATAGTATACCTCCTACATACGCTGGTACCACAGAATGCCACAAAGTACCCTACCTTCTAGGCTAGCATTGAGTGCATGGGTTTCTCAGGCATATTTGGCACTTGGAAAAAAGTAGGATATTTTTTCTAAGACAAGGGCTGACCTACATGTACTTGGTCATAATGGTGTAGGGCTTTACAGACCTTTCAGGCTATTTAATCACAGTTTTTAGAATATTTCCCCCGAAAAACAAAAAAAAACAGAAATCAGACTAAAGTAGGAAGAAAATCCTGCCTGGTTGTATAGCTGGTATTATCAGGAAACCCCATGGCTTGGCTTGTGTACTGTGGACTTAGTCTCCACAGTTTCCAGTGGAGTTTTGTGGCACTGGCCAGAGTCTTCCGTGGAATTTGGGGGCACAGGCTAGTTGGGTAGGAGAGTGTACAGATAGTATGGGGGTTAACAAGGCTGTTTCTTTCATAACAATCCAGAAATGTACAATGTATGTATGAAAAGAATATGACAGTACAATTTACGATCACACTGCACTCAAAACATTCAACAAATGAGCGATTAATTAAATGAGACCCATTTACTGTAAGGGTCAAGATGCTGTGGGTCGATTTGCACTGTTTGCATCATTGAATGGAACCAATTTACTGGCAAAAGAGTACAAGGTTATGATGCATGATGAAAAATGTTGATAAGTTGTAATCTAGAGTCTTTAAGAGAAATAATTCCAACAAATACTGTTCAAGCCAAGAAGTTAATTTTCAAATAAGCCTGTTTTTCACTAAACAGTTATCACCGATTTAGATGACATCTTCAATGGCCCATTGGCATGGTTTGAGGATTGAAAACCAGAGAATGGGAATGAGTTTATGCTTCCAAAATACAATCATGTATTTTCCCTTCAAAAGACACTTACAATGTAAACCGGTGCAGTCTTTTTCTTCAATGCACACACATCAATTATTTCTGATGTAGCTTGGTGAACGGTTAAAACTCTCTTATCATTGGGCACCTGTGGGTATTCAAACAAACCAACACAAAATAAACTTAATGGACACAAAATTCCAAATTACCCCAGACACCCAGACAGCATTCAACATTTTGCCAATGCTTTCACGGAGAGGAGGCGTGTCGAAAATCATGCCTTTTTTGGGGGGGGGAATCTTTTTCTTTCTTTTTTTCACATACAATGATTAAAATATAATACACGTACTTTACAATCCTGAACCATTCCCAAGGCAAAAAAGTTGCTTATTGGTAAATTTCATTAATTATGAAAAAGATGGGCATCCCAAGAATATATGCTGTTTATGTTATCACAAAGGGACGGGTATTCCTAAACATGTGCAAAATGAATTGTACCCAAATGGACGGGCATGTAGGTCAAGTCAACTTTGAGTTTTCACAAAGGGACGACGGGCATGTCAGCGTGCGCATGATCATGTGACATGCACCCCATCACTGTAAAACATACACGATGAATGTGTGCACAAGTAGGTCATAATATTTTTAATTTTCACTAAGTGACGGCATGTTGACCAATTATTGTGTAAATTCATAAGCGTTTTTGGTATTTAAACTGCAAAAGAAAGTTATGATAACTGCATGGTTTTCAGTTTCAAAAACATATTTTCAAACACATATTTCAAAATGATCTTTGAATGCATTTTGACATGCTGTATTGTTCCCTTCTCTGATTTATTCTGTTACATTTTGTCACATTTTAGATTGTACCTTGCCTTGCTGAATTGTATTGCATTGAATTACATTGTATTACATTGAATTACATTGTATTACAATGTACTACATTGCTTCCCATTCCTAAAATAGGAAACTCATTGTGCTGGACTAAGATACATGTGAGGCCCAAGGCACATTCTATAAAATGTACAGCAATTTGCAACAGTACAGTATGTCATTTTTCAAATTTTGTTTTCTCACAGCCCAATAGGTTTTACCCTGACCACAAGAAATTCCAAAATGTTTCTGTGCTCGCCAGCTGGATTAACTTAAGTTTCTTACATTTACAGAGGTGTCAACAGCCTGCTTTGGGGAACAGAATCTCAGAAAATTATTTGCTGGAGAGCTAAATAACATCAGTATCAGCGCAACCTACTTTCAAGAAAATTGCACAATTAGTGTTTCAATTTACAATAGGGTCATGTACAAAATTTAGTTAATCAGTCAATTTCACAAATTGACTAAATGAGTAGGACGTTTAAAAATAATAACTGATGGGTCTATAAAAACAGACAAAAAACTGTTGCATCACTTCAAAATATCATATTTGACCTCATTTGACCTTTGTGAACTTGACATTCAAAATGAAAGGTGGCATCCACCCTTTATTTTATTCCCTATTCTATGAACTATTGATCTAGAACTGTAGAATGGTTGCCTGAAGTTTTTTTTAAAAATGCATACTGCCTCTGTACCTAGCACGTCAAGAAACATGATGATTGTTGGGACAATCATGCTTAGGGCTAAGGAACAATTTCATGGTAATATTACTGTCATTATTCTCATATTTACCTTTTGATTGACAGGTGCCGTGTCAAATGCTTTCATTGCATATCCATTGTTGAGAGACAGGAACAGGTGTCCTGTGCTTGCCCATACCGAGTGGACTTCATCATTTGGAGCAACACTGGAGAATAAGTCATCTAAATCCTAGGTGTACAACAATGGAAAATTATCAGAAATGAAAACTGTTGAGTACAATGATAACAGGTAGCAGAAATATGGTTTTCCAGCCTAAAATGATGAAAATATTAGCCTCCAAGAATGACTATGCTAGGGCCCAAACGCCAGGACATTAAACTTTTGTTATTTTCAATATAAAAAGTCAAAATATTAGTTAGCAATACACCTTTACTCATTGATTCATCTAGCCAGTCATTCAGCTGGCCATTGAATGGCCTGGGAAAGTTTTCGGATGGCTTCAGGTGACCTTAGGCTCGTTCAGCACAGGTCAGGATGAGGTCAAGGTTCACACATTGCTTCATGCACAGGAACCATGTAAAAAAGACTCCTTGCATATGATGCCATAAACTCAAACAACAGAGCCATTGGAATGTTTGTCAGAAGTTGGTTTCATGCGCCTACCAGCTACCTTAAATTCATTCATTTTCTGTGTGTTCATGCATAATGCTTGGTATGCGCGGATGTAACAAGCACTATCTCTCTTTGCCAAAAAAAAACACAAAAACAATACGCCCACAAAGAAAACAGTTGATTCAATAATTTCTGCACAACAAGCACAGTACATACAGAACTTTTACACAATATGCTTGCTTGGGGCCATTTCTTCGCTACATTAGTTCACAAAGCCAGTCTTTTACATGTTAATACAGTAGTACATCCCCCATTTGACCAGTCTTTGACCAATCAGAGTGCGTAAACTCTCTTTGTTCAGTTAACTGCATCTGCATGGCTGTGATCGCTACTATTAATATCATAAATCAGAAGATAATTTTTTGACAAAACATGTTTAAAATCTGGGCTACTCAAATTTCCAGGGGGCAAGTAAAACGCAGTTTACTAGCCCAGTGGGCTACATGTACTTTACAAAAAGCCTACTGTAAGAGCAACAGCAGGGCCAGAGTACGAGATACTCCGCCCTATGTAAAAGTAAAGATTTTCTCCCATAATGAATAAAGAATCGAAACATGGCAACTAAATTTTCCTTTTTTTAATCTGCAAAATTTCTATTTTATTGAATAATCTTAATTTGTAACAATTTACGTTAAAAGACCCCTGTAAGGATAATGTCACGGTTTGTTTACTGAATTTCTTAACTCCTGTAACTGGCTAGTGCATTTCTGACCGTTGAGCATAGAGACAAAGGTTTCCCTTTCTTTCTTCTGCAAAGTAGTAAACAAACTGTGATGTCATCAAGTACTAAGGTCTGTTACATGTAGGTTGCTTGGAGAACATAAAATTTAACTTAACTTCAAGTAATTAAAAAAATCACTATTTGCTATACTTTACATAAAGAGATTACATACATGTAATTATTCAAATCAAGAAAGTCTGTAAAAACTTACATTTTCAAAAGTGATTGTACATGTATTTCATTACCAGTTGTGCCTTTTAAGCAGCACTCATTCAATGCAACTACATGTACAATGTAGGTAAGATATGTCCCAGTGACTTATCATTAAGGTCTACGTATCAGGGTTCTCCCCCTGTAGGTTTTTTCAAAACTGTGTGACATTCTGGACCAACACTTCTTGATGTTTGGCCAAAGCATGCTAAATTGTAACAAAATCGTCAGAATGTTTTCTACTTGGTGTTTATCTTGGTTTTCAAAGCCCTACTGTGCAATCTGGGGCATTCTTTACGGTTTTCCATTTAATTATTTATTTTGATTTTCTTGCGTATCGGTTGAAATTTGCGCGTAAAAGCAGTTCGCGCCTATCAGCCTGATACGCTAGCTTGTACATAGGGAGAACCCTGTTTATGTCAAATGATTACTACTTAAACCATAGTACACCTCTCTCTGTACTACTGCAGACTTTGTAGAATTCATTTCTGCTACATTTGAATACTGTACACTTGGTTTTTTTTCTCTTTTAATGTTACCTAATCTTGCTAAATTGAACTACACCTATTACATAAATGAACTAGCAAAAAAGAAAGCTATGTTGTACAGCTGAGGGTTCATTGACTTTTTCTCAATCGTGCGTCGTTGATCGATCGTTAACACGAAGATTTCATTGCAAAGGAAGTTCTATAAAACCGATTCTCAAATCACAAATCCATGAAAATGGCTGTTGATTAAAAAAGGATTACTGAGGGCAGAAATTAGGGGATAAGATAGTCCAAAAACGCAAATTTCCGTGTGTGTGGTTTTTTTTTTTTTTTTTTTTTTTTTTTGATGCTACGAAAATTGTGTGCATCAATACATACGGGCGAGTGAAAAAACTTGCGGGCGACCCAAGATCTTGGTTGACTCGTCCGGCGGGCGAGTGAAAAAAAAAGTTAAGGGAAACCCCTGCTATCTATGTGAGGACTTTCCTTTGTACATGTACATGTACAAATATACACGGATAAATGTACAGCGAACATGTATACATACATGTACCAGAACTTCATTTGTAACATTGTACATGTATCTGTACATACAGTACTGTACATGTCTGACATGTCTGATGTGGATTTTTATACAGTGGGTCAGTGCATGTACACGTATGTATTTTCACATGTATTTTACATGTATACTGTAGATCTACTATTTTAAGTAAGCAAAAGTATGTAATTTATTGTCATAGGTTCTTGCAGGAACCATATCCTCCTACTATCTGTTAAATTGTGGAGCATACATGTAAGTATGTGAGTTGCCACTCAAACCCATTTTACAACATTCACTGACCATGCATGGGTGTGTACACTGATCCAAATAGTGTGTGCAAAGCTATGCTGTTAAACTATTATACAAGGGTACAAACAAAATATGAACAATGTACGTTGTATGTGTACACTGTATCCGCAACACCCACCACATCATTTAAATAGCAGCAAGTTTGACCTTAAACTCCTCCATTTATCAAGTTTCACTCCCCTAACACCAAAGTCCAACATGGTCGATCACATAATAATACAGTGGTATTGATTGAATATTTCGAGTAAATAACAGCTTGCAATGCCAATTTCCCTTGCAAATCTATTACAGAAAACTGTAAAGTGAGGAACAATTTTTTCTTTTTGAAGAAAATGACCTAATAGTTAATTACTTGTCACTATCCAGAGTCAATTCCATTGTAAAAATGATAAGTCCAGTTTCTTAGATCCATTACACATCTGAATGGAATGCTACACCAATGCCACCAATGCTTGTTTCCCATAGATCAAATCCTAGCTCAGCCACATCTTCCTTCACTTGTATCACAGCGTCTGGCAGGGTGTCTGGCCTAATGAGGGTCAGGGTACATCCACCCCCACCTGCACCTGTTAGTTTTGAGTGGAGGCCGTGTTTCAAGGTCAGGTTACAAAGCTTTTCCAGAGAGGGATGCGATACCCCAAGGATTTCAAGAAACTTTTGATTCATGTCAATCAACTCTTCCAGCGAGGAGTAGGGTGATTGGTCAGGCTGAATCACACCCTGCTCCTTGGTTGAATGAGATTCAACATCCTGGGTGCTAGTTTGTTCAAGGCCTACTTCCTTTGAGGTTTTGTCAATCACGAGACTTTCAAGTACCAACTGACATTTCTGGGCAGTTTCTTCCATCGAATCAAACACAGGAGCAATGATTGCTGGGTACTTGTCATACTTTACTCTGACGCCGGCAACAAGAACTTTGGTACTGCGTGGGATCTTTGTGTTTATTAAAAGGATTCGAAGGAGAGGTACGTTCTCCAGTGATTTGATTTGTTTTCCTTGGTAACGAAGAGCGCCACCGTATGTACTAACAGCGTTATCAATACCAGAAGGATTTCCATGGATGATTCGTTCTGCTTCAAACGCCCACTGATTAATAAGATCCAGGTCTTCCATCTTCCATGAACATAAATCGCTTCCTTCAACAGGAATGACGATACGAGCTTGTGTCAAAAAAGCTGCTGATAAACACACTGAGAAAGCAGCCGATGAACCCAACCCAGCACCTGTTGGAAGATCGGAGGTTATATGGACCTCAATAGCAGGGAAGCTGGTCACATTTTGGGATCCAAAAATGGATACATACAGATACAACACAGCCAGAACGGCAAGATCCTTTGTACTGTCATCTTCAGAGATCTTTGTGAACTCTTTCAATTTACCAAATTGTGAGACAGTCGGTGGACCAATATCAAGACGTGCTTCTCCTTTAAGAAATTCAACAAACATCTTATTCAGGTCATCTAACCTCCATTTTCGCTCCAATCCGATGTCTGGCAAGAAAAAGGAGGCAGTGTCTTTGATGTTTGCTTGTGACAACTTCAAGCGTGTTCTCAAGTTAAGGCTAGATGCCAGTGCTGTTTTCCCATAGACAACTGCATGCTCCCCATGCAGAATGACCTTACCAGGTGCAGAAACACAGAATGGACGATTCATCCTTGCTGTCCCAGACTCAGGTTGGAGTTGTTATCCGACAGTTACTATTGTAACAAGAAAAGGAACGATAAAACCAAGACTGATGTGGGCTGATTAATTACTTTGTGATGTTATATTACAAAAATGTAAGTGACTGCAACACCTTCACTGAAGACACTACACAAAAGTAAGTCACGTACTGTACTGGACATGTGTACTGAGTGTCTAACAGATGAGCTTGTTACAAAGTAACATGTAGACTTTATTTGTACCAGCAAAATAAAAAATCTGATTTGTTCCTGGTACAGTGCCTCAGAGCAAACTGTCCAATAATATACTCCACAAACTGTAACATGTACACAATGTACATCATAATGTATGTACATTACACAGAGATGTACAACAGTTTTGTACATGGTACACTGTACATGTACTGTTTGTTGTTAATATAGTTTGCACACAGTGAAAATGTCATGGCTCTGCCCGACATGATGAAAATGTGGTTTCAACCTACTTCACAGCCAGGGCTCTAATTTGGGTGGAAAATCCACATGACTGCAAGGCGTGTAGCTCAAACTTTGTTACTGTAAACCAGAATTTATTTTACAAGACAACAATCAAAAAAGTTGAACAAGCACTAGGGAAGATCTGTCTCATTTGTCTATTTTGCATATCTTTCAATACTAAGCAGAATTGAAAGATATTTAACAAAGATATTACCCAATGAGCTTTTTATTCAATTGAAAATTATAAGGCCACCAAGCTTGTCTGGTCATGGGTTTACTGGCCTGACGCTAAAATTACTGGATTTGGGCCTGTGGTCTAGTGAAAATTTTGAGCCCTGACAGTGTAAGCGTATTCACATGTAAGCAGGGCCTAATATCATGGCTCTGCTTAATGTAAGCAAAGAATTGTCGCTTACGGAAGCAGGGTATTTCGCACTTCTGTCAAGTGTACACCACTTACACAGCTAGCGCTAAAATTTTGCGCTTGCACAGTCAGTGAAATATGGTGAGCATAAGCGCAGAATTCGGCGGTAAGCAGAGCCATGAAATTGGGCCCAGGTGAACAGGTACTTATTTACTAAGCATTCATTGCTTACATACACAGTTAGTGTAGACATTTTGTGTCCAACCTCCATTAGTGCAGAATTCTGCAGTAAACAGAGCCATGACATTGGGCCCACATGATATTAATGTACCTACTTATGTACAGTATGTACCACATGACTAAAACAGTGTTAACTGCCAACATGCAACAGGCAAAAGCTCTATATTATTGTTTTATTTCATTAATACAGCAGGTAGTACATTTGTGTAAATGTGCCTTATATTACAAGTGATATTATTTTTGTAATTGGTGTACAATTACAATAGCTATAATACCTAATTTCAAAGAGGGGTCTTGTTTGCAAATTCTTTTCCAGGATGATTTTAGAAAATTCTTGAAAATTAATTTCCAACAAATAGTGGAGGGGTCACCAACACTAACCATGCTAACACTACAGTTTCTCTATATGAGTGAAAAAAATTACAATTTGTTTAGTTTTGTTTTGGTTTTTTTGCGTTATTGTGGACAGATTTAGAAACATATCCCACACAATTGTACCACCACATGTTAACCGAACATCACCCGCGTACACCGGTTTAAATTTTTGTGTAGTATTACTGTTACTGTTACCATGGAGGAATTTACTAAGTAATAGTAATTAGTTAGCCCAGGTTGGACTCCTCCGTTGCACACAACGCAACGGAGTCCAGGGTAAAGGTCCTGTACCATTGCAAAAAAAATTTTGTACCAACATTTTTTCATATTTTTACCTTATTGGTGAAGCTGAACCTTTACTCACATATTCCTAGTGTCCTGAACTATCAGCCTGCTGGGTTCAGAATTATTGATTTTATCCTAGGATGATATTATTTGTGAAAATAAAATGGAAATTGACGTGTCCTCTGTAACTTTCTGTACTGACTCCGTTTATGAATACTCGCACGCAAGCGCACCCATAGCAAGTGCTCACTCGTCAATCGGTACACGTTTAAAACATTAGCGTGGATCTGCAATTTATTTTCTGGAATAATATCCTCCATGAATATATTTGTTATTTTTTTGATGCCTCAAAAGTGTAGTTATGGCCATGAAGAATATATGAACAGAATTTCAGCTTCTTAAACATGTTAAATCAGGTAAAAATATGAAAAAACATTAGTAAAAAATTTGTTCGCATGCTAGAGAAGCTTAAATACCCAGGACGTCAGTGTACTGTGTAGTGCAACATACACTGACGTCCTACAATACAAGTACCAGGGCTAGTTAGGAATAGTAGTAGTAATTAATACCAGTTATAGTACATAAGGGCATATTATTAATTATTAATGCAAAGATCCCCAAGGGAAAATGTCAAAAAGGTTACGGGATCCCCATATAAAAAAGCGGGAAAAGAAACGATAACTCAATCTGACAACGAACTAAGAGTAAGACTGAGAGAGAACATCTCTCTCCATTCCATCTGAGAGGGCTAAGTCAACGGTACGAAATACGATGTGATCATGGAGGCAACTGCCACGGCCACACTGACTTAGTTCCTAAATCTTAATCTATTCTTTAAGTTTAATCTTAACCCTTTTTAAACAAAAATGTTTTAATAACAATAATAGGTGGTTGGATTCAACAATCCAACACTCATTCGACTAAAGTTTCGTAAAATTGCCTACCTTTTCTCGCTCAAATGGAAGAACACTTTGCACAGATGAAAAAGTGAACATTGTAGTAGCAGTTTTTCGATTACACGACAGTCATTTCAATCGGCAAAACTGTGATTGATTTTGCCACTATGCATGCTATGTCGTCAAGCAAGACTTTGATTTTGAAGTTGTTGAGTGTCTTTACTCGAGCTCTCACCCATCCAGTGCATGCATGCGCCCCCCACACACACTGTGCCGTTTACATCTACTTTCTTCATCTACTTTGTTTGTGCACCGTACCGTGCATGCATTGCGCGCGTGTGTGGTGTGCGCGCGGCACGATTTTTAACAGGAAAGGTCAAAGGTCATCCAGGGGTTCCAGGCAACTAGCTAAGGCCGTGTCCGATACGGCGACTTCGGCTAGAGCTAGCTACGGCTAGATCGCGCTGAGAGAGAGAGACGCGCTGATCTAGCTTAGCTGTAGCTAGCTACAGCTACTCTTTTTAAGATCAGCGAACTTGGCAAATAATGATACTGAAAGTGATAGTAACTTGTGTGAACTCGGCATCCAGAATTAAAAAGTCGGCACGTACGGGTTGTTATCCTTGCTCTATGGTTATATCATGGAGGTAGGAATCTATTCCTACCTCCATGGCTAGACCATGTATACTTTTACAGTTTTAGTAAAAGAGTGACCTTTGTAGTTGTACATGGCATTTCCTGGCAGGCGAGATACTACTACATGTACACTAGTACACTGGTCTGTGTCAAGAACTTTACATTATGATTTTGCGTCAAAATTTTCAATGAAAATTCAGGAGTTATAAAATTAACAGCTGAACAAGTTTGGTAATGTGCCTCATTTCTTCATAATTACCAAATGTTGATAAAAACTGTAGGCCTACAGTGCATTTCAGACTTTATGTTTTGTGTCTTCCATTTATTGGGCTGTTGTTTGTTTTGGTTTTGGTTTGTTTGTTTGTTTGTTTCTGGGGTTTTTTTCCTGCAGGAATTCCAGGCTATGTGGCTCTTTTGACACGAGTTACATGCCTATAGTCATGATAGTACTTTTTTTTGGGGGGGGGGGGAGGACGACCGAGAAACATATCACTCTGAAGGGCAAACATTTGGAAGAAGTGACTGTAAATTTTGCTATGTGTAAATAAACTATTTCATAACTTGACATAAACAAGAAACTAGAAATGTTGACCAACACTAATTTTCAGTGATTCTCATGACATTTTTCACTTCATCAGTTCTCTCAACCTTGCTCATATAATGATCAGTTGGGGCCTTGTCACACGAGGCAACTTTTACAGGCAACTTGGAGGCAACCAACTGCAGTGCATTCTACAGGATCACCTCGGTAGCACATGAGTAATTACTAAGAAAAATGTGTGAACATTCAAATGTGAATGCCTTTTCTTCATGGTGTTTGCCTGGAACTGGTTGCCTGTAAATTGCCTCGTGTGACATGGGCCTTGGACTCATCAATAAATATAAATTCTTTTTTATTTTGGAGTTTATCTGATAAAAACTCCAAATTGTTCAGAGGAAATGCAGCAATTTTTAAGATAATCAAGTTAAAATAAACCACAAAGTATTAGATACATGATTGTGTTTACATTTGGTGTCACTGTTTGACTGTTTGATTTAATCTCACCTGTTCAACATGAAGCAGTGCATTACCAAGTCAGGCACTACTTACCTCAGCGTGATGGACAGTGCTGGTGGTGGAATTACAATTACAAGAGATACTTGCTTAATGATATTTTCAAGGATTTCATGGATTTTGCTCTGATCATCTCGTAGGTACACAAGGATGCGGCACTTCACAAGCAGAAAAGCACTGAGAAATGCATCTTTTTGAAATGGCAGGGGGGTACTACTAGTTATTAATCTCAACATGGAGGAAGGATGTATTTCCTTCCTCCATGATCTCAAGTAGTTTACATAACTCCTGGACTAGAGAGCTTTCAAATTGGCGCCCCTGGTCAGTATGCAATGTGTCAGGGACCATGTTCGGAGATGTATTAAGAAAATACATTTGGCAACATTATGCTGTTTAGGAGCGAGGAACAATATAAATGATGTACCAGATGCGAACATATATTTATGCCAAACTAACAATTTATATTTGACTGACATCGGTTACAAGTACATGTACAATAAATCTAGCCCGTAAATGTGAAAGGCAAGTCTCTGGTGTATGGAAGAAGTTGGAGCAATCAAGAATGAGAGTCGGAATAAGAACACTATTGAAGGTGAATTTGGGGGTGAGGTGGGGTAGATCTAGATTTAGAAATGATGTCACAGAGAAATTACATAAGATCAGCGACATCATTTCCTAGAATAAGGTTGAATGAGGTAATGGTCAACAGGGCAGTAATGGTCAGTGTACTGGGGGGCTTGAGGTCATAACCTATTAATGTGTGTGGCATGTTTTACAAGAAATGGGAGTGACCCTTGAAATGAAATGGGCCACTTGTTAAAGAGGGAATAGTGAATTAAGCGGGAAGTGAGTCTTACACAATCATTTCAATCGACATGCATGTACAGAACATCAAATTACAAACTGAAGCTGTTGTTCTATAAATTTGATTGCCTTTAATCAAATTAATTTTTAACAATACAAATTAAATTAATTTAATTAACCTGTCGGTTAAAGTTTCAACAAAACATCCTCATAGTCATAGACTCATACAAGCAATCTTTAAAAACAATAAAGAAACTTTAAAAGAACTTTTTAAGTGATAGATGTAGTTGTGGCCAAGTTGACTTTCTGCTCATCAGCATTGTCTCCTCCATGGTCTTATAAGCCAATAGCATCAGCCACTGTCGAACTGGATCAAATTAAATGCCCAAATGCAGCCTAACCATCAATATCTCTTGCCGATCATGAGCGGAATTCTACTTCAGCAGCGTAGCCATGGGGGGCCTGGGGGCATGTGCCCCCCCCCAATTTCCGCAGGGCATCCATCCTACCCCCACCCCTGCCAGATATGAAAACAATCCAGATACCAGTTACAAAAAAGGAACATGGCCCTGGTCCCCAGCCCTTACCCCCCACCGAAAAGCAATTCCCCTGCCCCAGTGAAACAATCCTGGCTACGCCGCAGTTCTACCTCCAATACCACCCCGTCCAAAATTACAATGGGATGTGGTATGTCATTACTAAATTGGGACGTCTGATGCCTGATGCCTAATGTCAGATTTTACACTTTCTTCAGAAATGTTCATTTTCCATTATTATCAACAGTTTCTTTATATGAAAATCTTAAGTGCACTTGAAAAAAATTCAATATGTCTTTAAAAAAATTGTTTTCAATGACATATTATATGACTGAAGGAAACAATTATGTATGTGATGTAATTTTATAAAATCAATATTACAAAAAGTTGTTTCTTGAGTGGCCATTGCGGAGACAATGCAGGTATTCATGATAGTTATTAATGTACTTATTATACTAGAACTCTAGAGTGTAAGCAGTGAAACTCATAATTTGAAGAGAGTAGACAAACTAAACAGTCTTTTGATAGGCACTTTTTTATGGGAGAGCATTTAATCTCCAATGTGCAATGTTACACTTTAAAACTGTTAACCGCAAGACTTTAAAATAAATAGCAGATACTGGGCCAACTGCATGCAATTTCAGTTTATCTTTATGTGAACACATAGTGACATTCAAACCAAGCACTTCAAACAAAAAGGACAGAAGGTCTCTCTCCAACTGCAATTAAAATATAAAACAATAGGTCCTCATTGACAATGAGAGTAACCAAAGGGAGGGCCTCCATTGGAGGCATTTACAGACAACTTGTGGACTGCGGAAATGTTGACCATTGGTTAATTTTCGTTCAGTACTTCATACAAGTGCTGGAGGAATGAGTACAGTCTGAAGTACATTTTTTGTGAAGTCTGACTTGGACTATGCGGGGAGGACTCGGTCTCGGACTCGGACTTGGACAAATCGGACTCAAACTCAGAAAACATGGACTCGAGTACAGCACTGCTACATCTATACCAACATGTGACCCCATGTAGTGCCAGTTTGGCCGTTAGGTACAAACTTTTGTTGTTGTTTTTTTTTGTGGTTTTTTTTCTATCTTGGTTTAGATTTTTTTTTTTTTTCGTCTCAAGATTGCCTCTATACTATCAGCACAGAGATATGAGTAAACAATGCAATACTAACTTGATGTAACTTTTGCAGTTAACTTTAGCCCATAAATGAATGCGGACTTTTAGCTTTAGGATGAAGTGATGAGAATAGTCCAATGTGGTTGAAGAGGTTTGGCATGACTAAATACTGCTTCTCATTCCTCGATTGCAAAAATTTACTAATTGCAACATCAAGGGGGTTCTTTTCTGTGCAGGTAATCATCTTCAGTTGTTCTTGAATATACGGCAGTGCATTCGTCTTGTACAGTACTGCTGGTATGCAGCACTCCGGTGCCCCACGGACTCCTTGTAAGTCTACTGCAAACCTACGTAATACCATTAAGTACGGCCTGCCAATTACAAACATTGCAAGACCACAATATGTGCATAACACAATAAATATTACAGAACTTTGAACAAAACTAAAGTAAGAATTGTAAAACAGTCTACATAACCCATATAAAAACCCTCCCCCAAATAAGGCACCAGCAATAAACTCTATTATTAAAGGCCTTTCATTTCCGTACCCTTGCCACTTTTCTGGAAAATAAAACTTAACAGCCACCCATTTTTCGTTGTTATGCTGAAGCTGACCCCGGATAAATTTATTTTCAATACGAGTTTCCATAAGTCGATCGATGGAAGAGATGAATTGGGGATAAGGTACAGCATCATCTTGAACTAAGATTGAATACTCTGCGTTGAACTTATGGATTTCATTCATGCAAAATGCATAATCCTGCTTTTCCTGCTCACGGACTCTGGAGAAAGGGGCAAGTGCTGCTCGTACAGATCTTTTCTTGCCCACTGAAGTCACGTATTTGGTAAGATTTTG
This sequence comes from Pisaster brevispinus, assembly GCA_023634235.1. Classification (NCBI taxonomy): domain Eukaryota; kingdom Metazoa; phylum Echinodermata; class Asteroidea; order Forcipulatida; family Asteriidae; genus Pisaster; species Pisaster brevispinus. The sequence goes on along the minus strand of JAMKCF010000016.1, from coordinate 6,455,138 downwards.
TGCCTCCTGATGATCATTTGGATCTGTCTGAGCATTGCATACAAACAGAATTATGTCTTTCCGATTAGATACTTTCAATAACCTGTCAAATTCAGCAACAACCCGTGAAAGATATCGTGGATGGTATGTCTGAAACTCTGCAGATTGACGCTTGACGGTGATAATACCTATTGCATATTTAGGAGACGATCTCTGTAAAGCCTCTGCATGAAATGCTAAAGACTCAATCTGATTCAGTTGGGAAAAGTATTTATCTGCAGCTTGACCTTTAGTGACATCCTTTGTGATGGCTCGTTCGAGTGATTGTGTTCTCTTGTGATGAAAGTAGTAACGAGAGAATGGAAGACTCCAGCAGACAATGGGAAGAATGACACAGAATGTCATAAGGTACATAAAGACAACAACACAAAGTAGGGTTCTAAACTGTGCTCTCTTCATAGTTGATGTTTTTCACAAATGAACAATAGTTTCATTAACTACAATCTGAATTTATCTAACAATAATGCATTAGTTCCATCATAATGTTTGTAGATCACAGATCTTGATTCATCATAATCCGACACATAAACCAGTGAAACAAGACAACAGTGGGTGAGACATATTGCTATCTCTTAGTCTCCTCTCTGCATTGTCATCAGGTGATGTTGCTCTAGGAAGAGGAAGAGGAAATGGCACTCAATTGCAGTTTCTCTCCAAATCTCGCATACTGCTTATTAAGTGTCAATGCACAAAGTTACGAGTGACCGAAGATGTGCATACCAGGCTGGTGTATACATGTACATTGTATTCACCATGGAGGTCTAACCATGTACAAACAACCATTGAGGTTCAAAGAGTGGTGTTCCACAGCTGCCTTGTGTTATCTGAAAAAAGAAACAAAACATTGGTTAGTGACATGATCCACTGGACTTCCTCTGTCAGCCAGATTAAAGGCAAGTACAGTAGTAGCTTTGCTGGTTCGAACCAGCGATCCATGTTTTTAAGCAGCAACTTCATGTACCTAATGTATAAAAACATGAACTGTTGGTTATCGTGGACCAGCAAATTGCCATTGAAGCAGGCTTTCATACCTAATTTTACCGAAAGGCGAAGCCAAGATTCTGAATGACGGTTAAAATGTTTGCTTCGAACTTCTTCTTTTTTTGTGAAGTGGATTTTTTTGAACCGCACAAATATTTTCGAGATCTGGTTTCAAAAAAGAACTGTTGGTGTACAAATGCGACAGGCAATAAGTTTTGAGTAGGATTTTGTACATGATAACCTACAAGGTTTGTGGAGATAAAAGTGGATCGAAACTCCTAGTCCTTGGACTGGTCTGAGGGTAACTCATTTATTGTTTTTATTTACTAAGTAATTTGTAAATGTTTGATTTATTTCAGATGAAAATATGTTGTATTATTTTGGAAAAGCCATCAGCATTTACACAAGCTTTGAACATCACATGAAGGCTGAACAAACTTTCTTTCCCATCCTATCCCTAGCCCCTTATCCTATAATAAGTACTACGTACTTAGTACTACATCAGGGTTCTCCCTAGTTGCGATGATCGTAACCCTCCATCCTCCCGACGGTCGCAGACCGGAGGGTTACGAGCTACTCTACACACGATTCGACCATCAGTGCAATTTCGACCAATGTTGACAGACTAGTCACCAGATTTGCCCAATTTTTTCCACTTTCAAAAATCATGACACAAATTCTAAGAACAAGGACTTGATCTTCAATGTCTGATGAATCCATTCATAATACTCAAAACATCATTGAGAAAATATTTTTAAGAAAAAGGACAAAAACTTACCAGAAACCGAGCGAATTGCTCGTGAATCGAACACAGTCCATGGTTGAGATTTTGAACCCCGCACTTTCAATATCTCGACGAATCAGCGTAAACCAAGGAAAACCAAACTGGGCGGAGCTTCCGCTGTAGCCCTAACCCGCTATTCCCGCTTGTGGACTCACCCCTCACGAACGATCGGTCAACGACGCATTGGGGAAAATTGTGCGGCGAGAGCGATGTGTTTATAAGTACGAGGTTACAATTTTGTATAATATATCACCAGAACGAGGTCGCGATTAGACTCAACCGCACGTCTTCTAACCCCTGGAAAATCGAATTGTATGTTTCCCTACTCGCCTACTCATTGTAGTATGGAACATGGAGGAGAGAACCAGACTAACAATGTGCATGCGTGTTTTAACGTTCATGTACAGTTTGATGTATAATACATGTACATGTACATTGTACATACATGTACTGTACAGCCGATTGCCGAGACAAGCACACCCGTGAGATGAGTCCACAAGCGGGAATACCCGGTTAGCGGACAACAGCCAAAGCTCCGCCCAGTTTGGTTTTCCTTGGTTTACGCTGATTCGTCGAGATAATGAAGTGCGGGGTTCAAAACCTCAACCATAGACTGTGTTCGATTCACGAGCAATTCGCTCGGTTTCTGGTAAGTTTTTGTCCTTTTTCTTAAAAATATTTTCTCAATGATGTTTTGAGTATTATGAATGGATTCATCAGACATTGAAGATCAAGTCCGTGTTCTTAGAATTTGTGTCATGATTTTTGAAAGTGGAAAAAATTGGGCAAATCTGGTGACTAGTCTGTCAACATTGGTCGAAATTGCACTGATGGTCGAATCGTGTGTAGAGTAGCTCGTAACCCTCCGGTCTGCGACCGTCGGGAGGATGGAGGGTTACGATCATCGCAACTAGGTTCTCCCCACGTACAAGCTAGCGTATCGGCCCGATACGCAATTTTTTTTGGCCGATACGCCGGCAAAAAGGCCGAGCACATTTTTTTCCGCCCGATACGCTTTTCAATTTTTGAATACCTTTTTTCATTGACCGCAGCAAACGGTCATACTATCACAGTCTCTGTCCAGTGCCTTGGCCAACGTAATTTATAATCCATCGGTAATGTTTTCTTCGTGTGTGTCTTTGATCTACGTTACGATATGCCGTCCCGGCCGCTGAAATCAATCACGATCACATACAGAAAGCAACACATTCCTGTCCATTACGTGTGTGTATAGCGAACGATCGAGAAAGCATGCACACATGGCCGGCCACTGAAGTCAGTTAACTGTTTCCCTTCGATGCCGCGTGCACTTTTTCCGAAGACGGGTACCAGCGAAACCATGTTCATTCTCGACCCCAAAAGAGCAAGCACGTTGATCGCTCAATCCCACATGCGTAATCCGTACTACAAAAAAACATGTGCATACATGTTTAGAGCGGCGTTAGAGCTAGTCTTGATTCAAGCCAGCGTCCGACGGTGTGGCTATTGTATTGAACTTGAAGTGATTTAGTGCGCCGATCAAACGCAGGGTTCCGAATCAAAAACTTTAAAAAAAGGAAGAAGGGAGTGGACCCTAATGGTACAACCATTTGGCTGAGCGTGACTCCAGATGAGAAAGACTTATTTCTAGATAATGTTCCATTATTTGTTTTATTTATTGATATTAAATATATTATTTTATTATGTTTTATTATATTAATTGGGGCTTATTTTGACTTCTTTTTAATTTACAGAGAATCTTATTTTCAATGTAAACTGAAAATAAATCAGAATAAATCAGTTGAAATGGGTTCACCACCCGTAGGGGAACCCCTGGCCATTTAAAAAAAAAATGAAACATCTATTTATGCTATATAAAATAAAAATGACTGATGGTCACACATTTATATTCATTTATTTCGTTACTCAACATAGAACATTAAAATCAAACCAATGGTAATCAGATGATGTAAACTGTGTAAGTCATTTTGTCAGTTTTCTCCAACAATAAAATTTTGTAAAAGTAGCAATTTCAAAGGCTCTAAAATGCACCAGAATGCAGCAGAGAGCATCTAGAACTTCAAATTTTCCCAGGGCCCTTAAGCGGGCCCCGGACCCCACGCCGCAAGGGGCTTCGCGCTTCGCGCTCGCATGCTTGGATTGTAACTTAGCCAGATTGAAAAGCCCCACAGTTTTCAAAAATCCTGGGGAGAACCCTGTACATGTGTAGCTATCTTGCTCCATCCGTGCTGAATGACAATGGGGAATCCTCCATGCATGGACCTAGTTGTGATAATTGCAACATTGCATCCTCCCGACGGTTCCAGTTTACCACCCCCGGGAAGATGGAGGGTTACGATTATCTTAGAGGGGTTCTTTTCATCATGATCAAAGCAGTGGCTGTGGAATTATGAACTCTCACCCAGTTACACATGTACTGCACACGCACACCCTCCCTCATCATCTATGGACAAAAGGATGGAGGGAGTGTGAGCATGTGCAGTTAAACGGAGTCAAGTGAGAGTTCATAATTCCATGTACAGTCACAGGTCTGCCTTGATCATGAAAACAGTGCCCTCTTTAAGGGTATTTTTCCATGATATAACACACTTCGCTAATCTGTTAATAAGCGCTGGGTAAAAAATATATATTTTACGACCGTTGTAACACACGTGGAACCTTTGAAGTACGACTAGTTGTGTATTCCCTCCTGCTCCTTGCTCTGCATGTATCATGGTTGAACTGTTCCACATTTAGCGAGGTTGCAGCATTCCCAAACGGGCACCACTGAAATTTGCTCTCTCTTATAAATTTTATTGATTTCTAATCAACAGACACCTCAGACATTTTTGCAGGATGCTTACAATTGACATCAGTCATTACCTACCATCTTTAATTTAAATTTGAGTGAGGCTTTCGGTCGGATAGAAAGTACACACAATTTTCAGGGTCATTACCGAAGTATGACTCTACCTTTGATTTGGACAACAACATTATATATGCATTGTTTGAATAGAAAGATAATCAATGTGTATACTAATATTAATAATAACCAGTTCAACTGGACTTCAAATTCAATCTCCACCACACAAGAACACCCAAGTCCCGAGTCGGTCATACCGGTTATTTCGTCTCTGAGCAAATGACCCTAGCCATGCTAGCAAACATGTCCTTCATGTAAAATAAAGATCGATGTGCCATACTCCTAGAACTATTCGGTTTGTTCCGCTATCGTCTCCCCTCGGCTCGGGGAGACGATTCGGTTCGTTCCGCTATCGTCTCCCAGAGCCGAGGAACGAACCGAATAGTTCTAGGAGTAGATGTGCCCTACTCCTAGAACTATTCGGTTCGTTCCGCTATCGTCTCCCCGACCCTCATAGGTCATCATGTACAAAATCCTATTCGAAACTTTTTCCCCTTCACGTTTATGCACCTGGACTTCTCTTTTGAAAACGGAGCTTGCCAAAATTAGGCTCTATCTATTCATTGTTTTCAAAGTGAGCTCGGGGTGGGTCCAGAAAATCCACTCCGCAAAAAAAAAGGTGCAAAAAATGATAAATTCCCATCGTTTATTCAGAATCGTCGCCTTCCGATAACAAAATGGCCGCCGTCGCTTGTATCACTGGTATGCTGCGTGCAACGCTGGTCCACGACATGCCTTCGCATAGTTATCTGTGTGCAACAGTGGTCCACAATAATCAATGGCTTACCTTTTATCCGTAAACCGTTGGTTATTGTGAACCAGCGTTGCGCGCAGCATACCATTGATACAAGCGACGGCGGCCATTTTTGTTATCGGAAGGCGATGATTCCGAATAACGATGAGAATTTATCATTTTTTGCACTTTTTTTTTGCGGAGTGGATTTTCTGGACCCACCCCGAGCTCACTTTGAAAACAATGAATAGATAGAGCCTAATTTTGGCGAGCTCCGTTTTCAAAAGAGAAGTCCAGGTGCATAAACGTGAAGGGGAAAAAGTTTCGAATAGGATTTTGTACATGATGACCTATGAGGGTCGGGGAGACGATAGCGGAACGAACCGAATAGTTCTAGGAGTAGATGTGCCCCACCCCCACCCTTTAAAAATGTTACCTAGTTTCGCCGCTTGGTCAGGACTCCTGCAGCATGCAGCAGCTGAGCAGGTTCGTCTCTGTCGGTAGAGCATGTAGAGACTATAAACTGATGATAGAAAAGGTGCAAGTCAGAGAGGTGTGACACACGGGTGTATCATCAGACATCATATCATGGTCGGAGTCCTTCCTCCGATCCTTCCGGGTGTATGAAGGAAGGGGTGTTCCATATGACACGTTCCATTTCATGATGTGAATGCGGTATTACTAATAGGAAAAGGGTTTGGTCCAATATCAGGAAAAGCACATTTTTTTAGTAATGAAGTAAAAATTATTGATGCTAGAACTAGAACTTAGAAGATTCCCAGCAAGGCCCCAATTTACGCCAATGTGTCACCTATTGAGGGCGTGCTTCATACTGCGGACTGATTGTAATAAAAGTTTAATGTCCCTTTCGTCGCCGTGTGATATTACACAGCGATCCTACTAATACTATTCTATACGGACGGCGAGGTAAAACCAGCCCCACGGGTATTTCTAAAGAAAGAAAAAACACTTCGGGTAAAACCAATAATGATGTGATGTATAACCAAGGCCGTGTCCGAAACGGCGACTTCGGCTAGCTACAGCTACGGCTAGATCGCGCGCGTCTGCCTATTCTTCAACACTGGCAGACGCGCTGATCTAGCTGTAGCCATAGATATAGAATATAATACCTAGATCGGCCGCGCGTACATACGCGGGTTCTGGCATGTGTGCAGCCATTGGTACCAAGCGGTCACGTGCTGGTGGTCAAAACATTGAACGCGCACTAGACGTGACGAACGCGTGTACGTTTAAAGTGGTGTTATAGTATAGCAAAAATTATTTTGGTTTAATTTCGTGACTTTCCTCCAGCCGAATTATTCATACAATTGAATGTAATTAGGCCTTTTAAGGCTAAAGGATGGTTGCAAATTGCTCTGCAGCCATATTATGTCTCAGCAGAGAAAAGAGAAAGGGGCCCGGAGTCCTTCGTAAGTTGACATACCATAGGTAAGTAGGCCTACATGTTTATTTAATTTTTAAAATTTTAGCAATTAGCTAATTACCATTGATATGAACTCCATTTCGGTTATTTATCAGGTTTACTCTTTTCTTTCCTCCATCGTATGCTGTAATGATGATATTCATTGGGACTTTGGGTCTAATACTACTCTAGGCTATAGTCTAGAGTGTTTATTGCACGGTAATGAATGGGTTTATACGGTGCGATAGTATTATTGGGTAGTGGTTGTGATTTTAGTCGTTGTTTAATTAAACTCCTCTCAAGTGATACGTACATGGTTTTGTTTAATGCTTGTAAAGAAAAACTCCATTTACATTTTAAATAATTGTTATTTTACTCCAGATTCCCCCATGAAGACTCAAAACTGATGCGCGAGTGGGTTCATCTGATAAAAAGGATGCTCCCGAACGGTAGAAAATGGAGTCCCACTGCACAAGACCGGCTTTGCAGCGACCATTTTGCACTTTGCTGACCCTGACTGTTCACATTGTAAAATGATGGAGCAGGATTTGAAGACAAATAATTTAGATATTACCAGATTAAATGGTATCAACTCAAATTGGGGAGGGGGAACCTTTTTTGTCATTATCTTCAAAACTCTATCGGCGACATCCGCTGGGTTTTTCCTGTTCGCATCATAAGGGGTTGTGTCCGACAATTCTGTCTGACGAAGTTTCAGGAGGTGCATAGCCTCGATTGACCTTATTTCGGCAGGCTTTATGTTAGTTTTAATGGCCTTTGGCCGGCTGATGTATAATTTCTGTTGATAGTTTGTTACTACTGTTCTTGTATTTTTCAGTGTATATTTAAATATTCTGAAATAATTGTTAACATCTGTACTTTTTACTATTGTAATGCGCATCTGAATATTTTTTTTTATGAAACTTGCGCATATGAATAAATTATTAGATTAGATTAGATTAGATAAGAATTATTTATTCAGCCAACGTTAAAAAGTTAAAACCAAAAACATCGGAAATTGTAGTGCAACTCGAGCTCTCTAGATTTTACATTATAACTGTAATGGTCTGTTTTATGGGTTACCCGACTCTCTTCTTGTTAAAGCTTCAACGGTTTCAAAACTCTGCTGCAAGACTTGTTACTTATTGCTTTGTTTTCTTTAGTTGTATAATTCAAACTATGCACGGTCTACGTGCACACTGCAGTGTTTTTATGCTACAACCGGTGACAAATAAATGACTAGTCCATGTTATAATTATTTACACCTTTGTGCTTATGTTGAGTTTATGAATCTTGCTTTTTGTCATATCCAAGAAATGGGTCTTTAATTTGTGCCACAAACCTGTCAAATAGTATAGCCCACCGTGTTTTTAAGGACTATTCTCCATGTTCATCTTCAGTGCGTTACCACCAGCACGTGACTTTTTAGCGCGTCCATGAAGAACCAGAAATTTTTGTGTACGGCTTATGGCACGTATGTACGCGCGGCCGATCTAGGTATTATATTCTATATCTATGGCTGTAGCTGGCTGTAGCCGAAGTTGCCGTTTCGGACACGGCCATTGACAGAAATAAACATTTCGAACAATACGCGCAAAATACCATTGATTGTACCGACCGGAGCATGCAGCCATGTAGTTACTATTTTGTTACCGAAAGGAGAGGATTCTGAAAAACTGTGAAAATCTATCGATTTTTTGCAAAAAAATTGCGGAGTGAGTTTTCTGACCAACGCATGCAACGCTCAATGAGAGTACGAAGAACTATCGAATACAGCCTCAATTTGGCAAGATAGGATTTAAAACAAAAAAGCTGTATGCATGTAAACGTGGAGGGCAAAAGTTTCGAATAGGGTTTTGTACATGTCGTGGAAGACGACAGTGTGCATGACGTCACGACGAAAAACTTTCTCAATGGCCACCATTTTGTTTGTAATTCGGAGGGACACTTTCAGGAAGTTTGCCACACATTTTCACCTTGAAAACAGCGACTTTGTGAGCAGTTAGTTTTTTTTATTCGAAGACGAGTACTCATTGTGTCAACGTAGACTAACTTGTTAAATAATTTATAACGTCGCAGTTTTACCTGGAACAAATTTATCTCTATGACCGTTTCGTTAATCCACGAATGATTTTTCGGACGATGAAAGTAGTTCCAATGTTGCATTGATGTGACTGCTGGGCAAAAAACGTATACGATCTTTGCTGCTGGGTAAAGTTGGCGTTCAATAATCAGCTCGCGTCAGATGAGGGGCTCACCCGGATGAGCACGCCGTGGTCAACCCAGGGTCGGGAAGCTGATCGAACGCACCTAGTTGTAAGGGCCAGGAGCATCTCAAAAGTCGGGGCACGTTCTAGGCGCAAAAGAACGTTCCCGTGGTGGGCAAAATGTCTGCAGTCCATTGGACTGCCACAACGAAGTTATGATGATTCAACTAGTAAGAACCGCATGCCATGGGCCAAGTGCAGGAGAAGTCCCACGTGAATGAACAGGCACGTTTTTACCAAGAGCCAATAATGGAACATTCCATGTACACGCGCTAGCCCGTTGTGAGGTGGATAGTCACTAGTTTAAAAATCTGATCCAATTAGAACGTTCCTCCTGTTCCAACTTTTGAGGTGCCGCCTGATTCAAAGGAGGGTGTTATCAGACGAAATTTCAACATACAACTCAACGTACGGGGTGGCCTCGGCACCCCAATTAATGTCAGGCACGAACAAAAGACCCGGGTGGCACCCCTCATAATTATGTCATGCACGAAAACAGACCAGCGCGAGTGGCGAAGCAGTGGTATTTTTTCGTGCGTGACACATGTTGGTGCCGCGTGCGCCTTGACTAAAGATTACATACATCTCCCCAGGACAGAATCTCCTGCCTCACCCCCTCCCAGTGAGACGCGGGGCCACTTAATTTAGGGACCAGCTAGCCATCCAATTCGCTCGTCCCCAGCGCCTTGCCTTAAAACCAAAGGCGCTGGGATGGGCAAACGTATTAAGCACGCTCATTGGTTAATGCTCAGTCCCATCATGCATCACACTCACACTGCAAGCACTGCACGCATGACGTACTTCCTGAACAAGAATCTGTGCAAGCTGATTAGCCCATCCAGCGGTCCTGGATAGGCCGCTGGGGCCGAGCGAAGCCATCCAAGAGTACATGTATACCAAAAAGTTACACAGATAGAGGGCGCTGTTTCACTATTTTAACCTTTTTTCCTTCACTTATTTATTTATGTAAAAATTGATAACAAATTGACCAGTTCATTAATTTTGTAAGAGACACATTACACACTATTGTAATGTTGCAATGTGCACAATTAACATACAAAATAAAGTGCTTAAAAACATTGTGCGAATGTACCTCTTTATATGTATATATTTTATTGCCGAAACATTAAGGGCCTATAGGCTACAGCAGCGAAAACGCACCCTGAACTGAAGTCCAGCCAGTTGAATCGAGTCATACTAATGTACATGCAAACTTGATACATAACAATTCGACAAGTCAATCCAAGATTTTTGTCTGTTGTACTTTCACACAACAAATGATTGTCAATCATCTCCATTTATTAATACAAAAAGAATTTGACTCATTTACTTGCATACAAAAATATCGTTAAAAATATGATTTCTTTCTCGGCATGATTTTGCTACATTGGTTGACATTTTATAAAACACAAAATATTCAAACATTAATCCCTTATATTTGTCTAAAATCTGCTGTTGAGGGCCTTTATTTACACTCTTTGAACATGTCACCAAGTCAGACTTTTCCTCGGGTTAATCTAGCATCAGGGCCCAATTTCATAGAGCTCCTTAATGGCTGATTTTGTGCTTACTGCGCAAGTTTCAATTTCATAAAGCTGCTAGCCCCAAGCACATGAAAGGCATGCTAGCCTAGCTGGCCGCCTAATTTTGAGTCTTGCTAACCTGTGAAATACGCTGACGCTTTAGCAAAGTTTTCTGCTATAGTTAGCACTGAATTTTGCTTACAATTAAGCAGAGCTATTAAATTGGCCCCTGTACGATCTCGCCACACCATTTTAAAAACTGTTTAAAAACTATTTAAAAGTACATTATGTAGGAGATAAATCAGCACTTAAATTAATCTTCACAAGTCTGCCAGAACAGCCACTGCCCAGCCCAGATTTATCAGCCTGACTTCCCCCGCAATCACATTCCCTTGAATTAGGCACTTTGGGATATAAAAAGCATCTGAAAGCGATTATTTATTTTATGAATATGTTTGGAAAGGTGTTTTTAAAGTAGAATAAAATAAGGATCCGCATAAATATGCCAGGAAATTGTGTAGCTTTCCTTTTACTTTGTGAACTAACATGGTCCACCATTTTGTGGAGTCAACAATCTGGTTCCACAAATTGGCCAACCGTGTTAGTTCCTGAAGTAAAAGGAAAACCACACAATTTCAAGGCATTTTTGAGTGAATCATCATATTATTCTACTTTTAAAACATCTTTCCAACCGTATTCATTTCCTAACAAATGCTTTCACATGCTTTTTATTGCCCAAAATCTCCCAATCAAAGGCAACATTCCTTTTAGGGGTCATGCAACCTGCTTAATGTGTCTTTGCCTGAACATGCTCTCTCTTCGCCAGCTACATGAACTCGCTGCTAGGACAAAAGTCTCTGTTGTTGGCAACTTTACCAAAAACAGGATCCAGTCCTTCAAGTGCCGTGTGCATGAAAACCTTCTTCTTACATAAATCAGTGTTTCCTTGATACCATATACCGTTGTTTTCTCTTGTACTTGTCTAGCAACTCTGAGCTGCAGTGGACCATTTGATCAGCTCATCAGAGTTCTTCTTTTAAGAGCCTTCAGTCTGTTTCTAATTTGTTGACCTCGTTAATGTCTGTTGGCTTATTGTTCACACTTGCTCCTTGTTAAAAAATGTTTTATTATTATTAAAAATGCAGTAAATGGTGATTGAAAAATAAAAATAAGCAAGTTTACATTTTTAGAAATACAATGAACATTATCGTCTTTATTGAAGCAAACATTGGTAGGCTTGTTCTAAAAATATCTTTTCAAAAGAAATGGCAAAGCAAGTGTATACATTTCAGGGTTAATTACTAACACTGTGGTCTATGATATGATTCCACTATTACTGATGTATGCTCTAACGCATAAACAAAAATGCGGTCAAAAAATGTGAGTGCATGTAGGCTTAATGTAGGCACCAAGCACAGCTCTTAGCTAATTGATAGGTCTTCCTTCCTGCGGTGAGAGATGCGGGTAGTACCCGCTGTCACCTACTAAATGTGGATCATATCGATGTTCTTATGAAAATAACATGACAATTTTTACTATTTCTCATCAAGTAGGCACCGTACTCAGCTTAAACTTTCACATGTGACTTTTATCTTTCTTCATAATTTTAGCTAAAAACCAGTCTATGATCCTGTATGATCCTAACTACCTTTAAGTCTGAGAACAAACAACTCATTATTACTACTTAGGTAGCCAGTTTAGATAATCAAGAAACTCTGGAAAGGACACAGTTCCATCTCCACTCTTGTCCAGTTCTTTGAGGTGAGCATCAAGATGTTCTGGTTTCCCCCCTTGGGAACGAAGCAGAGAAGCCACTTCAGATTTCTCTAAGACACCACTCCCATCCTTGTCCAATTCCTTGAACATACTGATAGCTTTTTGCAGGATGTAGAACTGGGACTTGTCATCAATTGCAGAGAAACGATCCCCGCTTTTAATCCACTCATTGAACTCTTCAAAGCTGACCTTCTGGTTGCCATCCTTGTCTCTGAGTAGGATGAAGGCCTCTGCCTGGGCTTTAGTCATGCCAAAATCTTTTTGTGCCAAATCCTTCAGTTCGTCTTGGCAGAGGAACCCACTCCCATCCTTGTCGTATTTGGTAAAAAGACTCTTCAAAACTATGGTCGGAGTATCATTGCTGAAGTACGTCATCTTGATATTCCTGTGCAAGTAATAGAAAAATATATACGGAAATATAAGAGTATAATGAATTTAAATTTATATTACACAATGTGCCATAAAGTGAATGTATGTTGAAACAAATATTGTGTTTATATTCTGTCTCAACTTTGAAATTGTCCAAAGCATAATTTGGACTGGTCTCAACTTGAATGTTACAGATGGGATGAGCCAACTATAGCCATAATCCAGTAGTCTAGACCGGCCCATGCAATGAATAGCTGCTGGTCTACTGCACGGTTAAAGATCTCTACATCCAAACTATAGTTGGATTCCACAAAACTGTAGTTAGGTGAAGATAGGACGAAATAACTAGTAAAAATCTCCACTAGAGGACTCTCCATGCATTTTTTGTTGTTCACATCTGAGCCCAATTTCATAAAGCCTGTTAGCACAAAAACATGATAAGCACAGAAAAAACTTGCTTAGCAGAAACTGGTTACCTGCAATAATTCCATAAAGCCTTTCACATGCATCTGAAAGCACACAATTTTATGCAACAGGGGTGTTTTTTTCCTTCACTGTTTTCTTGCAACTTTGATGACCGATTGAGCCAAAATGTTTACAGGTTTGTTAACTTAAATGCATATATGTTGGGATACACCAAGTGAGGATACTGGTCTTTGACAATACCCTGCCTTTACACCAATCCAACTATCATACATGTAGTTTAGGGCTAGCACAATAGAACAAAGCAACAAAATTCCAAATGCTAGTGAAGTCATTTTCGTGGTACATGTGTTTCAAAATGGCTGCCAGGCTGGTGAAATTGTTTGCATGCAAAGGTCTTTGGAGTAGAGTATTCCAAGGCAGTTCTTGAGAAAAAGTTCTACACTGCCTGGGATGGTTCATCAGGTGCCGTCACTGGCCATTTGTGCAACTGATGATAAATTAATTAGAGATGGTGTATATAAAAAGCATTGAAAATTACAGGAGCCTGGAGCCAGCAAAAGGCGTGAAAATACCCAGAGCGATTAGGGCTAGCTTCCGGAAAGGACCAACAGAAGTAGAACTGCTGACTAGGTTTAGCTGGTTCCATTTCCTCACGGAGCATGGATACAGTGGCGTACCTAAGAGGGGGCACATGTCCCCCCCCCACCCCCCACCCAATTGATGTCAGTGCTACCCCCCCCATTTTGAACCCGCCATTACCTAGATCAAGTTCCAGTTTTTTTAACAGTTCAAATGGATTCCATAATTGATTTGCCAGCAGTACCGCCCTAGAAAAAATGGCGCCCCCTAAAAAATTACCTTAGTTATGCCGCTGTGTGGATAGCATGACAACTTGCAAGAGTTAATGAATCAATGGATGTATCAGGTACGGTGTAATTAACCTAAGCTGGTGGTCCAGTCTTCTGAGGTATGTTGATAGGTTAATTTAATAGTTAATAACTGATGGCATTAGAGATATTGACAAAGGGATAGTGGATTTTAACAAAGTAGATTAACTAGGACTACATGTAGCATGTGCCATGTACATGTATGTACAATGTAGCAAGTCCCAGTTTAGGTTTGAAATTAAAATTGACTATACTACTACTATTTAGTGCTATACTTAAGGTGAGTCAATGTAAAGATGACCACTACTTCATGAGTAGGGTTGGGCATAAACACTCCATGTAAGTCGGGAAATTTGAAGACTGTGATCAAAATTTTCCTTTTGAGGAATGCCTAAGTTTCATTTCAAGAATAATGGGCCCTTTAAAAAAATTTCTACGTACCATTGGTATTACTAATGAAATTTCTATCGATGCAAATACAGACCAAAACTAAACTTTAAAAAAATGAGTTTGAAGCATTTTTTATTCTAGTCATGATCTACACAGAGGGGGTTATGATCACAATACGAGTTCATTGATAACAATGTATGTGATTTTCCATTTTACAATTACAGTCCATTTTTATCCCTACACTGCAGAACTCAACAGAGGTAATTTTTGGCTTAAAAATCTACAGCTTATTAAGAGCTATTCTTCAAAATTTGTTATACCTGTGCCAATCATTAGCAGTTTTGGATAACATTTCAGGGAACACATAAAGACTGGTAAAAATGCTGCACGGACATGGTCAGGATCAGGCAGTATGTCAAAATCTGCCTGCCACGCTAGCCTACTCCTAGAACTATTCGGTTCGTTCCGCTATCGTCTCCCCGACCCTCATAGGTCATCATGTACAAAATCCTATTCCAAACTTTTTCCCCTTCACGTTGATGCACCTGGAGTTCTCATTTGAAAACGGAGCTCGCCAAAATTAGGCTCTATGTGCTCATTGTTTTCAGTGAGCTCAGGGTGGGTCCAGAAAATCCACTCCGCTAAAAAAAAAGTGCAAAAAATGACAAATTCCCATCGTTATTCAGAATCGTCTGGACCCACCCCGAGCTCACTGTGAAAACAATGAACACATAGAGCCTAATATTCGAATAAAATCTGGGAAAAAGTTTCGAATAGGATTTTGTAAATGATGACCTATGAGGGTCGGGGAGACGGGGTTCAGACAACTCGTCCGTTTGACAACTCGACAGTTTGACAACTCGACGGGTAAGACAACTCGTCCGGTTGGACAACTCGACGGCTGATTTGCAAAACAGTCAGACAAGTCGACTTTTGATCAGACAGCTCGACGGATGGAGTTCAAATCATTCTGGCAAAAGGAGGATTTGTGTGACAGCTAGCAGCTAGCTGTCCCCACGGCATTGTATTAAAGACCAGTAATTTTTAATGACCAGTGATTAACCAATGGTAAGTTGAAGCGAAACAGTTATGGCCGGTTACGGCCGCGAAAACGCTGTCTCACTGGCGAGTGTCTCACTGTCGAGTTGTCCAACCGGACGAGTTGTCTTACCCGTCGAGTTGTCTTACCCGTCGAGTTGTCAAACTGTCGAGTTGTCAAACGGACGAGTTGTCTGACATCCGGGGAGACGATAGCGGAACGAACCGAAGAGTAACGCTAGCCCACCTTTTTCAGTTATTGGGCTGTAATAGTAGGTATGTGAAGATCCGCATCGATCGTGGCTGCATTTTCTGCCAGATTTCTGTTCCGCATCTACATCATGCGCGCTGGGGACATCCCCATAAATTCGCATTCTGAGTGGCTGTCGATGATGACGACAAAGTGGAAAATCCCCTCTTATATCCGCCATGTTTGATTTTTTGAATTGATGAATGTTTTTACCTTTGCTGGAAAAGTTAAAGAACTTACAAGTTTTGACGGCACAAATACCACTCTAACGCCAAATCTTACGTTATTTAAATGTAATATTACATATTAGTTGTTATTTCATCTTTAAAATCCCAAAGTTTCGTTATATTTTATGAGTCAGAAAAAAAATTGACTGACGAGGTTACGGCCGGGTCTGTGGGCAATTGGCATGAACCACAAGCATTTTTCATTCAAAATAGTCACGTTTTTGGTCACAAAATTCTAATCAATTACCTGTAAGATAAATAATGCTAGTTAAGGAGCTTCAAATGCTTGTAATTTCCTTATTATTTAAGATATCTCAATAATTTTTGTATCACTGTGTAGGATTTTTCAAGCTCTTTCCAGTGGTACTAATAGACTGTGCAAGTCTCGCGCGTATTCGAACATTTGGATCCGTTAAAGCGCGTGAGTTTGTTTCTTTCACGCGTTAAAGCAATGTACGTGGGACCACAGTGGTCCCAAAAATGTTCGAATACGCGCGAGACTTGCACGGTCTATTGCATTGGTATTGGTTCACTTTGAATTTTTTCTTCACATACCTAGTAATAATAGGGCTCCCTTTAACATCACATTGATTTTATCATGTGATCAAAAAATAAAAAAATAAGACCATTAATAAAATAAATTTCCAAAGCCGGCTATCACTTCCTAAAGGACTTTTGAATTTTTGCACTGGATGTTGCGGCTATTTCCCTTTCATAACAAAAATATTATGGTCGAAATATAGGCAGATACTAGATAGGTACCTTAAAAATCCTTCAAATTTTTTACCTTAAAAAAACCCTGAAGGGGACATTATAACTCGTCTTGAGCGTTGCTCATTCATGCCCAAAGGATCTTCAGAAAGTATTTCCTTTCTCCATGGTTTAACCATGGAGCTAAGGTTTAACAACCCGGAAATAATAATTACATACACAAGCCCAGCTACTTCAATACACTTCGTTCGAGTGTGCTCTTGCAGTGCTACTGACCGCATGCAGTGCTACTGCTACTATGCTAGTGCTAGTCCCTGCTACTTGCTAGCTCCTCCATACCATGGATTCCTCCTACGTGGTTTGGCCATTGCATTGAGCAAGGGTTTGACCATCTATTTTTTCCCTCCATGCTATGACTTTCAAGCCGCGCCGTTCCTGATCATAAAACTTACCTGGAAGTTTACTGTACTTGTTGTAGATCGCCTTATCGCTAGATTTTTGTGGGGACAAATTAAAGGTTTTCTTTTTACGTGAGAGACGTAGTGTCAACAGCTTGCTCATTCAGGTGGAGTACTCATATTCTCATAGTTGGGTTAGATTTTTTTAAAACGTTATTATAACAAGGGATCGATCACAGGTCTAAACATTTGGGTTCGATAACTACACTTTGTTGGGTACCCTTTTGTGCCTTGACTACTGATAAATTGTAATTGCGCAGTGGACCATTTCCTTTCACCATTTCCCGTTTCGGTTGACGCTCAATTAACCATAGAGCTCAACAAACCATGTATTTGCTCTCTTCATTTATTGCATGGCGTAAAAATGTGTACTTATTTCCAGTGATTAGCTCTTTGATGTTGAGCATTGACCTTAAAGGCAGGATATGCTTTGGGTTATTGTCAAAGACCATCCACACTTGGTGTGTCCCAAACTATGCATAACCATAGAGCAAGCAGCTCTATGAGTTTTAATTTGGTTTTCCCCTTATTACAGCAATGTGTATTAAGCGCTGTACGCTCAGTGCTTTCCCGAGCTCTGTGAAAAAAGAAAAAACCCACCGGCCATCACTCGGGTGAGATTCGAACCCACTACCTTTGCATTGCTAGAGCAGATGTCTTACCACTAGACCACCGAGCTAGCCCGATGGCTAGAGGTGGGTTCAAATCCTTAGCAGCGGGTACTGCACTGCAACGATGTAATAGATGTAATATTTGCATGGGGGATGAACCATTTTAATTTGTTTTTTTCCTTACACCGATGTGTATTAATAAGCACTGTATGCTCAGTGCTTTCCAGAGCTAACGGGGCTAGGGGCGGTTCTCCCGCACGCGATTTTGATGTAAATTGCCACATCTTTTTTTTTTACTTCACAAGTTCTACATGATCAACAAATTTAATATTACATTGCTCTTTTATAAAAGCTTTTACCCATTTTTTGAACAATCGCAATTTTCCCACGGTTTTCGTATTTTTGTTGTGCAAATATTGCAAAACTTTACAAACTTCTTTCATAATGTGCAACATGACCAATAACGTGGCATTTGTATTACCCGATTTACCGTTGGGGGCACTAACACGGGTGTGTATCCCATTTGGGGGATAAAGGGCATGAGATAGTTACATTCCAGATAACACAACTTTCGATAGTTTCGATAATCGTAACCCTCATGATCCTCCCGACACTCGCGACCGTCGGGAGGATGGAGGGTTACAGTAACATGCACTACCTCTTATTAATAGTTCTAATCAAATCTAAGCATATCTTAAGCCTATATCCAAATACAAAACTATAAGGCTTTTAAAGCTATAGTATTGGCAGGTTGTCATTTTATTGATAGTGTACTGTTACTAACATAGAAGGCTATACATAGGTTATAGTTAGGGCCGCCACGTGTTTTCTTTAAAAGTTTAACTTGTAAATTAAAGCTAACATGTTATTATTTGATAAAAGAAGTTGTGGTCAAGGCACGTGCCCTATTGTAAAGGATTTATATTAGTCGGGTGGGATTCGAACTCACGACCTTTGCAATTCTAGAGCAGTGTCTTACCAACTAGACCACCGAGATTACCCGGTAGCTAGAGGCAGGTCGAATCCTATTTTTTCCTTTTTTTCACAGAACTCCGGAAAGTACTGAGTATACAGTGCTAACACACATCGGTGTAGGGTAAAAAAACAAAATTTATATTCTTTATCCCCGATGCAAAATTAACACCTATTAGATTTATATTAGTGTTATATGTCACCTCGATAAACTTGGATTGATTCGACGAAAGTGTGGAAGAGCAAAGACTGCTGTTTTCTCAGCAAGTATAGACAAGTCCAAGTGTCCACTGTATTTTAGCTGAAACTTTCATTGTTGACTTTTATTGTATCTGAGTGATACTGATTTTATACATTGAATAGATTCATCATTGGATCCAAAGTCATAATATACTACAACTTTGAGATTAGATCCAATAAATATGATGGTACTCACGGTTATAAATATTTCAGTTTCTTTCAGGGAACCTTGTTCACTCTATTATGCACTGATGCACGGCAATCACTTGTCTTGGTTGTTGACGTGATGTCATCATTCCGGGTTGCCGTCATAGATGTTGTTGAGTTTGTAAGCCCCCCTCATCTTTATTCATGCGGTAATCCCCCTGCTCGTTATCAATTGTGCTCCTTTAGGACCAGCGAGTTGTTTGTCCTGTTCTTGATACAGAACTTGCTATATGCGTTTTAGGTGCGGAATCGGCAATCCTGTGTGTCAACAAATATATATTTGTTTCTAATATGATTTGACTTGTGTCAGGTTCCTTATAACTGGTGCAGAAAGCACGTCTTCATCAGACACCTCCTAATTCTGGGTCGTGAAAGGAACATTTGGCGTTGTCCACAGGGCATTTGTAGATGCCGAGTATTGCTTCACCTTCTTGGTTGATGTTGGAGCATGATAATGGTTCACAGAGTGATGGTGGCATTATGCCCTTAGTTGGGAAGGCTCTGTAAAGAGAAAAGCTTTTTTCCCGCCCCAAAGTGCCCCTGAGCTTGGCAGGATGCCTCATAGTTTGGGAACGAATCGTTCCCACTGAAACCATATCTCATGAGGCCATGCATTCCCTTGTCAATTGGATGACAACGAACGTAATTTTAACAAATTCGTGTCATATCGTACCCATAAGTCATCTCGAAGTCAACTTGTAACCCCTCAACTCGTATCCAGGTCAACTCGTTACCCAAGTGTTATCTTTGTGTGCAGGAAGTCAAGTCAAAAAAAGAAAAAACTGAATTTGAAAATTTATCATGCTTATTTAAAATATATTTTGGCAGAATATACAATTGGTTTAAGGGGCACTGTCGTCTGTCTGCTTGTGGCTGGACATGGAAACATGGAACTCTCACCCAGTTACTACACGCGCGCGCTGACCATCACATCACAAACACAAGCCGCCATTATTGTCGTGCGTGCGTGGGCAGTAATTTGGTGAGAGTATGTCAGGCCACAGACTCGCTGTGATCACTACGATAGGGCCCCTTTAATTGATGTACGGTATTATTTCATTGAGGTTCATTTTCCCAGTGAATTTCGGTTGAACTTTTTTCTGACAGAATATTATGAGTCCGGGAAAGAACAGATTAAAAAATACTGTTTTGTATTAAATAGAAATGTTTTTCAGTCGAAATGATTGCTTGAATTGACTTTGGCACGATTCGTTACAAGTTGACTCAGGTACGAGTTGACTTAGTACTGATTTGGGGGGTACGATTTTCCTTTTCGACTACCGGCTTTTGGCAGCAAATTAGTGCATTTACCAGGAACAGGTTCAACTATCCAGCACTGAAAACTTACTTTGGTAAATTGATTTGGAAAAAAGGTCTTTCACATGGCTTAATTTTACTAATCTCGGTTTGTCATTGGATCAAAATATATTCAATAAGTTGACGAATGACTTTAAAAATGGTTTAGCCTTGCTAGTTGTCCTCAAGATTAGTAGTTCAAAACTTTTGACTAATTAAATAGTATTCAATTAGTCAGTAGGCCCTACATACATTTAATTAGTGTCACCCCAAAAATAGTGAGTCGTGTAATTAGTCAAACAATTTGTTCTTTTCTGCATTGATCACTCATCCAATCATTCAATATTTAGCATGACCAAAACATTCTTCGCAAGGCTGGTGCAACCGCTTTACACCAACGGATCCAACTTTTTTTTAAAACAACAAATCAAGATAGGTCTATACGGTTTTCACCCTGACTTTTGGCAGGCCACGCAGAGAAGCATCCTAAATCAACATTTTAGACTCTGTTACCCTTCCATCAATCCGACACGCTTGATACGACAAAACCTTAGAGAAAACTTGACCGTTGCTGAGACGAGTCGACCGTGATATTGAGGCACACAACTGCCACAGTGTTTACATTTCATTCAGTGGAATGGTACAATAAATTACACCTATACAACCACACCCGTAGGTTTGTCATAGCTATAAGGAGTGATGACATCATTATTTAGGGGACTATTGCACCACTACATTGTTATATAATTTGTATATTGGTAATGAGGGTTATTTTTATGTGCAAACGATCTAAAGCCTATACAAAGTCAAAGCTTAGGTGCCCTGGCCCTACTCCTAGAACTGTGTTATCGGAAGGCAACGAGTTTATCGTTTTTTGCAACTTTTTTTATTTTTATTTTTTTTTGGGGGGGGGGGTGGATTTTCTGAACCCACGCAAAGCTCACTGTGGAAACAAAGAATACATAGAGCCTAATTTTAGCGAAGCCGATTTTAAAAAGAGAACTCCAGGTGCATAAACGTGGAGGGCAAACAGTTTCGCATAGGATGTTGACATGATGACCTATGAGGTTCGTGGAGACGACAGCGGAGTCGAACCAGTGTTGAGAGTACCCTGACCCGTGTACCCTTAACAAAACGTAGGTGTCGTACAACAGGTGTAGAAACGGGAAAGTCCCTGTGACTTCATGCCGGGTTAGGTGGGAAATTCCCACAGTAACGCCACTCATAGAATAAGGAGGCAGACCGCCAGCCACAGAGCAAGGAACGGACTACCAACGTATAGGGAAAAAGTAGGTATATGCCTAGGCCTACGTGGGGAAAGTTCATTCCTCGATTGGCCAATCTGCACAGTTTGAGACGAGTCTACTGACTGGTAAGATCCAATACGTCTCATTTGAACTTTTCTCATATGCGGAAGTTGTTATTGTGTGCTTTAGTACTGTGTTTTGCCAATAGGGTCAAAACACTAAAGTTTCTAAATGTATTGAAAACCATAGTTTAGCGCCCCCATCAGGAAAAGTTGTTCCCATTTGATCATCTAACCACTTCAAACGTTCGTGATACAAAATAAACAAATGAATAAAGTAGAAAAAGAGAACATGTCTTTCAAGGATTGGGTTGATTTAAAACAAGGAAAGGTTACATTTTGATAAACACAACTCAACTTACTAGCAGTTTTCAATGAAATTATTAATTTGATAATTTGATGTAACAAAAGTAAACATTATCACATTGAAATATTTGCTTTCTATTTTGCATATATAGTATATATTACCCAAAATATTTTGTCCATGTTGAACTAAGAAAAGGAAATCCTATATCATTATTAACCATCTGTTGTACATTTTGTTTGTATTTTGGGCAAAGCAATTGAATGATGGTAGCAGGAGGCTTAGTCAGAGACAAAGTATACAGATTTGGTAACCATCGGGAAAATGGTTGAGTTTAAAGTGAAAAATGACTGATTTATAAGATTCTGCAGTTACGTACCAATCGTCAAGAACAAGGATTCCTGTATATAGTGTAAACAAGTTCAGAAAAAAGCATTTGGAGACACAGACGTCACTATTGCTTATTTCGGTTGCTGCATTCGACGCATTGCTGACATTGCAGTTGACCCACCGGCCCCTGGGCAGGTGACCCTCCCAGCCCCTCAGCACTTGACCCACCCGGCCCACACCATTCTACAACCTACATTGTGATAATTGTCTCTGGCTTGTGTATTCTTAACAGATATTATGAAAACAACTGATGCAAAGTAAGACATAGAGAAGAACAATGGCGGACAAAACAAAGGTGCAGTTCATTTTCCATGGCACTTTCATATTTATCTCTTTCAATGGATTAATGATACACATGATTAAAACTTGTTATTAAAAAACAAAACAAATAGGGTGCCTAATCCAGGAAAATGATAAGTATTGGTAAATATGCTTGTCTTAAAGTAAAATCCATACATATACATGTTTTTTGACTTGGAAGGGGGAAATCAGACACTCCTGTAGCACCCTGCCCCTCCCCAACCTATCACTTTAATTAAACATTAAGCACTTTATATATTTTTCAAGAATAATAAGATAATTCTCCAATCTCCTAAGCCAGGTGATGGAAAATCGATCCCTCTTTGCAACTTGTAGACACATGCAGCACAGTGCAATCAGCCTCCAACTCTTTAAGAACATTGTCCCACATCAGTATTTTAACATGCCCAGCCAGTATGACTACACCTAGTATTCTTACAATATCCTATGATAATATCACTGCAAACATTATTGCCACTCCACCATTGCACTAGACTTGAGGACAAGTCGTTAAATGTCTGTCGCGGTGATAGCGTTCTGACTCTCCCCGCGATTCTCGCGACACTGGCGATGTTCTCACGAGACTGCTGGCCCCCGCGAGACTACTGCTCTTGCGACTGTAGTTTCATTTCGGCAGCCATCAGCTTCGCGCGAGAGCAGTGATCTCGCGAGAGCAGTCTTCGATCGCAGAGCCCTGAATGTATTACGCCGCCACCACGACTCGACTATCACCGCGACAAACATTAACGACTTGTCCACAAGTCTACCATTGCACACAACAGTGGTTTACCTAAACTCACATTCTGCACTATGCAATGCTTGAGTGATCTTTATGATACCAATCTAACTGCAAACACACTGTTATTTCATATTGGAATTTAATAACACGAACTCATGTACATGATTAACAAGTTATTAGTAATTTACTTCATTGGTTTCACGGATTTGTTACTAGAACCATAGAGCAAGGAACAGAGAGATATCTCCCTGTGAAGTAGTAGAGAAAGTAGCATTTGATGTTCCTCCAAATCGCTGTCGTTTATTTAACCATCACCAATCGTCACAACAGACCTGATATGTACATGCACAAAAGCCTTGACAAAACATCAACTTGATTTTTGAACTATATAAAAATGTACACATAGAGAATGAAAGTGAATTTACTCCTCAAAAAACAAACAAGCATACAAATAACAAACAGACACCCCCCACCAAAAAAAAAAGAACGCCAAAACAAAACCAAAACAAACAACAACACCATTGAATTGATCCTTCTATCAACTGTATTAAAGTCATACCTGCAGATTCAAATGTTTACATGAATTCACACACTCTCAAAAATCAAAGGTGACCGGGGTCACGGAAATCATAACGTTTGTATACGCCACTAGTAAAGCACTGCTGGGGTACAATGAATGAACTCTCAGAACAAGCTGTGTATTGCATGCTGTTGTATGCTTGAATATAGGTGCACAATTTAGTTTCCTTACAATGACATGTCCATAGTAACGTTGTACCAAAAAGAGCATTTTGAAGATCAAGAGGAACTGCTTTTGTATTGACTTTAATAATACTTAAGTTGGTATCTTTTACCTTCGTATTTTTAACTCATAATCAGTAAATGGCTTCATAAAGCACGAACAAAAAGTCCTCACACTAAATACAAATATATCGTCCAAATGAACCCCATGACATACTTAATCCTTTAAAGAGCTATATTTTGATGCAATTATACTGGAAGTACTTTATATTAAAACAAAATGAAGACTTAAATATGTTACTTCTGATTTGATGACAGACTCGTTCAAACTCCGTCCCTTGTGGGAAGTCCAATACCATGGTGAGTTTATTTCGTTTGGTCGTTCAACATTGGTAGTTGTCAAAGACCAGTATCCACACTTGATGTGACCAACGAATACATGAAATAACAAACCTGTGAAAGTTTGAGTTAAATCGGTCTTCAGAGTCATGAGAAAACAGTGAAAAACCCCACTACATGTTTTCACTGTTTTCAAATATCGGATTGTATCACCAGTGATATTAAAGACTATAGTTTTACCCATTTCCTAAAACCGTAGCATTTAAAGCAAAACTATTTCAAGGGACGTTTTCCACTGTGACCATCTTTGTACCATGTAAATTTATGTGCAAATCTGTGACCATTTATAATTTCAACCTTACCAATGTTGTACACACCCCTT
This sequence comes from Pisaster brevispinus, assembly GCA_023634235.1. Lineage (NCBI taxonomy): Eukaryota > Metazoa > Echinodermata > Asteroidea > Forcipulatida > Asteriidae > Pisaster > Pisaster brevispinus. The sequence goes on along the minus strand of JAMKCF010000016.1, from coordinate 6,430,127 downwards.
AATACGTACGTGTACACCCTCAACGTTCAACAAACTAATTATTTTACTCAAAATGAAAATCTAGACTTTATGTTCAGCTTTTCTGGAAATCTCTCATTGTCAAACGTTTTCTGGAAAAAAGATAGCACGTGGCATTTCTGCAATTTAAGTATCAGTATATTTTGTAATGTTTTGTTCTTCAATTTAAAGCATGCCATATGGATATCTTAACCCAACCCAACATTCAATTTAGCATCCAGACTTTTACCGATCACTTTGTAATTAACTTTTACATTGGTGCATCAACTTTTTACTTCTATCTTGTTTTACTTGATATTTAATAATTGAAGTTAGCATTAATGTTAAATGGCATTTTTCACTTACAGCCACATAAAAGATCTACTGCCCATTGCAAGGTAAGGAATATGAGTAGTACTTTTAAAAGGGTGCACAAATAGTCAGAATTGTTCAAAAGCGTATTCAAAGATTATTCAAGATAAGATGTCGACCTTTAAAGGTAAGGTCACTGTTTGGTTTTGTCAACGTATTTTGTTTTGTCAACTGACTTTGATTTACAGCCAAACATATCAAGAAACATACAATAAAAGTCAGCTGTGAAAGTTCCAGTTGAATACAGAGTCTACTTATTGAGAAAACAACAAAAACATTTACCCCAATGTTTTCCTAGTCAATGTCAAAATTGAAACTGATGATTATATTGCTATTTGTCAACAGGCATCTGAGCAGTTGCATTTATCACCAAGTGCTACCATAGACGTAAGTAAGTTCTACGACGTTCATTTCTTACTTGAATGATTGGTGTTTGCCACAATGTAGCCATCTTCTTTTCTTGCATTATTGGGTTACCAAAGTGAGGCCATATTATTTGTGTCTTAATCCCCTGGTTGTGTCTTAGTACCCTGCACCACTGTTGGTTTATGATCTTATTATCCGCTGTGGGTAGGCTTACCGCAACGTTTTAATAGATTTTAAATTTGCATCGGAGATCGCAAGATTAATATATACTGCACTTATCCTTGTCATCTGATTGGTGGAACACTCGTCCCGTGTCATACTTTATTTTTGCCATGTAGGTCTACTGTTCTGACACTAGAAAATTTAATAGAGGAGTCCTATATTGATCAAAAGACTCTTGTGACGCTTTGAATAGACTGTGCAAGTCTCGCGCGTATTCGAACATTGGGATCCGTTAAAGCGCGTGAGTTTGTTTCTTTAACGCGTTAAAGCAATGTACGTGGGACCACAGTGGTCCCAAAAATGTTCGAATACGCGCGAGACTTGCACGGTCTATAGCGCTTCGCGAATACTGATTGCGTTAGGCTTTTTCAACGCGCGTACGCATAAAGCGTGCGCGCCAACACGCGCATGACCACTACACTTGGTGAAGTTTAGCCAACCGGTCTTAAACAGCTCCAGCAATAACTAGTCTTTATCATCCGTTTAATACCTTATTGTTGAAATCAATTATAAATTGTTCACTACTTTGTATTATTTATTGTTGCAACATATTATGAATTATATAAAAAATATCAAATGACAAGGATCTATAAGTGAGGTATATAGAACAAAAAAATTATTATAGTATGCGTGTTACTAAAAAAACAACAACACACAGGTCCCCCTCGAGGTTACAGATATCATTGTATGTGCTATCCCGGTGCCACAATGAACGACCATTGCAAATAAGTTGTGCATTGCATGCTGTTGTTAACTTGACTATGAGTGAAAATTAAAGGGACACCCACATTACCTTTGTGTACACAACATGAAATTTCAACAGACAAAAATATAAATTGAAACAAATTTCCCCTTTGAAATGTTAAATTGTTATAAAATGAATATGACTATTGTTGAAAAGAGGTTTTAGAAGTAGAACCAAGTTTGTGACTCCACAAAATGGCGGACCGTGTTAGTTCATGAAGTAAAAGGGAAACAACACAACTTCTAGGCATATTTGTGTGGATCATTCTTTCTACTTTCAAAACATCTTTCCAACCATATTTATTTTATTACAAACGCCTTTTGTAGCCCAAAGCTTCCAATCTAAAGCAACGTGTCCATTTAAGTTTCCTTACAAAAAACTAATTAATGACCATGCAATTCTGTACTGAAAAGAGCATTTTGAAAACCAGGCGGAACTGCTTTTGTATTGACTTTTTAATAATACTTAAGTTGGTATATTTTACCTTCGTATTTTTAACTCATGATATCAGTGAATGGTTTCATAAACCACGAACCAAAAGTCCGCGCACTAAAAAAACACGTATCGTCCAAATGAAACCCATGATATACTTGTTGTACTTCTAAGGAGCCATATTTTGATGCAATTCTGACTGGAAGTAATTAAGATAAAACAAAATAAAGACTTACAATTTGTTACTTTTGATTTGATGACAGACTCGTTCAAACTCCGCCCCTGCTGTGAAGTTTAATACCATGGTGAGTTCATTTCATTTGGTGGTCATCCCCTAAACTACATGTACCCTCCAAACTTGTTATTCAATAATATTATTATTCTACTAAAAATGAAAATCCAGACTTTTTGTTTTACTTTTCTGGGAATCTCTGTCGATGTCAAAAATTTTCTGGATAAAAGAAAATACATGGCATTTATATATTTAAAGACCTACTTGAACAAAAACGGCATCAATTGATCTTTGCTGGAATTTATTTTAAATGTTTTCAATCAGGAAAGGAGACTGAGTTCACTTGTGTAATTGTGTAAAAAACAATCGTTTAAAATACCCTTCTCCGGTGCTTTTCAGAAGGTTCACGAAAAGCCCTGTTACGTCACCGCTTATGTTACGTCATATGTAGGAGTTTTGTGTAGCCGTTTTGTTGCAGTATGGAGGTTTAACAAAGCAAACTCCCACACATGACGTCAAAGTATTGTCATTTTGACGCACGCCGTCAACGGCCGAAGGGTTTCTAGTTTTTGTAAACCATGAAGTTGGGGCTAATTTTTGATCGATTATTATGAAAAAAATTAGAAGTGTAAAAGTATCAAAATAAAAATTTAATGATAAACAAATACATTATAAACAATTTTAAAAAGCGTTTCGGTAAAAACAAAATCTCGCTCAATTACGTGTTTACGTGATAAGTGCATGGTTTTCTAATATTTTGTTATTTCAATTTAAAGCATGGCAAATGAACACATTTTAACCCAACCCAACCCAACTTTCAATTCAGACTTTTACCTGTCACTTTGTAATTAACACTTACTATTTGTGCGTCAACCTTTTACTTCTATCTTGTTTTACTTTATATATAATAATCGAAGTTAACTTTAATGTTACATGAAATGTTTTACTTACAGCCACATAAAAGATATACTGCCCATCGCAAGGTAAGCAGTCTGAGTAATAGTTAAAAAAGTATATAGGGGTGCACAAATAGTCAGAATTGTTCAAAAGCATGCTCAAAAATAAAATTCAAGACAAGATAAAAGTCAGCTGTGAAAGTTTCAGTTTAAAACAGAGTCTACTTATTGAGAAAACAACAAAAACAGTTACCCAATGTTTTCCCAGTCAATGTCAAAAATTGAAACTGATGATTATATTGCTATTTGTCAACAGGCATCTGATCAGTTGCATTTATCACCAAGTGCTACCATAGACGAAGTGAGTTCTACGACGTTCATTTCTTACTTGAATGTTTGGTTGGTAGTTTACCACAATGTAGCCATCTTCTTTTCTTGCATTATTGGGTAACCAAAGTGAGGCCATAGTATTTGTGTTTTACCCCCACACCGATGTGTGTTATATATGATCTTATCATCAGCAGCAGGGGTAGGTCTACCGCAACGATGTAATAGATGCTAAGTTTGCATCGGAGACCATGATATTATACTTCACTTTTAGAGATCTTTGTCATTTGATTGGTGGAACACACGTCCCGTGTCATACTTTGTTTTGCCATACATACTGTTCCGGCACTCCAAAATTTAATACAGGAGTCCTATATTGATAAATAGGATCTGATGCGCGATCTGATTGGAGGTTGCCATCAAAGGTTGCCACAAAGTCAGAACACGTTGTCTCCATGTTGCCTGATGTTGCTTTCGATTTGCACGACATGTCAGACACAGTAATCTGCGAGCAGCCATGGTTGCTACAGAAACTTGTACTGCTCCCAAGGGAGATTGCCAGAAAATTACCCCGTGTGAAATTTTCTAATTGTTGAAATGAATTTAAGAATTTTCGAAACTTTGTGTTATTTATTGCTAAAACAAACTACACATTTTATGAAAAAATGTCAAATGACAATAATATATGACTGTGTGAGGCATTTAAATCAGAGTAAGCATATCAGAGCTGTTCCATTTCACTCGATTTCACCTCGTAGTTCTGCAATATGCATCCAATAATATTTGTAAATTATTATAGCAGCGGGTACCGAAACGATGTTAAATCTGCATCGGAAATAAATATAAAAACAACAATTTGTGTTTTACCCAACTGATCTCGTTTATCACGTTGTAATATAAATTCCACTCCAATGTTTTTACAGATAAAATGCGAACCAGACAAAAGAAATGAACAACAAGAAACAGGTAACTTCTGTTTGTTTTACTTTATAATGATAAAAAAAGACTTTCCACCGACAGTAGTTTAATCATGAAGATTAATCAAGCAATGGCTCTATTATATTAGAGACCCTGTTTATAACTTATTTGAATTTTAATTATTTAAGATAACTTATTGCCAAATAATATGAATGAACTAGATGTTGAATAAGTTATCAACAAGCGATTCTATTCCACCCTAATGTAGATTAAAATGCTTCAATTCTTCATATTTTATTTTGAAGATGATGAGGACGTCTTTACATCAAGTGAACAATCAGAAGAGGAACAAAAGTCTGAAAACCCGGATAATTTGTGTCAAGCAATGGTAATTCGGATATACGTGACTTGTTTTTTATTGCAACTGGCTTAATGTGTCTTTGCATGAATGTGCTTTCTCTCTTTGCCAGCTCCCTTTAAGTTTCCCTACAAAAATAGAATGTCTATAGCAATGCTGTACTAAAAAGTGCATTTTGAAAACCAGGCGAAACTGCTTTTGCATTGACTTTTTAATAATATTGAAGTTGGTATCTTTTACCTTCGTATTTTTAACTCATGATATCAGAGAATGATTTCAGAAACCACGAAACAAAAGTCCACGCACTAAAAAAAACATATACCGTCCAAATGATCCCCATGATATACTTATTGTGCCCATAAGAAGCTTTATTTTGATTCAGTTCAGACTGAAAGTAATTAAGATAAAAATAAAATAAAGACTTAAATTTGTTAATTTTGATTTGATGACAGACTCGTTCAAACTCCACCCCTGTTATGAAGTTCAATACCATGGTGAGTTCATTTCATTTGGTGGTCATCCCCTAAAATACATGTACCCCCCAAACTTGATATTCAATAATATTATTATAATATTATTATTCTACTAAAAATGAAAATCCAGACTTTATGTTCTGCATTTCTGGAAATCTCCCACTGTCAAATATTTTTTTGAAAAAGATAACACATGGCATTTCTTTTTAAAGAACTACTTGAACAAAAACGGCAATAATTGATCTTTGCTAAAATTCATTTCTTTTTTTTTCAATCGGAAAGGAGACTGAGTTCACATGAGATTAAATAGATTTTAACTCTGTTAAAAACAGTCATTTAAAATATCCTTTTCCGGTGCTTTTCAGAAAGATTCACGAAAAGCCCTGTTACATCATCACTCATGTTACGTCATAATGTGGGATTTCCGTTTGTGTAGCCGCTTTGTTGCAGTTTGGATGTATAACAAAGCAAACTCCCACACATGACGTGGTTAGGCCTACCCCTCGATGTAATAGATGCTGAGTTTGTGTCGGAGATCAAGATTATTATAGACTGCACTAAAAATCCTTGTCTTGCTTGGTGAAACACTCGTCCTGTGTCATACTTTATTTGGGCATATACTGTTCCAACACTCCACAATTTATGAGATGAGTCCTCTGTGATCAAATAGGTCGTTTTGGGACGCTTTGAATATGCGCATCGCGCATTCTGATTGCTTTACTACGCGTTTTCAGCGCCCGTACTTTCAAAACATCCAAACATATTTATATCTTTACAAACGCTTTTTATAGCCCAAAGCTCCCAATCTAAGGCAACGTTTCCATAAAAATTTACTTAGAAAAAATAGAATGACCATGCAATGCTGTACTAAAAAGAGCCTTTTGAAAAACAGGCGGAACTGCTTTTGTATTGACTTTATAATAATACTTAAGTTGGTATCTTTTACTGCGTATTTTTAACTCATGATATTGAGTGAATGGTTTCATAAACCACGAATTTATGAGTCCACGCACTAAAAAACTCGTAACATCCAAATGAACCCCATGAAATACTTGTTGTACCTCTAAGGTGCTATATTGTGATGCAATTCTGACTGGAAGTAATTAAAGATAAAACAAAATAAATAATTACAATGTTTTCACTTTTAATTTGATGACAGACTCGTTCAAACTCCGCCCCTGCTGTGAAGTCCAATACCCTGGTGAGTTCATTTCATTTGGAGGTCATCCCCTAAAATACATGTACCCTCTAAACTTGATATTCAATAAAATTAATATTCCACTTAAAATGAAAATGCAGACTTTATATTCTGCTTTTCTGGGAATCTCTGTCATTGTCAAAGATTTTCTGGAAAAAAGATAACACCTGGCATTTCTATATTTAAAGACCTACTTGAACGAAAACGGCAACAATTGATCTGTGCTGAAATTATTTTAAAATGTTTTCAATCAGGAAAGGAAACTGAGTCCACATGAGATTAAATAGTTTTAATTGTGTAAAAACAATCTTGTAAAATACCCTTCTCCGGTGCTTTTCAGAAGGTTTACGAAAAGCCCTGTTACGTCATCACTTATGTTACGTCATATGTGGGAGCTCCGTTTTGTGTTGCCGTTTTGTTGCAGTATGGAGGTATAACAAAGCAAACTCCCACACATGACGTCAAAAAATGTTCATTTTGACGCACGCCGTCAACGGCAGAAGTGTTTCTAGGTTTTGTTAACCATGAGGTTGGGGCTAATTTTTTTGATCGATAATTACGAAGAAAGTGTTACGAAGTGTAAAAGTATCAAAATTACACCTGAATGATAAACAAACACATTATAAACAATTTTAAAAGCGTTTCGGTAAAAAAAAAATCTCGCTCAATTACGTGTTTACGTGATAAGTGCATGATTTTCTAATATTTCTAATTTCAATTTAAAGCATGGTAAATAAACACATTTTAACCCAACCAAACCCAACTTTCAATCTATACTTTTACCGTTCACTTCGTAATTAACATTGACTATTGGTTCATCAACTTTTTACTTCTATCTTGTTTTACTTGATATTTAATCATCGAAGTTAACTTTAATATTAAATGAAATTTTTCACTTACAGCCACATAAATCTACTGCCCATCGCAAGGTAAGCAGTCTGAGTAATAGTTTAAAAAGTAGGGGTGCACAAATAGTCAGAATTGTTCAAAAGCATGTTCAAAGATACAACTCAAGACAAGATGTCGACTTTTAAAGATAGGGTCACCGTTTGTTATTTTCAACTTATTTTGTTTTGTCAACTGATTTTGATTTACAGCCAAACATATCAAGAAAAGTACAATAAAAATCAGCTGTGAAAGTTTCAGTTTAATACAGTGTCTGCTTATTGAGAAAGAAATAAAAACAGTTACCCAATGTTTTCCCAGTCAATGTCAAAATATAAACTGATGATTATATTGCTATTTGTCAACAGACATCTGAGCAGTTGCATTTATCACCAAGTGCTACCATAGACGAAGTGAGTTCTACGACGTTCATTTCTTACTTGAATGTTTGGTTGGTAGTTTACCACAATGTAGCCATCTTCTTTTCTTGCATTATTGGGTAACCAAAGTGAGGCCATAGTATTTGTGTTTTACGCCCACACCGATGTGTGTTATATATGATATTATTATTAGCAGTGGGTGGGCCTACCGCAACGATGTAATAGATGTTAAGTTTGCATCGGATATCAAGCTTATTATATACTTCACTTTTAGATCTTTGTCATTTGATTGGAGGAACACACCTCCCGTGTCATACTTTGTTTTGCCATACATACTGTTCCGACACTCCAAAATTTAATACAGGAGTCCTATATTGATAAATATAAGACGTTTTGGACGCGTCGCAGCCTAAAGCTCGTTCGGCGTTCATAGCCACGCGTGTTTTTGCGCAATCTTACGCACAGGTGTTGATAACGCGTTGCGCAATACTCAAAATAAAATCTGTTATAACGCGCGAAGCGTCGCTGTGAAGCGTCCCAAACGTCCTATATTTATCATTATAGGACTCCTGCATTAAATATTGAAGTGTGGGAACAGTAACTCAGTAGAAATCAATAACGACAATGTCCTTGTCAACGACCACAAAATTTTACATAAGTAATTCATTTCGGCGACGGAAAAATGGCTACCGAAACTTGTTCAGCCGTGAAATAATGACGTCATCCTCTATGTGCAATCTGATTGGAGGTTGCCATCAAAGGTTTCCACAAAGTCGAATCACGTTGCTTCCATGTTGCCTGTTGCTTTCGATTTGCACGGCATGTTAAACACAGTAATCTGCGAGCAGCCATGGTTGCTACAGAAACTTGTACTGCCCCCAAGGGAGATTTCCAGAAAATTACCCCGTGTGAAATTTTCTCATTGTTGAAATAAATTTAAGAATTTTCGAAACTTTATGTTTTTTATTGCTGAAACAAACTACAAATATTATGGAAAAAATCAAATGACAATGATCTATGTGTGAGGTATTTAGAGCAGAGTATGCATTTCTGAGCTGTTCCATTTAACTCGATTTCACCTCGTGATTATGTTCTGCAATATGAGTCCAATAATGTTTGTTAATTATTATAGCAGCAGGTAACGCAAAGATGTTAAATCTGCATCGGAAATAAATATAAAAACAATAATTTGTGTTTCACCCAACTGATCTCGTTTATGAATCACGTTAATATAAATTTCACTCCAATGTTTTACAGATAAAATCCGAACCAGACAAAAGAAATGAGCAGCAAGAAACAGGTAACTTCTGTTTGTTTTACTTTATAATGATAAAAAAAGACTCTCCACCGACAGTAGTTTAATCATGAAGATTAATCAAGCAATGGTTCTATTAGAGACCCTTTTTTATACCTTATTTGAATTTTAATCATTTAAGATAACTTATTGCCAAATAATATGAATGCACTAGATGTTGTATGAATAAGTTGTCAACGAGCGATTCCTTTCCACCAAAATCTAGATCAAAATGCTTCAATTCTTCATATTTTATTTTTAAGATGATGAGGACGTCTTTAGATCAAGTGAACAATCACAGGAGAAACAAACATCAAAGTCTGAAAACCCGGATAATTTGAATCAAGCAATGGTAATGTTCGGATATACGTGACTTGTTTTTATTGCAACCGGCTTTAATGTGTCTTTGCATGAATATGCTTTCTCTCTTTGCCAGCTCCCTTTAAGTTTCCCTACACAAATAGAATGTATATAGCAATGCTGTACTAAAAAGTGCATTTTTGAAAACCAGGCGAAACTGCTTTGATATTGACTTTTTAATAATACTTAAGTTGGTATCTTTTACCTTCGTATTTTTAACTCATGATATCAGTGAACGGTTTCAGAAACCACGAAACAAAAGTCCTCGCAAAAAACAAAACAAAACATGTACCGTCCAAATGAACCCCGTGATATACTTATTGTGCCTATAACTTTGTATAAGGAGCTATATTTTGATGCAACTCTGACTATGAAAATAAAATAAAGACTTAAAATTGTTACTTTTGATTTGATGACAGACTCGTTCAAAATCCGCCCCTGCTGTGAAGTTCAATACCATGGTGAGTTCATTTCATTTGGAGGTCATCCGCTAAACTACATGTACCCTCCAAACTTGATATTCAATAATATTATTATTCTACTTAAAATGAAAATCCAGACTCTATGTTCTGCATTTCTGGAAACCTCCCAATGTCAAACATTTTCTGGAAAAAGATAACACATGGCATTTCTATTTAAAGACCTACTTGAACCAAAACGGCAACAAGTGATCTTTGCAGGAATTCACTTCAAACAAATTTTCAATCAGGAATGGAGACTGAGTTCACAAAAAGCCCTGTTACGTCATCACTCATGTTTTGTCATTACGTGGGAGCTCCGTTTTTTGTAGCCGCTTTGCTGCAGTCTTGATAACAAAGTGAACTCCCACACATGACGTCAAAGTAGTGTCACTTTGACGCACGCCGTAAACGGCAGAAGGGTTTCTAGTTTGTCTAAACCTTGAAGTTGAGGCAAATTTTGTTATCGATAATTTACGTAAAAGTATCAAAATTACAATTGATTGATAAACAAACACATTATTAACAGCTTTAAAAAGCATTTACGTAAAAACTAAATTTCGCTCAAGTACCTGTTCAAGTGAATAGTGCATGATTTTCTAATATTTTTTCCTCTCAATTTATACGTAACCCAACCCAACTTTCAACTCAGACTTTTACCGGTCACTTAACATTTGTTATTGCTGCATCAACCTTTTACTTCTATCTTGTTTTACTTGATACTTAATAATTGAAGTAAACTGTAATGTTAAATGAAATTTTTCACTTACAGCCACATAAAAGATCTACTGCCCATCGCAAGGTAAGGACTCTGGGTATTAGTTTAAAAATTAGGGGTGCACAAATAGTCAGATTAGTTCAAAGGCGTGTTCAAAGATACTATTCAAGACAAGATGTCGACATTTAAAGGTAAGGTCACCGTTTGGTTTTGTCAATTTATTTTGTTTTGTCAACTGATTTTGATTTACAGCCAAACATATCAAGAAACATACAATAAAAGTCAGCTGTGAAAGTTTCAGTTGAATACAATGTCTGCTTATTGAGAAAACAACAAAAACAGTTACCCAATGTTTTCCCAGTCAATGTCAAAATTTTAACTGATGATTATATTGCTATTTGTCAACAGACATCTGAGCAGTTGCATTTATCACAAGGTGCTACCATGGACGAAGTGAGTTCTAAGAGGTTCATTTCTTACTTGAATGATTGGTTGGTGTTTACCACAATGTAGCCATCTTCTTTTCTTGCATTATTGGGTAACCAAAGTGAGGTCATAGTATTTGTGTCTTACCCCCACACCGATGTGTGTTATATGTGATCTTATTATTAGCAGTGGGTATGCTTACCGCAACGATGTAATAGATGCTAGTTTGCATCGGAGATCATGATATTATATACTTCACTTTTAGAGATCTTTGTCATTTGATTGGTGGAACACACGTCCCGTGTCATACTTTGTTTTGCCATACATACTGTTCCGACACTCCAAAATTTAATACAGGAGTCCTATATTGATAAATAGAGGACGTTTTGGACGCTTCGCAGCCTAAAGCTCGTTCGGCGTTCATAGCCACGCGTGTTTTTGCGCAAGCTTACACACAGGTGTTGATAACGCGTTGCGCAATTACTCATTGTAAAGTCTGTTACTACGCGCGAAGCGTCGCTGTGAAGCGTCCCAAACGTCCTATATTTATCATTATAGGACTCCTGCATTAAATATTGGAGTGTGGGAACAGTAACTTTGTAGAAATCAATAACGACAATTTACTTGTCAATGACCACACAATTTTACTTAAGACATTCATTTCGGCGACGGAAAAATTCAACGGACGACGAAAAATAACTACCGAAATTTTTTTCGGCGGTGAAATATTGACTTCATCCTCTATGCGCGATCTGATTGGAGGTTGCCATCAAAGGTTGCCACAAAGTCAGAACACGTTGTCTCCATGTTGCCTGATGTTGCTTTCGATTTGCACGACATGTCAGACACAGTAATCTGCGAGCAGCCATGGTTGCTACAGAAACTTGTACTGCCCCCAAGGGAGATTGCCAGAAAATTACCCCGTGTGAAATTTTCTCATTGTTGAAATAAATTTAAGAATTTTCGAAACTTTATGTTTTTTATTGCTGAAACAAACTACGAATTTTATGAAAAGTGTTTAAATGACAATAATCTATGTGTGAGGCATTTAAAACAGAGTATGCGTATCTGAGCTGTTCCATTTCACTCAATTTCACCTAGTGATTATGTTCTGCAATATGCATCAATAATATTTGTAAATTATTATAGCAGCGGGTACCGAAACGATGTTAAATCTGCATCGGAAATAAATATAAAAACAACTATTTGTGTTTTACCCAACTGATCTCGTTTATCACGTTGTAATTTTAAATTCACTCCAATGTTTTTACAGATAAAATGCGAACCAGACAAAAGAAATGAGCAACAAGAAACAGGTAACTTCTGTTTGTTTTACTTTATAATGATAAAAAAAGACTTTCCACCGACAGTAGTGTAATCATGAAGATTAATCAAGCAATGGTTCTATTAGTGACCCTTTTTATACGTTATTAGAATTTTAATCATTTAAGATAACTTATTGCCAAATAATATGAATGCACTAGATGTTGTATGAATAAGTTATCAACAAGCGATTCCATTCCACCAAAATCTAGATCAAATTGCATTAAGTCTTCATATTTTATTTTTAAGATGATGAGGACGTCTTTACATCAAGTGAACAATCAGCGGAGAAACAAACACCAAAGTCTGAAAACCCGGATAATTTGAATCAAGCAATGGTAATTCGGATATACGTGACTTGTTTTTATTGCAACCGGCTTTAATGTGTCTTTGCATGAATATGCTTTCTCTCTTTGCCAGCTCCCTTTAAGTTTCCCTACGAAAATAGAATGTATTTAGCAATGCTGTACTAAAAAGTGCATTTTGAAAACCAGACAAAAACTGCTTTTGTATTGACTTATTAAGATTACTTAAGTTGGTATCTTTTACCTTCGTATTTTTAACTAATGATATCAGTGAATGGTTTCAGAAACCATGACACAAAAATCCGCGCACTAAAAAAACCCATGTACCGTCCAAATGAACCCCATGATATACTTATTGTGCCTATATAAGGAGCTATATTTTGATTCAGTTCTGACTGAAAGTAATTGAGATAAAAATAAAAAAGACTTTAACTTGTTACTTTTGATTTGATGACAGACTCGATCAAAATCCGCCCCTGCTGTGAAGTTCAATACCCTGGTGAGTTCATTTCATTTGGTGGTCATCCCCTAAAATACAATTGTACCCTCCAAACGTGATATTCAATAATATTATTATTTTACTCAAAATGAAAATCCAGACTCTATGTTCTGCATTTCTGGAAATCTCTCATTGTCAAACGTTTTCTGGAAAAAAGATAAAGAGTGGCATTTCTTAAGACCTAGGCCTACTTGAACTTGCAACAAGTGATCTTTGCAGAAATTCACTTCAAAATGTTTTCCAATCAGGAAAGGAGACTGAGTTCATATGAGATTAAAACGATTTTAATTGTGTTAAAAACAATCATTTAAAATACCCATCTCCGATGTTTTTCAGAAAGATTCGCGAAAAGCCCTGTTACGTCATCACTCATGTTTTGTCATTACGTGGGAGCTCCGTTTTTTGTAGCCGCTTTGTTGCAGTCTTGATAACAAAGCAAACTCCCACACATGACGTCAAAGTATTGTCACTTTGACGCACGCCGTAAACGGCAGAAGGGTTTCTAGTTTTTCTAAACCTTGAAGTTGAGGCAAATTTTGTTATCGATAAACTACGTAAAATTATCAAAATTACAATTGAATGATAAACAAACACATTATTAACAGCTTTAAAAAAGCATTTACGTAAAAACTAAATTTCGCTCAAGTACCTGTTTAAGTGAATAGTGCATGATTTTCTAATATTTTGTCCTTTCAATTTCAAGCATGGCATACGTAACCCAACCCAACTTTCAACTCAGACTTTTACCGGTCACTTAACATTTATTATTGGTGCATCAACTTTTTACTTCTATCTTTTACTTGATATTTAATAATTGAAGTTAACTGTAATGTTAAATGAAATTGTTCACTTACAGCCACATAAAAGATCTACTGCCCATCGCAAGGTAAGCAGCCTGAGTAGTAGTTTAAAAAGTAGGGGTGCACAAATAGTCAGAATTGTTCAAAAGCATGCTCAAAGTTAAAATTCAAGACAAGATGTCGATTTTAAAGATAGGGTCACCGTTTGGTTTTGTCAATTTATTTTGTTTTGTATACTGATTTTGATTTACAGCCAAACATATCAAGAAACGTACAATAAAATTCAGCTGTGAAAGTTCCAGTTGAATGCGGTGTTTGCTTATTGAAACTGATGATTATATTGCTATTTGTCAACAGGCATCTGAGCAGTTGCATTTATCACCAAGTGCTACCAAAGACGAAGTGAGTTCTACGACGTTCATTTCTTACTTGAATGATTGGTTGGTGTTTACCACATTGTAGCCATCTTCTTTACTTGCATGGGTAACCAAAGTGATGTCATAGTATTTGTTTCTTATCCCCACACCGATGTGTGTTATATATGATATTATTATTAGCAGTGGTTAGGTCTACCGCAACGATGTAATAGATGTTAAGTTTGCATCGGAAATCAAGATTATTATATACTTCACTTTGTTCTTTGTCATTTGATTGGTGGAACACACGTCCCGTGTCATACTTTATTTTTGCCATACACTATCTTATTGATGAAATAGATTTCAGAATTTTCAAAACTTAAAATTATTTATTGCTGAAACAAACTACAAATATTATGGAAAAAGTCAAATGACAATGATCTATGTGTGAGGCATTTAAAACAGAGTATGCCTATGCCTATGAGCTGTTCCATTTCACTGATTTCACCTCGTGATTATGTTCTGCAATATGAGTCCAATAATATTTGTAAATTGTTATAGCAGCGGGTACCGCAACGATGTTAAATCTGCATCGGAAATAAATATAAAAACAATCATTTCTGTTTTACCCAACTGATCTCGTTTATGAATCACGTTGTAATACACATTTCACTCCAATGTTTTTACAGATAAAATGCACGCCAGACAAAAGAAGTTTCACCGGTGGTAAAGAGGTACCTTCTTTTAATTGAAATCATAAATTTTCTAATACATTATTTTAAAGCAAATATAATTTGACTTCTTGTTTCAGTCAATTCAACAAATCCAAGCTTTTCATTGCATAATCTTTGGATCCAATTCTGACACTAAATTCAGATCGTAACCTTAACCCAACATACCAACATTCTTTCCACAAAGATCCCTAATTGAACTGTTTGTTTGTTTGTTTGTTTATTTTGTTTGTTTGTTGGGGGGTTGGGGTGTTTGTTTGTTTGTTTGTTTCTTTGTTTGTTTCTTTGTTTGTTTCTTTGTTTTATTTCCATTTGTACAACAACAAAGGTACAAGAGTATTGATTTGAAGCAAATAAATACAGATACAAAACTAACTTAAGTACAAATTGAGGTTGCAACCAGAGGAGGTAAAACCCCCCTGAAGTGGAGCACCCCAACTACTGAATAAAAATAGTGCTGTACATAAACCATTAATGTTGTTCTATATTTGTTACCTTGAAAGCTTATCAAAATGTCTCATTTTTGAAGCTGAAATATTTCCAATGCATAGATGAAGACAATTTGATGATAGACGGATGAAAGATCTGTAACATTTCACTAAAGTTGTTTACCATCTCACCACTAAAGATTCTTCAATAAATTGCATTTTACATTTTCTACAGAGGAAAGGTGCGAACAAACCCGAAGCAGACAAAGGAAATGGACAAAAAGAAACTGGTAACAACTACTGCAGTATACTGTTTGTTTTTAAATAATAGAAACTATGTTCCAGTAATTTCATCATAAAAAAAGAACAAACTAATCGAGCAATCACTCTATAAGAAACCTTGCACCTTATTGAATTTGAGTCATGTTTAACATAACTGATTGCCCAATAATATACAATCAATATTAATTTTTGTTTTTACCCTACACCGATGTGTGTTAGCACTGTATACTCAGTACTTTCCCGAGTTCTGTGAAAAAACACTCACAGGCATATTACTCGGGTGGGATTCGAACTCACAGGCATATTACTCGGGTGGGATTCGGGTTCGAATCCCACCCGAGTAATATGCCTGTGAGTGTTTTTTCACAACTCGGGAAAGTACTGAGTATACAGTGCTAACACAAATCGGTGTAGGGTAAAAACCAAAATTAATATTCTTTATCCCCGATGCAAAATTAACATCTATTATTTAAATATACAATCAATTGGTGTTAAACGAATACATTATTTGGGGTTGAAAAAAGAACAATTGACTACAACGGGAATTGAACCAACGGCCTTCGGATTAACGTGCTCTAACAACTAAGCTAAGTCTTGTTTTTTTTAAAATAATTATTATAGCTAATTGCCCTTAATATCAAAGCAACATGTGCTGTATGAACAGATTAATTATAATGGCGAGCACTTCCCAACAAATTACCAAAATCAAAATGGTTCAGTTTGTGAACTTACATTTTGAAGAAGTTAAATAAATTCATTGGCATTTGTAACTCAGATAATTAAAACATACTACGATAGTTTCCGAATAACGCTGATGTCCATGCTGTACGCTGGTAAACGTATACCGTCCTTTAATTATTTTTCTTTTTAGAGCTAATTATCTTTTCAGAGATTGTAGAGATAGTCCCCCCCAAAAAATAAAAAAATTATTTAAAATTAAAACATTCTTTGTGTTGTTAATACATTGAACTGATGGGTAACAAAAATAAACGAGTAAATACTACTATAGTTGATTTCACAGTCAACAAACTGCTGTCCCAGCATTTTCTAGTTCAGAAGTCATCTCAGAGATGTACACAGCACACACAGAAGGTACTGATGCACATGAAAAAGACCATAACCAGTCGATATTGTTGTTGTATCCAGGTGCAGAAGGTGACCAACCAGACTCAGCGCCACTAACACCACAGTCGAAACCTGTATCTGAAGGGTCAGATCGAGAATCGGTAATTACTCATTGTCTTTACCTCCACCAAAGAGGTTGCTGCCCTCTATTGGATGTTTTCCCCCTTTTTGTTTGTCTCTTTTGTTTGATTTTATTTTTAATCAGAATATCCGAAAAAAGGTTAAACATTGATTTCAAGGACTTTTTAATTAATTTTTTTTAATGGATTTAGTTTATTTTCTTATTGATTATGACGTCTTCGGGTGTCAAAATCGCATTAATTTGAAGTGGAAGTGACCAACTGTTTCTGGAATTCAATTGAGGTCAAATAATAAAGTATACATTGATTATTTCACAAAATGCCTTCTGACTGGCACCCACACAAAAAATGTTTTGACAAATAGTTGGGGAGACATTAGGGCAAGATAGCTCAGTTGGTAGAACCCCAGCAAGTTGACCCATAGGTCGCAGGTTCGAATCCTCCCAGTCAATTTTTCTTTGTTCCCACTAACATTTAAAAAGCATCGTTTTCGAAGCCAAAAAATCCATTTAATACAATAGTGGTGGCCTTATAGTGGTATTTCGCTTCTAAGCAATTTTTTTTCAAAACGTTAGTTTTCTTTATTAGACAAAAGAAACGGTCTTCCTTTTACACTCTAAAAATTTGCGGGTAAGAATTGACCAAGATCATACTGACGCAGATTCCTAGTAGTTTTTCTTCTTCATTTTTTTAAAATTTATTTTATTATTATTATTATTATTATTATTATTTTTTTTTTTTTGGGGGGGGGGGTGACACCAGTTTCCGGATAAGCCTGATGACAATGCCCTAGGACCTGGAGTCCGGGTTCATTCTGTTTAGATAATGTTTAGAGTGATTAATAAGGCCCTATGAGCGGCACTTGTTACCATTTTGGGCATTCACGTTGCTTGACTACTTCTGTTTCTCCCTCAGTTGATTCTTAGTTATGAAATGACCTTCCGAGATCTGTCCCAAAACATTGGAAGGGAATGGGAAACAGTGGCTACTTATTTAAGCGTTGGAGAGAAAAAGCTTGAACACATCAAAATTGATAATCCCCACAATGTAAAGCAACAGATATATTGTATGCTATTGGCGTGGATGTCAACCTGTGAAAACTTTGGGAGCAGCTCATTTAATACCCTGGCTGATATTCTTGAAGGTGTTGGACGGAAACAGCTGGCAGACGAACTACGCGGGAAATGTAAGTAATGTCGTTCCGATTCACAATCCTTTGTTATGAATTTTAAAAGGAGGGTGCTTGAGGGCGCTCTTTGCAGGTCACCCTTAACACACTGCTGTGGGCCCAATTTCATGCAGCTGCTTCGAGGCAGATTTTCTGCATACTGCGCGAGTTTCTGTTTCATACAGCACTGCTAAACGTAAGCACACGAAAATGCATGATAACCTTCCAGTGCTTACTGTATGAAAATGAATGACGTAACAATGCAAATCCATTGTGAACGCGCAAGCTAGCCGCCTAATTTTCATGCTAACCTGTGAAATACGCTTACGCTTATTAAGCATATTTTCTGCTATAGTTAGCACGAAAATTTGCTTACCGTTATGCATCGCTATGAAATTGGCCCCGGTCACCCTTCCTGTGCGTTATAATTGATGCAAGTATGCAACGCGACAAAAAGGGCTTTCTAAATAGCTTTTCTGTAATATTATTAATTACATTCAAACTGAGAAGGAAAATATCAGAAGCTCAATGAAATGACAAAAGTTTTTGTTGTTGTTTTTTGACACTGCCCAGAGTAATACGAGTTGTAGACTCATGAACCACAGGGTTTTCATTGACCCAACGAGAAAGTCCTTTTTGGGTATTTTTAGAAACACATGTTGTCTCTTGATTTAAATTATAACCAATTAATATCATCATCTTCGGAGCCGCCTTTGAAAACTATGCATTTGTTGGGCTTTTTAATCAGCTACACTGCAAACAAGTGGGTGTTAAAAGTGACACCATGGGGGTGTTGTCACATAAAGGTACAACAGAAATCACACTTTACACCATAGGGTGTTAAAATAATAATTTCTGCCAACACGCATAGTGTGAATTTTATCACCCCAGTTATTGCAGTGTAGGTATTATCCGATAAAAGGAGATAATCTGTAATAACTGAGCAAACTAAAATTTTTATTTCTTATTAAATAATAAACTAAAACAGTCATCTTTTTCTGCTAGATGCAAACTAACATGAGTTACCTGGTTAAGGGTTTCATCCATTTTGGATGCATTTCAAAATGTATCGGCGATCGCCAGGCATGTAAGCGGCCTAAATTGTGCACTTAACCGTCAAGGAAGCAACTTCCACAATGTTCATATGATTTGTCCGTCTAGACGAACCAGACCTCAGAGTTTTCGCTAAAGAGCTCGCTTGCTTAGAGTATTGTGGTTAACTGTAATTAATCAGTGAGCATTTGATGCCAGGTAAAAGCGTTCGAAAACTATTGTGTTATTGGTTGGTATAATTCCGAGGTTGGTTTATTTCTGAAACATTTGTTTATTTCTGAGTTGTTCGTTTATTTCTGAGTTATTCGATTATCTCAGAGTTGTTTGTTTAATTCTGAGGTGTTTGTTTATTTCGCTACTGTGTTGTATAGCGCGCACAGTGTGTTTCTCGCTCACGGTGTTTTCCCATTTAAAAAAATCTGAATTGTAAAAGCACGCATTAAGCTTATTTATTAATATTTTAAAATAGTTTCTGTACGCTGTATTATTATTTTTTTTATTGTGGAATACGTGTTTATTTTTGAATTACTTCAGAACAAAATGCATCTAAAGGTATTTACTTTTTACATTAGGAGTTTTTCTGAATTATTTACATCCTTTATTTCGGCTTATAATTACTTTAATTTTATATAGTCCTCAACTTTAAAAACAGGTGTATTTTGTATCTATAAAAGTATTTCTTACCGTCTTCTGCTATTTTTTTAAAAAGTGCCTTAAATATTTGTGATTTAATGTATGTTTAAGTTTTTTGTTTACTTGTTTGTTTGCATTTGTTTTTGTGTTTTCTGTTTTTTATTTTTGTATTTTTGTATTTTTTATATTATTTAAAAAAACTTTGTATTAGTTTTTTTTAAACAAAGGCGTGAGAAAACTGCCTCTTTTGAAGAAAAAAAACTATACACAGAAAATGTCTGCCACCCCGTGCAAGCCTGCATTGTACGCAGTCTTTTACGGAGATTATATACACACAAGCAGGGCCGGCCAGCCGGCTGACCAGGCACACATACACAGGGCATAGCACAGTATCACAATACTGGCCGTCCAAGCACACTATAGTGCCGAATATGATTTTGTTGTAATGAAAAGAATATATATATATAAACATGTTACACGTATGTTGTATAAATTGTTAACTTTTTCAAAGATTTTTCGTTCGTGAAACATATTTCCTGAAGGTAAAAAGGGGTGCTTTCAGTGCTGTATAGTCGAGTCCTGTTGTCCGAGTCTGAGTCCTCCCAACAGAATCCGAGTCCTCTTCGGTCCGAGTCCGGGTCCACAAAAAATGGACTTGAGACCGGGCTCGAGTCCCTCGGCCTTGGATGCTTTAGTATATTTCAGCACACCCATCCAAAAAGTTGGGGTGCTGCAGCACCCACAGCACCCCCCGCACTCTCGCAGGCCTGTTGCAGTTGCCTGCTTAGATTCGATGTTGTGCAGCAGAACTCGCTGAGTTTCGGCAACTTCTTTGCAAAACTTGCAGCTGGCTCTATGTTTTTCTTTTCCCCTCCTCTTCAAATTCCTTGTGGTCGACATTCCCAAACCAGATGGTCCGGTTATTTGAAGACATTTTTCAACTAAACTTATCTTAATGATCGACGACAAAACTTACTACATGCACTTTTGTCGACTGGTTTCGTATCTAGATGTATTGGGCTAGTTTCTATGTCGCATCATCACTTTTGATATAAATGACAATGATGTGACGATGACTAGCAGGAGCCAGTCTGTTTTAAACCTGTAATCCCTGGGTTCCGGTTGCGCACGTGAGTTGCGTCTTTCGCGCTTGTGAAATATGCCCAATTTAGGTCTACGAAACCTCAGGTCCGCTTCAATGTTTGTACTTTGTCACGATAACACTTTTGGGGGAAAGTAAATGCTGGAAAATTGGAGTTAAAACTGGCGGTCTGGACTTATTTTTCGATCCCAGGCCAAGGCTAAGGTCAAGTCATTACATAGCGAAGCGGAGGCCGAAACCGAGGCCGTCTAAAGTCGGGCTCGAAGCCAGCCTCGAGACCTGAAAAAAGTGTATTTAGGCCTTAGTTTGTGTGTCTTTTTAGACAGTATTGCGGTGTTCAAGCACCTTTTTTTTGTCTTCAGGCTTTTGGTTTCAATTTTGCTTTATTTTGTATGTTTGCTTTAACCTTTTTTCTTGTGTGATTTTCTTACTGGTATTTTTGTTTATTGTTGTGTGCCCTCGAACAGGCTGGTCCTGGATAGAGCGCAATATAAATTGTTATTGATATGTATATATTTTAAAGACGGGTTATGTTAGGATGTAACGACAGACTGTTCTTGCAGTCAGTGTTTGTATAATGATGATACGTTGTTACGGTCTGCCTGCTTCCCCCGTGTTCGGACTCCAGACCCTTCCTGTCCTGTCAGTGCGTGGGGGCTGGAGCTCCGTCGAGCCCCACGAGGGTCTCCCGGTGTCAATGCAAACCGGTTCGACGAGCCCCATCAGCGTTCGTCTATTATTTTATAATTGTAATAAATGAATTATATCCCGTTTAAATATTGTAACACCAGGCCGACAGGCTGAATCTTCAGAACTTGTTCGTGTTAATTGATGAGCCATTTAGTGTTGGTATATTAATATATCCAAGAGATTAATAAACTCTGGCTACTTTGCCGGTATGAAATAAAACTTTTGGGCAGTACTTATTGCTCTTAACGATGACTACACTGCCTTAAAAAGACACATTGCATTCTGTTTGGGCTCCTTGGGCTATAAAAACGCTTGTTATGAAATCAATATGGTTGGAAAGATGTTTTGAAAGCAGAATATAATGATTCACACAAATATCCCCCGAATTAGTGTGTTTTTCCTTTTATTTCCTGAACTAACAATTTCCGCCTTTTTTTAGAAGCAATTTTTGCCTGCACAATATATTACCGTGTCAAGCCCAGTTCATACTTCACGCAACAGCGAAACGAAGTGAATTTTGCAAAATTCGTTTTTGGTGACGCAATAAATGTATGCGCTGATTTTCCAACTGAGACGTCAACAAATTGCTTTGCTTTCGCTTCCGTGTCAAATATGAACCGGGCTTTAGGTCACGTTGTGACTAGTTACGAGAGCATTGGTAAGAATTGGCCTTAAGACGAGAGATTGATCATACACCGCTGTGACCGCTCGCCGTCTGTCATCGAAACTGGAACTGAGACCGATTGGACAAACAGCTACAAGTTGTTTACAATTTTTGGTTGAACCATGGTTGAACGCACCGTACTACGAAGCTGTCTAAGGGACATGGTGGAAAAACATCTTCCTTCTTTCTGAAAACCCGTTGGTACGATCGACTTCTATCTCGTAGGCCTTCGTAGGCCTTCGTACGACTTCTATCTCGCCCGTACCACTTCCTTCTCGCCCGTACCACTTCTATCTAGTACATGCTCTGTTTAATTATAAACCACGTGGTGATAATCTCTCCTTGTATGTTGATGTTTTCGTGGACAACACTAACGGTTGCATAGTTCACGCTTTTGCACATGAATCTGTATGATTTTCTTTCTTGTTTAGAAAATGAATCGGGACCAGTTAATAAAGATGTTCTTTAGGCGGGGACTTAGTCACAAAGAAATCCTGTCTGTTTTGGCAACGAAGTATGATATGACATTGAGCCTACGTCACCTAAAGAGGATTCTCAAGAAGTATGATCTCTATCGTAGGAAACATATGACCAGCAATGATCAGGTAGAAGTGGTACGGGCGAGAAGGAAGTGGTACGGGCGAGATAGAAGTGGGACATGTGCTAGATAGAAGTGGTACGGGCGAGGTAGAAGTGGTACGGGCGAGGTAGAAGAGGTACGGGCGAGAAGGAAGTGGTACGGGCGAGATAGAAGTGGGACATGTGCTAGATAGAAGTGGTACGGGCGAGGTAGAAGTGGTACTAAGGCCTACGAAGGCCTACGAGATAGAAGTCGATCGTACCAACGGGTTTTCAGAAAGAAGGAAAATGTTTTTCCACCTTGTCCCTTAGACAGCTTCGTACCTTCCTCTTTCTTGTCCTTGCACTGTTGACATCCACTGATGGCTGTACACAAACGTTGTGTCTGTGGGGTGTTGTTCTGTGCTAGGTCGGTACTAGTAGCCTTTAGTCAAGGCGCAGGCGGCCTCCCCAGATGTCACTCACGACAAAAGACCTGGGCCCAATTTCACGGGCCCTGCTTAACGGCCGATTCTGTATTTCATAGCGCTGCTAACCGGTAAGCACACGAAAAGGCATGCTAACCTTCCGGTGCTTACTGTATGAAAATTAATGACGTAACAATGACAATCCATGGAGAACGCACAAGATGGCTGCCTAATTTCCTTGCTAACCTGAAATACACTTACGCTTAAGCAACTTTTTCTGCTAAAGCTTTTCTGCGAACATTTGCTTACCGTTCAGCAGCGCTATGAAACCGGGCCCTGGGCTTGCGCTGGTCTTTTTTCGTGCGCGACATCTGGGGTGCTGCCGCCGCGTGCGCCTTGACTAAAGGCTAACTCGGTAGCAGTACAGGGCCCAATTTCATGGCTCTGCTTACCGCCGAAATTCTGCGCTTACGGTCACTATTCTCCGCTTAATATTTTGCAAGCGTTGAATGTCTGCGCTAGCGGTGTAAGCAAAACATGCCTAGTAACGGGGAGGACGCACGCACACAAGCACAAATTCCCTGCTAACCCGTGATGTATTATACGCTTGACGTAAGCGCGGAATTCCCTGCTTCCGTAAGCGCCGATCCTTTGCTTTCGGTAAGCAGAACCATGAAATGTGCCCAGGTCTCCTTCAAGAGCGGGCATCGTAGCGTACTGCATTGTCTCTATGGTTCCAGGCCACAGTCACATGTTGATGAGCTGGTGATGTATCCCCAGATGTACACGGAAACTTAGCATCCGGCCACAGTACGAAGACGGTTTAGGCATTTCCAGTATGTCCAAGATTCATTCAAAAAGTGTAGACATTGGACGGAAAGCTGCCCGGCAAAGCAACAACAATTCCAGCAGAGTAAGACCACAACCAAAAAAGCTTCACAAAAACTTAAGTCAAGAAATTTAAATACAAGGAAAGGGCATTTGAATTCAAACTGAATTTGAAAACCATGGGGTTAATATAATGCGTTTGACGAATACAAACAAAACTAGACATTGAGGTGTTTGTGAACAAACACGAAGCTGTTCCGTTTTGTTGTGCTTTGATTAGACGATCCAGACATTTAACTGAGGCTAAGTTCAAGATTGACTGATATGATTCCACTTCCGGTTAACCCGGAAGTAAAGGTCAACATGGAGTTATGGTAACCCACAATTTCTCTTCAAACTTCATAGGGTTTATAACTGAAAATAATTGAAACTCGGCTGTGCAGTTCTTGAGATATGGTCCCACTTCCGGTTGACCCAGAAGTAAAGGTCAATATGGGGTCACGGTAACCCAAGTTCAATCTTCAATGTTCAAAGGATCTAATAACTGAAAAGAAATGGAACATGGGTTGTGTAGTTCTTGAGATATGGTCCCACTTCTGGTTGACCCGGAAGTAAAGGTTAACATAGGGTCATGGTAACCCAAGTTCAATCTTCAATGCTCAATAAGTCTTTAACTGAAAAGAAATTAAAATGCACATAATTATCGTTTCGAATGAGGCTCGTAGTCTTTGTTATTTGAAAACTGTGCTTGAGGTAATAACTGCAAGAAACATTGAACGCTAGAGGGCGTTCTACAACAATTCGACTGCCTAAGCTCAGAACCACTTTTCAGAACCATGGGTATTGTACACACATACAAAACGCGCTTTAAATAAAGTCATGGTGACATCCAACGGCCGGCAAACGCATCTACAGTATCCCTTGAGTGAAAAACTGAAGACATTTCATGGCTGTAGTTACTGCCAAAATCCATGTTATTGTCACTTTTCTCTGCTTTTTTTGCAAGCGTCACATTTCTGCGCTAGCTGTGTAAGCGATGAATGCCTAGTTACGTAAATACACATGCGCACAAGCCAAAATTCTTTGCTAATTCTGAAATATGCTTGACGTAAGCACTGAA
This sequence comes from Pisaster brevispinus, assembly GCA_023634235.1. NCBI lineage: Eukaryota > Metazoa > Echinodermata > Asteroidea > Forcipulatida > Asteriidae > Pisaster > Pisaster brevispinus. The sequence goes on along the minus strand of JAMKCF010000016.1, from coordinate 6,404,897 downwards.
TTCTCTGCTTCTGTAAGCATTGATTCTTCGCTTTTGGTAAGCCGAGCCATGTATTTGGGCCTGGGTCTCACAACTTAGCGTATAAAGTGAACTATCCCTGATTTAAATGAATGAGCCCAATTTCATGGCTCTGGTTACTGCCGAAATCCTTGCTTACAGTCACCCAATTTCTGCCTATTTTGCAAGCGTCAAATTTTGCACTATTTGTGTAAGCGAAGTATGCCTTGTTACGTGAAGTACACACGCGCACAAGCCGAAATCCTCTGCTAACCCCTGAAATACGCTTGACGTAAGCACCTAATTCTATGCTTCCATAAGCGTTGATTCTTTGCTTTTGGTAAGCAGAGCCATGTATTTGGGCCTGGGTCTCACAACTTAGCGTATAAAGTGAACTACACCTCATTTAAACGGATAAGCCCGAATACATGGCTCTGGTTACTGCCGAAATCCATGCTTACGGTCACCATTTTCAGCTTATTTTGCAAGTGTCGAATTTCTGCGCTAGCTGTGTAAGCGAAGAATGCCTAGTTACAGAAAGTACACACGAGAAAAAGCCGAAATTCTCTGCCAACCCCTGAAATACGCTTGACGTAAGCACGGAATTCTCTGCTTCCGTTAGCGTTGATTCTTTGCTTACGGTAAGCAGCATGAAATTAGGTCCAGGCACAATTTAGTACGTAAACCAATCACACCACAGGTCCCACAAATTAGTAAGTAAAGTGATCAAATCACAGTTCTCACAAGTCAGTAAGCAAAGATTGGTCTATCCTGTTGTATTAAAAATGTAAAAAAACCAAAAACTTTTTAGTATCGTGTATGTAATTTTTGTTGCGATAAAATATTAAATGCGGTATAAGTTAACAAGTTAGTACTCACGAACTACTACAGTCTTATCAAGGAAATATGAATTTGAAACGAATTATGAATTCGAAACGAATTATTATTTCAAAGCGAATTATAAATCTGTTACTACACCTGCTTTCCACTGATAACATCTCAGTGCATGCCACAACAGGGCTTTAGTAGCACATAATAATTTTAGGTAGACGATGTAAATTTTGGTATATGCTATTGTACTAACATTTGTTGTGTCTTTTTAATACTGATAGTTTTTGTTGGGCTAAAATAGTAAATATTGGATATGACTTTGTTGTTAATTTTGGCTCTTCTTGCACACCCATGATAAATGTATTTTTTTCTTGTCTACACCTTTCCCCATTCAGCTACAATTTGAGCCTCATTGCAACCCCCAACAGGTTTGTTGTTTGCTACATAGTGATTTCCCGAAGTAATGCATTCGCACAAGAACCTTAAAAACGTAGCCTTGTTTCCTTCACGATTCAGCTTCAAGTAATGCCTTTGCATAAGAAACCTAAAAGATCGTTTTCCGGTGAACGGGACACAAGCGCAGACAAGTCTGACACGCGGGCAACATCGTCCCAACATACGGCGTTCTATTGTCTACGTTCACGCTGAATAACGACAAGATCTGAGCGGACACTATGCTCTGTGCTGAGAGCAAGACAAATTCTTCTCGATTCATTCGAATGAATGTAGACTTGTGCTAGTCGGCGCAGGAATGACTCTTTATAATATACTCTACATACAAAAACGCTACAACACGGGTCAATGGGTTTAGGAGGACTTGATCGAATTTCAAGAAAGCAAGCGAGAGCACCGTTAAACTGGTATAGCGCCCTCAATTGTTTAAAAAGCATCCCATGTGTTTTGTACACGGGCTAAAATGCGCAATAGATGACGTAATTGTGACGTCGTTCCACATTTTAGGCCGGAAAGCATATCTACAGTATCTCAGAAGTCTAAAACTGAAACAAGTTTGACGATCGGGGTTATACTTTTTGAGATAAGGTGCTTTCAAGATTGGCTAATTAAATATTCACCTCGCTGTAAAAAGGCTAATTAATTAAGAATTTTTACTTTTTTTTTTATTAAGAGTCAAGCTTATGCTCTAAGCTTCAATTTGACATATGATTCAACTCTTTCGTATTTACGCTCTAGGATATTAGGCTTAAAGAAAAAACGTGTACAAATGCTATGGGATTTAGGTGAAAACAAAGAATAATAATAATAATAATAATAATAATAATAATAATAATAATAATAAAAATAATAAAAATCTCGACGAAAACAATACCTGTTCCGACTGTATGTCGGAACAGCTAATAATAACTAGACATTAGGTGTTTGTGAACAAACACGAAGCTGTTCCGTGTTGTTTTGCCTGGATAATGTGCTTCACTGCCCAAGAAATCTATAACTGAAAAAAAAGGTTTGAAAAATGTTGTGTAGCTCTTGATATATGGTCCCACTTCTGGTTGACCCGTAAGTAAAGGTCAACATGGGGTCAGGGCTACCAAAGGCTAATCTGCAATGTCCAAGGAGTCTATAACTGAAAAAGTTTGAAAATCGGTTGTGTAGATTTTGAGATATGGTCCCATTTCCGGTTGACCCAGAAGTAGAGGTCAACATGGGGTCACGGTTTTTCAAAGTTAATATTTAATGCTTAAGAGTCTATAATTGAAAAACAAGTTTGAACATTGGCTGTGTACTTTTTGAGATATGGTTCCACTTCCGGTTGACCCGGAAGTAAAGGTCAACATGGGGTCAAAGTTATTTAAAACTAATCTTTAAAGCCCAAGGAGTCTATAACTGAAAAAGTTTGAAAATCGGTTGTGTAGTTCTTGAGATATGGTCCCACTTCCGGTTGACCCGGAAGTAGAGGTCAACATTGGGTCACGGTTTTTCAAAGTTATTATTTACTGCCTAAGGAGTCTAAAAATGAAAAAAGTTTGAAAATCGGTTGTGTAGTTCTCGAGAAATGGTCCCACTTCCGGTTGACCCGAAAGAAGAGGTCAACATGGGGTCACGGTTTTTCAAAAATAAAAATAATGCCTAAGGAGTCTATAACTGAAGAAAAAATTAAAATCGGTTGTGTAACTCTTGAGATATGGTCCCACTTCCGGTTGACCCGGAAGTAAAGGTCAACTCTGGGTCAGGGCTATCCAAGGCTAATCTCCTAAGCCTAAGGAGTCTATTACTGAAAAAAGATTTGAAATCGGCTGTATACTTCTTGAGATATGGTGTTGCAAAGAAAAACTCATTAAGGCTTTTTACCGTAATTTGACACCTGATGACGTCACAGTAACAAAAATGTGTTTTCATACCAATAAATTTGATAAGGTACACGATGGTATGTAACCATAGAGCTATATAATAAGACTCTATGTATGTAACATCCCAATGCAGTGCCTTTTTCTAAAAACCGTATTAAAACGTACGTTCGTTTTAACGAAAACCATAAACCTACGTTGTGTGACGGTCAGTGCATGTTGTATGTATTTAAATTGTATGCAAGGGCGCGTGCGCGAGCGGGTCGGTGACTTGTGCCGATCTACGCATGTGCCGGGCGGAGCGACTGGTTGGTCGTCGTGTACACGAGGTGTGCACGAGGCGAGTCAGTCGGCTGCAAGATCTTGAAGTAACAGGTACGTGTTCATTGTTCTGTTTACTGCATGCTCAGTACAATTGCTTTTGCGACGCTTTTGCGTGTGGTTGATGCTAGAGGTGCATAGAGGGTTTGAGCCAGAGACTCCGAGACTCACAGGGTTGACTGATGTGTGTTCCAGTTAGCCGTGAAGGTTTACAGGGTTAACTGACGTGTGTTCCAGTTACCCGTGGAGGTTTACATTGTATTTGAGTTGAACGGTTGTCACCGGGTTGACTATCGCTGCGTGCGTGGTTTACCGGTAGGACGTAAGAACCGTTAGTCACGATCTTTCGTGAAGCTATTGCTTAGTAAACCTGTACTCTAGTGCGCGCTGGGGTTGGCTGATGTGTGTTCCAGTCAATGCTCGGGTGTAGTACTGGTTGACGCGTTGTAGTGACACGTGGTTGACTAGGCGCGGTAATTGCGCGTAGCTGTTGTACGGGCAAATAACAGTAGAAGCAGGAACACAGTACGTGGTTGACTTAGTGATCTGTTTGTTTTATGCCGTAGATAAGTTAACCTACTGAGATTCTGTTGAATCATACTGGAGAAAGGCAACAATATAATTAAACTGGTTGATGCTTGTTGGTTATAAATTGATGTCCTTTGTGAATTATTCTGTGCATTGATTACTGTGTATTAGGGAGAGACAATCGATTACAATCGGCGGTATATTTCCTCCAAAACGGACAAAGCTCCTTAGCGTTCAGATTACTTTATGATCTACAACCTGAGGTGAAAGTAGGCCCGGGATCAAGTTGTAAAGTTCCGCCACAAATGGTGTCAGAAGTGGGATGATTGTAATCGATTAAGTCGAGCTCTCTGTTGAGATTATTCCTCCTTTGTATTAAGAAGAGGAAGTAGTACACAGGTTCAAGAGTTGGCAATGCGAATGTGGATTGTTGTTGTACTTTTGTTGATTTTTGCAATTGTTGTTCTGGTTGCGGTTTGTCAGTTTGCCAAGACTCGCGTGGAGTTGAGGCGGTTACGACGAATTGCAAGGGAGCAGAATTTGACGCTGTTGCGAATCCACAGTTTGACTAGTCAGAGGCACGGTGCCAGAGTTTCGCGAAGTTTTGAACTACAAAGAGTTGCAACACCGACTGCTGCGCTAGACGTGACTCAGTCACCTAGTGGTCAGTGGCCGAGTGTGGCAACAGTGTAAGTTCTAGCAAACTTAACGCGTATGTGGTAGATTTGTTTGCTGTGTCTTACTGGCTGGTCTGGGTCTGGTGATTGTCGTAGTTGGACCAGAAGTTGATTCGGTCCTGTTCTTGTGTTGGGTTTACTGGTCGCCTGTTGGTTGACTAGAGGTATAGTAAACCAACATGAGTAAGGGTCCCAAGGGTCAAGAAGGTACCTTGGGGGTTGATGTTCAATTGCAGAAAATCCAAGAGGGGTTAGTTCGTGCAAAGTTGGACATGGAACTTTTGCAGTGGGAAAGAGACCACTATGCTGAGATGGGAAAAGTTCCGAAGACGTTGGCACATATAGGAGCCACCGGTTTCCCTAGACAGGGGAGCGGTAAGGCCGATTATGAGAATAGTCATGTGAGGTTTCAGGTGGACTCGGAGGTTGACTTCCAAATCCCAGAGAAGACTTCTGGGTACAGCTCTGGTATGGGAACGAACCCATTTCAGGGTATGGGTATGTCATCCCAGGTGAGCCCCCTGAAAGACAGGGGGATGAGAAATCGAGAGAGTACCCCTCTTAGAGGCTATGTCTCAGAGACACCCGCCCCTGCTGAGGCTTTGTCAGTTGACAATGATAGAGACGATGCACAGTCTTTTGTGTCGAATCAGAGTTTTATGGGACAGGGTAGACAGAGTACCAATCCATTCCTTCAGGACATGGATGTTGTTAGTCCGAAGAGGTTGCACAGTGAACCTTTGAGTTTGGCAACTCGGCCAAAGAAGGCGGCTAACATGTCAGCTGAGGGAAGAGTGCTCCCTGTGATGAGTCCAACTGTAAAGGGTACAGTGCCGTTGAAGGAGTCAAACGTTGGTGTTGAAGGTGAGGGTAAGATGTTGGAGCGTAACAATCGACGCCCAAATATCACCCCTGATAGGTATAGTGGCAAAGTATTGTGGCGAGAATATCACCGACATTTCGAGTCATGTCGAGAGGTCAATGGTTGGAATGAAGAGCAATCAGCCAGGTATTTGTCAGCAAGCCTTCAGGGAAATGCTCTCAGAATTTTGGGAGATGCTTCCCCTGATCGCAAGTGTACCTATGGTGAACTAGTAAAATTGCTTGAGAGGAGATTTGGTTCTGGGAGACAAAGCGAGAATTATCTTGTAGAGCTTAGGCATCGTCGGCAAGGGCCGAAGGAGAGCCTGCAAGAGCTTGGTCAGGCTATCCATGAGTTGACGCTAAGAGCGTACCCTGAAATCCAAGAGGAGTCTCGTGAGAGGTTGGCCAAGAATCATTTTCTTGATGCAGTTGATAGTCGGTCAGTACGGGAGGGTATAAATCGGGCCCGCCCAAAGAATCTGGACGAGGCAATCCGGGCTGCACTGGAGACCGACAATTTTGAAAAGGTAGAGCAGCAGAGGATACTTGATGGAAAACCTCCTAAACTGGCGAGGGCAATAGACTCCGGTCTGGATCAGAGAGTTGAGAAAATGGAGGCTAATTTGGAGGTGCAGGCTCAGACTTTAAAGACGATGGTTGACTTGTTGGGAAGATTGTCAAGTCAGTCTGTTGAGTTACCTGCTCAGGCAGAGGAGTCCCCCCAAGGGAGGAAAAAGATTGCGAGAGGCAAAGTGAAAGAATGGAGATGTTTCAATTGTGACAATAGAGGTCACTTTGCAAGAGACTGCAAGAAACCTCCAAAGAAAGCTGTTTCAGACCAGGGAAACGGCAGCCAGCCCAACGGTGGACCCACGGAACGGCTGGAAGTCAGAGAGGGTCCAAGAGGCAGTATCATGGCGACTTAATAGTTGATGATAAAAGAAGAAAAGTTGAAGATGGGCAAAGAGTGATAAATCTGCCAAAGTCGAGTGTGGATCCCCGTTATGGTTTCTTTGTGAATGGGCTAGTCAGGGCGACTGATTGTCGATTTCTGGTTGACACTGGGTCAACCGACACTCTGATCAGCAGTGAGGTTTACTACAAAATTCCCAAGGAGCGAAGGCCCCTTATGGGAGAAGGAAGCGTGCAGGTGAGACAGGTGGATGGCAGTCCACTCTCAGTACTTGGCATCGCTGATGTAGAAATTCAGATTGGTCGGACCACCCAGTCGGTCAGGGCGATTTTCACAGAAATGCGTTGTCCAGGAATCTTAGGGATGGATTTCCTTGTGCCCACAGGTGGGAAATTGGATTTTCGAACTAAGAGGTGGAGCTTGAATGGCGAGGACATAAAATGTACCAGCAGTGTCGGGGAACCGTTTGTTGGTCGTGTGGTTGTTCATGAAAACACAGTGATTCCTGCTGGCTATGAGGCAGTTGTCCCTGGTACCATAGCAAAGAGAGGTAATGCTTTTGCAGGTCCGGCACTAGTTGAACCTTTAGAGAGTGGGGGTGAACTGGCAAAGAGAGGACTGGTACTGGCCAGATCTTTGGTAGAGGCAGGGAATGACATTGTTCCACTGCGAGTGTTTAATCCTGGTAGGGAGCAGAGAGTTGCCCGAAAGGGGACGACTGTTGGTGTGATTTGCCCAGTTGAGCATGATTTGATAGAAGGTAGTTCTGGGGTGATGGCGGATCCACCACTGGAAGTTCCTGGTTATTTGAGGGACTTGTATGAGAGAGGCACTGCAAGTGTTGAGTCGAAGTATCACGAGGAGGTCAAGAAATGCTTAAGTGACTTCCGTGATGTCTTTTCCAGTGGTGACCATGATATTGGCCGAACAGAAGATGTTAGACACCACATACAGACGGGTGATGCTAGGCCTATCAAGGAGAGGCCAAGACGTCAACCTTACTGTAATCAGCAGGAGATAGAGAGGCAAGTCCGTGACTTGGAAAAGAGGGGTGTGATTGAGCCATCAGATAGTCCTTGGGCCTCAAATGTTGTTCTTGTGAGTAAGAAGGACGGGACCAAGCGTTTTTGTGTCGACTATAGAAGATTAAATGCAGTCACCATTAAGGACGCTTACCCGGTCCCACGCATTGACGAAACATTTGATGCTTTGAGTGGGGCAAAGTGGTTTTCGACACTAGATCTTGCCTCGGGGTATTGGCAAGTTGCACTTGACGAGGATGCAAGCCAAAAGTCAACATTCGTTGTAAGAAATGGGCTGTATCGGTGGAAGTGCATGCCATTTGGCCTTTGCAATGCCCCAGCAACTTTTGAGAGGCTCATGGAGAAAGTCATGGCAGGTTTGCAATGGGACATCCTTTTGATTTATTTGGACGACATCATTGTTTTCGGGAAGTCCGTGACTGAGATGATAGAGCGTCTCAGAGTAGTGTTGGCGAGACTCGGACATGCAGGGCTGAAGTTGAAACCGAGCAAGTGCCACTTGTTTCGGCAGTCAGTAGCTTACCTAGGACACATAGTGTCTACAGAGGGTGTGGCCACGGATCCGCAAAAGGTACAGGCGGTGGCGGACTGGCCTGCTCCAAGGTGTGTAAAGGATGTAAGAAGTTTCTTGGGTCTTGCGTCTTATTATCGGAAGTTTATCCGTGGGTTTGCAGGAATAGCCAGTCCTCTGCATGCGTTAACTGAGAAGTCACGAGATTTTGTATGGGATGAGTCTTGTCAGGGTGCTTTTGAGGAGTTGAAAAGTATGCTCGTGACCGCACCAATATTGCCCTATCCAATTCCAGACAAAGATTTCATCCTAGACACTGATGCCAGCGGTGACGGCATCGGGGCGGTGTTGTCCCAAGTCCAGGAGGGGAACGAGAAAGTTTTGGCATACGCTAGTCGTAAACTCAGCAGGCCGGAGAGGAACTACTGCGTCACTCGTCGTGAGTTGCTTGCTGTCGTGGTGTACTTAAAGCAATTTAGGCAGTATCTGTATGGTAGGAAGGTCAAGGTGAGAACCGACCATGCAGCGCTTCGGTGGTTGTTTCAGTTCAAGAACCCTGAGGGCCAGTTGGCAAGATGGTTGGAAGTGGTTTCTGAATATGACATTCAGATTGAGCATAGGCCTGGCAAGAAACATGCGAATGCCGACTCGTTGTCCCGGCGGCAATGCAAGCAATGTGGTAGAGATGAAGCAATCGGTGATGACCAAAAGAGTTCTGTGGTCCACCAGGTGCTTCCTCAGAGGGAAGATCCTAAGGTCAGGGGTGTTGTGGCTCAACCAGTCTTGTCCTCAGAAGCTTTAAGGAAAGCCCAGATGGAGGATGAAATTGTAGGATGGTTTGTTCAGCTGAAGGAAAGGGGTGAGAATCGTCCAGAATGGAAAGAAGTGTCCCATCTTCCAAAGAGTCACAAGACTTATTGGTCTGTGTGGAAGCAGTTGGTGGTTAAAGAGGGTCTGTTGTATAGACAATGGGAGTCAGATGCCGGTGACTCGATGAGGTTGCGGCTTGTTCTTCCTAAGCAGTTCCGGGAAGAAGTATTGGGCGAGTTGCATGGAGGACATTTGAGTGGGCATCTGGGTGTCCATAAGACGATGGCCAAAGTGAAGCATCGGTATTTCTGGCCCGGTATGTCAGCAGACATAAGGTCCTTTTTGAGAAGTTGTGACTTGTGCGCAAAAAGGAAGTCACCTGCCCGAAAGAGGCGGGCTCCCCTACAACAGTATCGTGTTGGTGTCCCTATGGAGAGAGTGGCCATAGACTTGCTCGGGCCACTGCCGAGGTCGGACAGTGGCAATCAATGGGTCATGGTGGTCGGTGACTACTGTACTAAGTGGATGGAGGCCTACCCGCTTCCGGATGCGACAGCCAGTACAGTAGCACTGAAGTTGGTTAATGAGTTTGTCTGCCGGTTTGGGGTCCCGCAGGAGTTACATTCCGATCAGGGTACCAATTTCGAGTCTTGTGTTTTCAGCGAGATGTGCCGTGTATTGGGCATCACCAAAACCCGTACGACTGCCTACAATCCCAAGTCGGATGGGATGGTTGAAAGGTTCAACAAGACTCTGGTTAACATAGTAGCGGTGCTCATTGACCCGAAAAGGATGCAAAGAGATTGGGATGAGTGTCTTCCGTACGCAACTTTTGCGTACCGTTGCACTCCCCATGAGTCAACTGGGGAATCCCCCAACATGATGATGTTGGGTAGAGAGGTGAGCATTCCGGTTGACTTGTTGGTAGAGTGTTGTGATGTTGAGGATGGTGTTGGGACAGATTTCGCAGAGAGTTTGCGACAGAATATGAGGCAAGCTCATGAGAGAGCTCGACATTGTCTTGGGAAGAGTACCCAACGACAAAAGAAGGACTATGATCGAAGGGCATCAGATCATGGGCTGAAGGCAGGGCACTTCGTGTGGCTCTTTAACCCAGCCAAGAAGAGAAACTTCTCGCCAAAACTCCAGTTGCGCTGGGAAGGCCCATGGTTGGTGGTCAAACAGTTGTCTGATGTAACCTTCCGTATTCAGTTGAAGAAGGGTGGTAAATGTAAGGTTGTCCATGCAGACAGACTGAAACCATACCTTGGTAAAGAACTTGAGTCATGGGAAGCGAAAGATGAGGCAATGGATTTGGAGTCAGACACTCCTCCGTCCATTAGCCCCATAGAGTCTCCCAGTGGGACAGATGAAGTTCTTATAGAGGAGACTGCACCCTTGGCAGTTGAGAGTTCTGAGGAAGTGTGGGAAGGGACCACACCCTCAGTAGAGTGTTCCCCTAGGCGGTACCCTAGGCGGGAGCATAAACTACCGATTCGCTATCGATAGTTTTCTGTTTTCTATTTGGGTTGGTTGTGTTTTGAAGACATGAGTCAGTGGTTACAAAGTTATAACCACAGGTTCTTGTTTTGTGTGTTTTACAGGTATAAAGAGTAAAGAGAACAGAAGAGAAAGAAGCATGTCTGGTAGAGGGAGAGGAGGTAGAGGAAGGGCCACCAAGCCAAGACGCTTCCGTTGCACCGAGTGCAACAATTGTTTCGGCCAGCGTCAGGGTCTATGGAGACATATTAAACAGAACCATGGGCCAGTCATGTATCTCTACTGCAGAAGATGCCACTACAAGGCTACCAGACGGGAAACCATGCACCGTCACTATGCTGGATTTCACAAGACCCATCAATGGGAGAGCCGACAGATTGTCGAAGAGCGGGAGAGGCCAGAGGTGACATCAGCTACTTCACGTATGGTAGTGGCTGGATGGAGCTCCGCCACAGTTGCCAAGCCACCGGCTAGTTCAACGGCCCCTGATCCAGACGTCAATGAAGTTGTTGATGAAGACGTGGCAGTGATCTCACTCTCTCCGACCCCGATCTCCCCCCTTCGACCGAGTTCTCCGTCTGAGGCCCCTTCCAGGGCTGTACCTGAAGTTTCCCCCGTCAGAGTGGCTACTTGGAAACCGCGTGGAAAGCTGGCTATGATAAGGCCGCCAGTTTCCCCACAGTCATCAGAGGCTTCTTCCATGTCATCTCTTGAAGTTGTCACGCCCATTGCTTCCAGTGTTGACAAGGAGACCCAGACCCCACCAGCTCGCCGGCTGGTCAAAGCCATCATCAAGGAGCAGTGCGTCAGGACGACCTTCGTCGAAGGAAGACAGATAAGGAGAGAAGCGACCGTGGATTCGTCCGAGGCTTGGGTAGAGGTGTAGTTAAACCAGAGGAGGAAGAGAGCAGTGCTATATCTTGCTTATACTAAAGTTTTTATATTTATAGTTTTGTATTCACCTTTTATAACTCGTGTACTTTTTGAACCAGAGTTTTGCCAATTATCAGGGAATAGTGTAAATTTGTTATTTTTATGGAAATTGAGATAACTGAACTGTGTGTGCATTTTTATTGCCAAATTGCTGCCTTTAATTATGTATAAATTATTGTTGTAAATTGTTAATGAGACCAAAGATTACCTCCAAATCTATGTAAGTTGAAAGTACTTGAAAATTATGTGCAGTGGTTTACGCAAACTTTTACCAGTCAACCGTATGCATAACGTGGTGCATATTTAATGAGAATGAGGAGATGCATTACAAATCTTGCCGTAGTCAACCATACAGTAAGCTGTATAAGGTTGGGTTTTTTTGTAGGTCACAGGGTTTATGCTAAGTATCATATTGTGTGAGGTTGACATGTTTTCGTATTTATATTTTTCTAATGGTTTACTTAAGATGTATAAAGGTTCATGTATTTTATTGATTACATGCACTGCCCTTTTAGTTGTTTTTGATGTTAAGCTGGTTGGACTGGGGCAGTCCAAGCTTAGCTCGGGCCTGTGTGACGGTCAGTGCATGTTGTATGTATTTAAATTGTATGCAAGGGCGCGTGCGCGAGCGGGTCGGTGACTTGTGCCGATCTACGCATGTGCCGGGCGGAGCGACTGGTTGGTCGTCGTGTACACGAGGTGTGCACGAGGCGAGTCAGTCGGCTGCAAGATCTTGAAGTAACAGGTACGTGTTCATTGTTCTGTTTACTGCATGCTCAGTACAATTGCTTTTGCGACGCTTTTGCGTGTGGTTGATGCTAGAGGTGCATAGAGGGTTTGAGCCAGAGACTCCGAGACTCACAGGGTTGACTGATGTGTGTTCCAGTTAGCCGTGAAGGTTTACAGGGTTAACTGACGTGTGTTCCAGTTACCCGTGGAGGTTTACATTGTATTTGAGTTGAACGGTTGTCACCGGGTTGACTATCGCTGCGTGCGTGGTTTACCGGTAGGACGTAAGAACCGTTAGTCACGATCTTTCGTGAAGCTATTGCTTAGTAAACCTGTACTCTAGTGCGCGCTGGGGTTGGCTGATGTGTGTTCCAGTCAATGCTCGGGTGTAGTACTGGTTGACGCGTTGTAGTGACACGTGGTTGACTAGGCGCGGTAATTGCGCGTAGCTGTTGTACGGGCAAATAACAGTAGAAGCAGGAACACAGTACGTGGTTGACTTAGTGATCTGTTTGTTTTATGCCGTAGATAAGTTAACCTACTGAGATTCTGTTGAATCATACTGGAGAAAGGCAACAATATAATTAAACTGGTTGATGCTTGTTGGTTATAAATTGATGTCCTTTGTGAATTATTCTGTGCATTGATTACTGTGTATTAGGGAGAGACAATCGATTACAATCGGCGGTATATTTCCTCCAAAACGGACAAAGCTCCTTAGCGTTCAGATTACTTTATGATCTACAACCTGAGGTGAAAGTAGGCCCGGGATCAAGTTGTAAAGTTCCGCCACAGTAGGAATCTAATGTAGGCCTATTGGTTGTGTACAAATCCAATGGGTTATTACTTTGTACATGTACAAAGTAATGTACATGTACAAAGTAATGGGTCCTGAACGCGGTTAGAAAACAAATAAAAAGATGCCAACTTCACGACAACGTCGTAGACTCCCGTCAAGTAAGTCCTCACCCACCCATAAAGGTCAACACTGTATTGCAATAATGGTGTAGCAATGCCATGAAAGTGACTGCATCCAGTTTATGAAGTACTACGTTGTACCCATTACGCCAAGATTTTAATTATGGTATGCAACTTAACCCAATCCAATGCCTTCAAACGAAATTAGGATTCCAATTTCAAGGCAGTCTTACACGTAGCCGTAGTTGCGCAATCACGGCACAATTTGCCAGCTAGCCATTGGATCCGATTTCTCATTTAGTCGTTAATTATCTTGTAAATAAGTTGTACCTTGATTAGTTTTGATGGACTGGAATAACTCTTAGTGAAATAATACGTGTTTAAAAACACAAATTGTATTTACAACTCTCATAATTTTGTAATTGTACATACCTTTCCTACTCCTGAAGATAGGGGGCGCTCTTAGGAGACATTTCAATTCAATATGCAAGATTTATGCATAATGTCAAGCTATGACTTCCCCTCATATAGGCCCCCTATCAACAAGGAATTTACCAAATTAGTGAAGCAAACTAAACCCACTTTAGAACATGGTCCATCAGCTTTACTATGGCTCTGCTTTCTACCAAACTCTGCGCATACAATCACCATTCTCCGCTTACTGTGCAAGCGCTGAAATATCTGCGCAGGCTTCAGAGCAAAGAATACATATGATAAGTTTCCCCGCGCACAAGCAAAAATATCCCTGCTAAGCTGTGAAATATGCTTTATGTAAGCGCACAATTTACGCGCTTCTGAAGTGTCAATTCTTTGCTTACGGTGAAACAGAGTCATGAAATTGGGCCAGTTTCACAAGATTAATTTGTACACAAGAAATTTCACAAGTTTGAAGGGTAAGCCTAACCAAACCCACTTACACACAACAGGGCCAAATTTCATGACTCTGATTACCACCAAACTGCGCTTATGATCACCATTATCCGCTTACTGTGCAAGCGCGGAATATAATGTGCTAGCTTAGAAGCACACAAGCAAAAGAAATCCCTGCTAAGCTTTGTAATACGCTTTACATAATCGCAGAATTCAAGCGCTGGATCTTTGCTTCCAGAGCAGAGCCATGACATTGGACCTATTTGCACAGGATTTTTCATGTGAAGCAAGTTCCCTTCATGGTAGGCCTGGGTGACTAGGGAAATTTACTACTCGACTATTCGCACCTCAAACCCAACTATGGCACTTGTCGCGACGAATTTTTGATTCTCAAGATGCATTGTGGCAATTTGTGCCGCAAGCACAATATTAATTATGTTGTTGTGAATAGCAGTAAGTGACACAACTGGTTCACCAAACAGGTAGAGCACGGTTCATACTTCCTGCGAATGCGAATCAAATTTCAAAAATCAAAAGTCAAGGTGCTGTTTTCGCAGCAAAAGTTTCGCAGGAGTTGAGCACAAGTCAACTGAAGCAAATTATTTGTTGTGAATTTGTGACGTCAAAATTCATCGCATTCGCATTAGCAGGAAGTATGAACCGAGCTGACGTATTTATAAGGCAAAGTAAACCCAACGTATATAGGGCCCAGTTTATCCGCAAAATTCTGCGCTGACGATCACCTTTCTCCGCTTACTGTGCTAGCGCCAAATATCTGCGCTAGCTTTAAAGCTATAAGAATGCAAATTAGCGTTGAGGATATGCACACGCTCAAGCAAACGTTCCCTGCTAAGCTGTAAAATACACTTAACGTAAGCGCAGAATTCCCTGCATCGGTAAGCGCCGATTCTTCCCTTATGGTAAGCAGAGCCATGTATATCAATAGAATCACTTCGCTCATTCTGAATACTTTTGCTGATTCGTAACCATTTCGCTTATTCGTTACAGTTTAGCTCATTCATAACCAGATGCTTGTTGATGTAGATTTGTAAAGTTAAATACACTCAACAGTACATCATTCAATGTTCCACCACAAGACACATGAATGATAGTACCATTTCAATTTTTCATTAATAAAATGTGAATGAATCAATTCGCGTACTCACAATCATTTCGCTGAATTGGAATCAGTTCGCTTAATCTTAATTATGTCGCTTATTCGGAAATCATTCGCTTACTCTGAATCATCTTTGGTCATTTGTAACCATTTCGCCTTAGTAACGATTTCACTCATTCGTAACCATTACGCTTGTTGATAAAGATTGTGAAGTTTCTTAATTACACTTAACACTACATCATCATGATTCACCACAAGACACTTACATGTACATTGATAGTAGGCCTACCATTTCGATGGTCATTTATAAAATGTGTATGCCGTGTAAACTTCCAAATCTCAGGCAGGTGTATTCGTCCATGCACGGTCCACTTTTACTCATACGGAGTAATGATGCCTAGATCGAAGCCAAATTAATAAGTAAAGAAACAAGTTTTTATGTTCCACATGGGTTTGTCTTCAGTGATAAGTTTTAGAAAGAATAGGCTGGGACTTTGTGGTGATTGACAACATACATAGAGCGCAAAAGAACTGCAAAAGTAGCGCTACTCGCGAACAAGTTGTTGTCGCCTATGCTATATAACCATACTGTACATGGAGCATGGAGGTAGTGCTTATATACGTGCTTCGTAATCGTAGAACCATGTAGAACCTCCTCCATAGTAGAACGTACACCAAAGATCGTGCCGAGCGAGGACAAAATCAGGATCGTTTTATTTTCCAGGAAAGAAGTTCTCATGAGCCAAAATTTGAAAAAAAAAAGAATATGTAGTACTGTTCGTTTTAATGTAGGTACATATTTCTTATTGTAAAAAAAATGTAAAATGTATGCATCAATATATTGATTTCGTCGAGATTCCCGGGGGATTCGAACCACAGATCACTGACTTGGTACGAAACACGGTAAACCGCGGTGCCATCGGATCTTCAACACGGAGTGATTTTATTAATTATATAATAACTGTATATATTTAATAAAAATAATTTCAAGATGACGTGAAATATAAAACTACTTCATTGTGCACAACTTCAATACCCAGAGAGTCAACATCTGAAGAAAATTTGAAAATCGGACGTTTATTTTGGGAGATATGGTGGTAACAAGATTGCCTAATTAAATATTCATGTCATTATAACTCAGCTAATTGATTAAGAAATTGAACAGTATAACATTTAGTGATAACTTCATGTACTAAGCTTCAATTCAATACAGGACTCAAGTCTGTCATATCTACTGTTTCTAAGATTACGAATAAAGAAAAATCGTGTATTAAACCTATGGCGTTTTGGTGGAAACTTTTAACAACGTTTGTAAAACGTTTTGAAAAATCTTGACGAAAACAATAGCTGTTCCGACTGCTTAGTCGGAACAGCTAATAATAACTAGACATTGAGGTGTTTGTGAACAAACACGAAGCTGTTCCGTTTTGTTGGGCTTTGATTAAACCCAAGTTCAATCTTCAATGCACAAGGGGTCTAAAACTGAAAAAAATGAAAATCAGTTGTGTAGTTCTTGAGATATGGTCCCACTTCCGGTTGACCCAGAAGTAAAGGTCAACATGGGGTCATGGTAACCCAAGTTCAATCTTCAATGCTCAAAGGATCTAATAACTGAAAAGAAATGGAACATGGGTTGTGTAGTTCTTGAGATATGGTCCCACTTCTGGTTGACCCGGAAGTAAAGATTACATGGGGTCACGGTAACCCAAGTTCAATCTTCAATGGTCAAAGGATCTAATAACTGAAAAGAAATGGAACATGGGTTGTGTAGTTCTTGAGATATGGTCCCACTTCTGGTTGACCCGGAAGTAAAGGTTAACATGGGGTCACGGTAAACCAAGTTCAATCTTCAATGCTCAATGAGTCTATAACTGAAAAGAACTTGAAATACACTTAAATATCGTTTCCAATCAGGCTCATAGTCTTTGTTATATGAAAACTGTGCTTGAGGTATTAAATGCAAGAAACATTGAACGCTACAGGGCGTTCCACAACAATTCAATTGAACAATTTTTTTTTGCAGGATGATTGTGCAGAGCCAAATAATGTTGCACTGAAGAGGCAATGTTTTTGATCACAACCGCAGATTTTTTAAAATCAAAATTTCGTTATCGAGGAACATGTCTCACAAGTTAGCATGTATACTAAGCCTTTGACAGTTACATGGTTAACCAGCTGATCAACCGGTTAAACGTTTACATTTTTACGGTTCGGATAAGCATAAAACAATTCAATCAAAAAGTGCCGTTAAACATTGACTATAATTGTTTCCTAGTTACGTCAAGTACACAAGCACACAAGCCGAAATTAATAATAATAATAATAACTAGACACTAAGTGTTTGTGAAAAAACACAAAGCTGTTCCGTTTTGTTGTGCTTTGATTAATTGATCCAGACATTTAAAGTGAGCCTAAGTTCAAGATTGAACGATATGGTTCCATTTCCGGTTGACCCGGAATTAAAGGTCAACATGGGGTTACGGTAACCCAAGGCTTATCTTCATTGCTCAAAGGGTTTATAACTGAAAACAAAGAAAATCGGCTCTGTAGTTCTTGAGATATGGTCCCACTTCCGGTTGACCTAGAAGTAAGATCAACATTGGGTCACGGTAGAACAAGGCTAATCTTCAATGCTCAAAGACTCTATCACTGAAAAAAAATTGAAAATGGGTTGTGTAATTCTTGAGTAATGATCCCACTTCCGGTTGACCCGGAAGGAAAGGTTAAAATGGGGTCATGGTAACCCTAGTTTAATATTCAATGCTTAAAGGGTATATAACTGAAAGAAATTGAAAATTGGCTAAGTAATTATTGAGATATAGGCCCACTTCCAGTTGACCCGGAAGTAAAGGTCAACATGGGGTCAGGGTTACCCAAGTTCAATATTTAATGCTCAGAGGATCTATAACTGAAAAGAAATTGAAAATCGGTTATGTAGTTCTTGAGATATGGTCCCACTTCCGTTTGACCCCTAGTAAAGGTCAACATTGGGTCACGATTTCCCAAAACTAATCTCCAATGCCAAGGAGTCTATAACTGAAAAAAGTTTGAAAATCGGTTGTGTAGTTCTTGAGATATGGTCTCACTTCCGGTTGACCCGGAAGTAAAGGTCAACATGGGGTCATGGTTACCCAAGGCTGATCTTTGGTGCCCAAGGAGTCTATAACTGAAAAAAGTTTGAAAATCGGTTGTGTAGTTCTTGAGATATGGTCCCACTTCTGGTTGACCCCTAAGTAAAGGTCAACATTGGGTCACGATTTCCCAAAGCTAATCTCCAATGCCCAAGGAGTCTATAACTGAAAAAATGTTTGAAAATCGGTTGTGTAGTTCTTGAGATATGGTCCCACTTCCGGTTGACCCCTAAATAAAGGTCAACATTGGGTCACGTTTTCCCAAAGCTAATCTCCAATGCCCAAGGAGTCTATAACTGATAAAAGTTTGAAAATCGGCTGTGTACTTCTTGAGATATGGTGCTGCAAAGATTAACTAGTTAAATATTCAAATGTAGCGCCCGGGACAAAATCGTCGAGCGCCCTGGGCAACAGAATCACGACGTACATGTACACATGCACAAGCCACCGTTTCAATACGCTATAGATCGATATTTTTGTATAAATAGTGTGCAGCGACTGGTACCCAGAAGTCGGCTATTTCGTTACGGCATTTCGCGTGCATTTTTCTCTGTGTCGCAGTGCATCCTGACTACATTTTTAGTCGATGAACGGAACCTTGTCTCCAAGCCATTGGTGTCTGATTTGTCACTGAATCGTTAATTATCGTGGTAATTGTTCTACTTTGATTAGTTTTAATGACCAGGAACATCTCTTATTAAAAGCAATTTACTTTTCAAAACAGTTTATGTAATTTAGGAAACTAATTCGTAATTTTAATTGAAAATATCGTGTTTTTGACTGTCAAAACATTTGCCCTTTCAGCGCCAAGTGTTTTGTACACAGAACAAAAACGCGCCAACAAATGACGTCATTGATGACGTTTTATGAATTTTTTGCCACGCTGCAGAGCTACATAATAAGACGAGTCTATATTTGAAAACAGTTTGAGGATCAGACATATACTTCTTGAGATATGGTTGGAACAAGATTGCCTAATTAATTATTCATGTCATCATAACTCAGCTAATTAATGAAGAACTTGAACAATTTTACTCTTAGCATAATTTCATGTTCTAAGCTTCAATTTGATGTAAGATCTGAATCTCCCATATTTATTATTTTAAAGCTTAGGTTCGTACAAAATCGTGTACAAAAGCTATGGCAATTTTGACAGAAACAAAGAATAATAATGATAAAAATAATAATCCCAAGAAAAACAAAACATGTTCCGACTGCTAAGTCGGAACAGCTAATAATAATAACTAGACACTAAGTGTTTGTGAACAAACACAAAGCTGTTCCGTTTTGTTGTGCTTTGATTAATTGATCCAGACATTTAAAGTGAGCCTAAGTTCAAGATTGAACGATATGGTTCCATTTCCGGTTGACCCGGAATTAAAGGTCAACATGGGGTTACGGTAATCCAAGGCTTATATTCAATGCTCAAAGGGTTTATAACTGAAAACAAAGAAAATTGGCTAAGTAATTATTGAGATATAGGCCCACTTCCAGTTGACCCGGAAGTAAAGGTCAACATGGGGTCAGGGTTACCCAAGTTCAATCTTTAATGCTCAAAGGATCTATAATTGAAAAGAAATTGAAAATCGGTTGTGTAGTTCTTGAGATATGGTCCCACTTCCGGTTGACCCCTAGTAAAGGTCAACATGGGGTCATGGTTACCCAAGGCTGATCTTTGGTGCCCAAGGCGTCTATAACTGAAAAAAGTTTGAAAATCGGTTGTGTAGTTCTTGAGATATGGTCTCACTTCCGGTTGACCCGGAAGTAAAGGTCAACATGGGGTCATGGTTACCCAAGGCTGATCTTTTGTGCCCAAGGAGTCTATAACTGAAAAAAAGTTTGAAAATCGGTTGTGTAGTTCTTGAGATATGGTCCCACTTCTGGTTGACCCCTAAGTAAAGGTCAACATTGGGTCACGGTTTCCCAAAGCTAATCTCCAATGCCCAAGGAGTCTATAACTGAAAAATGTTTGAAAATCGGTTGTGTAGTTCTTGAGATATGGTCCCACTTCCGGTTGACCCCTAAATAAAGGTCAACATTGGGTCACGTTTTCCCAAAGCTAATCTCCAATGCCCAAGGAGTCTATAACTGATAAAAGTTTGAAAATCGGCTGTGTACTTCATGAGATATGGTGCTGCAAAGATTAACTAGTTAAATATTCAAATGTAGCGCCCGGGACAAAATCGTCGAGCGCCCTGGGCAACAGAATCACGACGTACATGTACACATGCACAAGCCACCGTTTCAATACGCTATAGATCGATATTTTTGTATAAATAGTGTGCAACGACTGGTACCCAGAAGTCGGCTATTTCGTTACGGCATTTCGCGTGCATTTTTCTCTGTGTCGCAGGGCATCCTGACTGCATTTTTAGTCGGTGAACGGAACCTTGTCTCCAAGCCATTGGTGTCCGATTTGTCACTGAATCGTTAATTATCGTGGAAATTGTTCTACTTTGATTAGTTTTAATGACCAGGAACATCTCTTTTTAAAAGCAATTTACTTTTCAAAACAGTTTATGTAATTTAGGAAAATAATTCGTAATTTTAATTGAAAATATCGTGTTTTTGACTGTCAAAACATTTGCCCTTTCAGCGCCAAGTGTTTTGTACACAGAACAAAAACGCGCCAACAAATGACGTCATTGATGACGTTTTATGAATTTTTTGCCACGCTACAGAGCTACATAATAAGACGAGTCTATATTTGAAAACAGTTTGAGGATCAGACATATACTTCTTGAGATATGGTGGGAACAAGATTGCCTAATTAAATATTCATGTCATTATAAGTCAGCTAATTAATGAAGAACTTGAACAATTTTACTCTTAGCATAATTTCATGTTCTAAGCTTCAATTTGATGTAAGATCTGAATCTCCCATATTTATTATTTTAGAGCTTAGGTTCGTACAAAATCGTGTACAAAAGCTATGGCAATTTTGACAGAAACAAAGAATAATAATAATAATAATAATAATAATAATAATAACTAGACACTAAGTGTTTGTGAACAAACACAAAGCTGTTCCGTTTTGTTGTGCTTTGATTAATTGATCCAGACATTTAAACTGAGCCTAAGTTCAAGATTGAACGATATGGTTCCATTTCCGGTTGACCCGGAATTAAAGGTCAACATGGGGTTACGGTAACCCAAGGCTTATCTTCAATGCTCAAAGGGTTTATAACTGAAAACAAAGAAAATCGGCTCTATAGTTCTTGAGATATGGTCCCACTTCCGGTTGACCTAGAAGTAAGATCAACATTGGGTCACGGTAGAACAAGGCTAATCTTCAATGCTCAAAGACTCTATCACTGAAAAAAAATTGAAAATGGGTTGTGTTATTCTTGAGTAATGATTCCACTTCCGGTTGACCCGGAAGGAAAGGTTAACATGGGGTCATGGTAACCCTAGTTTAATATTCAATGCTTAAAGGGTATATAACTGAAACAAATTGAAAATTGGCTAAGTAATTATTGAGATATAGGCCCACTTCCAGTTGACCCAGAAGTAAAGGTCAACATGGGGTCAGGGTTACCCAAGTTCAATCTTTAATGCTCAAATGATCTATAACTGAAAAGAAATTGAAAATCGGTTGTGTTGTTCTTGAGATATGGTCCCACTTCCGGTTGACCCCTATGTAAAGGTCAACATTGGGTCACGGTTTTCCAAGGCTAATCTCCAATGCCCAAGGAGTCTATAACTGAAAAAGTTTGAAAATCGGCTGTGTACTTCTTGAGATATGGTGCTGCAAAGATTAACTAGTTAAATATTCAAATGAATTAATTAAGAATTTTTATAAAAATTTACATTTAGAGTTAAGCTTAAGTTCAAAAAATGTAGCGCCCGGGACAAAATCGTCGAGCGCACCGGGCAACAGAATCACGACGTACATGTACACATGCACAAGCCACCGTTTCAATACGCTATAGATCGATCTTTTTGTATAAAATAAATAGTGTGCAGCGACTGGTACCCAGAAGTCGGCTATTTCGTTACGGCATTTCGCGTGCATTTTTCTCTGTGTCGCAGGGCATCCTGACTACATTTTTAGTCGATGAACGGAACCTTGTCTCCAAGACTCAATAATATGGCTAGCCATTGGTGTCCGATTTGTCACTGAATCGTTAATTATCGTGGGAATTTTTCTACTTTGATTAGTTTTAATAACCAGGAACATCTCTTATTAAAAGCAATTAACTTTTCCAAACAGTTTATGTAATTTAGGAAACTAATTCGTAATTTTAATTGAAAATATCGTGTTTTTGACTGTCAAAACATTTGCCCTTTCAGCGCCAAGTGTTTTGTACACAGAACAAAATCGCGCCACAAAAAGACGTCATGATGACGTTTCATGAATTTTTTGCCACGCTACACAGCTACATAATAAGACGAGTCTATATTTGAAAACAGTTTGTGGATCAGACATATTCTTCTTGAGATATGGTGGGAACAAGATTGCCTAATTAAATATTCATGTCATTGTAACTCAGCTAATTAATTAAGAATTTTAACAACTTTATTTTTATGACAAGTTCATGTACTAAGCTTCAGTTTGATATAAGAATTAAGTCTCCCATTTTTATTATTTAAGAGTTTAGGTTCGTACAAAATCGTGTTCAAATGCTATGGCGATTTTGACAGAAACAAAGAATAATAATAACTAGACACTAAGTGTTTGTGAACAAACACAAAGCTGTTCCGTTTTGTTGTGCTTTGATTAATTGATCCAGACATTTAAAGTGAGCCTAAGTTCAAGATTGAACGATATGGTTCCATTTCCGGTTGACCCGGAATTAAAGGTCAACATGGGGTTACGGTAACCCAAGGCTTATCTTCATTGCTCAAAGGGTTTATAACTGAAAACAAAGAAAATCGGCTCTGTAGTTCTTGAGATATGGTCCCACTTCCGGTTGACCTAGAAGTAAGATCAACATTGGGTCACGGTAGAACAAGGCTAATCTTCAATGCTCAAGACTCTATCACTGAAAAAAATTTGAAAATGTGTTGTGTAATTCTTGAGTAATGATCCCACTTCCGGTTGACCCGGAAGGAAAGGTTAACATGGGGTCATGGTAACCCTAGTTTAATACTCAATGCTTAAAGGGTATATAACTGAAAGAAATTGAAAATTGGCTACAAGTAATTATTGAGATATAGGCCCACTTCCAGTTGACCCGGAAGTAAAGGTCAACATGGGGTAAGGGTTACCCAAGTTCAATCTTTAATGCTCAAAGGATCTATAACTGAAAAGAAATTGAAAATCGGTTGTGTAGTTCTTGAGATATGGTCCCACTTCCGGTTGACCCCTAAGTAAACGTCAACATGGGGTCACGGTTTCCCAAAACTAATCTCCAATGCCCAAGGAGTCTATAACTGAAAAATGTTTGAAAATCGGTTGTGTAGTTCTTGAGATATGGTCTCACTTCCGGTAGACCCGGAAGTAAAGGTCAACATTGGGTCACGGTTTCCCAAAGCTAATCTCCAATGCCCAAGGAGTCTTAAACTGAAAAATGTTTGAAAATCGGTTGTGTAGTTCTTGAGATATGGTCCCACTTCCGGTTGACCCCTAAATAAAGGTCAACATTGGGTCACGTTTTCCCAAAGCTAATCTCCAATGCCCAAGGAGTCTATAACTGATAAAAGTTTGAAAATCGGCTGTGTACTTCTTGAGATATGGTGCTGCAAAGATTAACAAGTTAAATATTCAAATGTAGCGCCCGGGACAAAATCGTCGAGCGCCCTGGGCAACAGAATCACGACGTACATGTACACATGCACAAGCCACCGTTTCAATACGCTATAGATCGATATTTTTGTATAAATAGTGTGCAGCGACTGGTACCCAGAAGTCGGCTATTTCGTTACGGCATTTCGCGTGCATTTTTCTCTGTGTCGCAGGGCATCCTGACTACATTTTTAGTCGATGAACGGAACCTTGTCTCCAAGCCATTGGTGTCCGATTTGTCACTGAATCGTTAATTATCGTGGAAATTGTTCTACTTTGATTAGTTTTAATGACCAGGAACATCTCTTATTAAAAGCAATTTACTTTTCAAAACAGTTTATGTAATTTAGGAAAATAATTCGTAATTTTAATTGAAAATATCGTGTTTTTGACTGTCAAAACATTTGCCCTTTCAGCGCCAAGTGTTTTGTACACAGAACAAAAACGCGCCAACAAATGACGTCATTGATGACGTTTTATGAATTTTTTGCCACGCTACAGAGCTACATAATAAGATGAGTCTATATTTGAAAACAGTTTGAGGATCAGACATATACTTCTTGAGATATGGTGGGAACAAGATTGCCTAATTAAATATTCATGTCATTATAACTCAGCTAATTAATGAAGAACTTGAACAATTTTACTCTTAGCATAATTTCATGTTCTAAGCTTCAATTTGATGTATGATCTGAATCTCCCATATTTATTATTTTAGAGCTTAGGTTCGTACAAAATCGTGTACAAAAGCTATGGCAATTTTGACAGAAACAAAGAATAATAATAATAACTAGACACTAAGTGTTTGTGAACAAACACAAAGCTGTTCCGTTTTGTTGTGCTTTGATTAATTGATCCAGACATTTAAAGTGAGCCTATGTTCAAGATTGAACGATATGGTTCCATTTCCGGTTGACCCGGAATTAAAGGTCAACATGGGGTTACGGTAACCCAAGGCTTATCTTCAATGCTCAAAGGGTTTATAACTGAAAACAAAGAAAATTGGCTAAGTAATTATTGAGATATAGGCCCACTTCCAGTTGACCCGGAAGTAAAGGTCAACATGGGGTCAGGGTTACCCAAGTTCAATATTTAATGCTCAAAGGATCTATAACTGAAAAGAAATTGAAAATCGGTTGTGTAGTTCTTGAGATATGGTCCCACTTCCGGTTGACCCCTAGTAAAGGTCAACATGGGGTCATGGTTACCCAAGGCTGATCTTTGGTGCCCAAGGAGTCTATAACTGAAAAAAGTTTGAAAATCGGTTGTGTAGTTCTTGAGATATGGTCTTACTTCCGGTTGACCCGGAAGTAAAGGTCAACATGGGGTCATGGTTACCCAAGGCTGATCTTTGGTGCCCAAGGAGTCTATAACTGAAAAAAGTTTGAAAATCGGTTGTGTAGTTCTTGAGATATGGTCCCACTTCCGGTTGACCCCTAGTAAAGGTCAACATGGGGTCACGGTTTCCCAAAGCTAATCTCCAATGCCCAAGGAGTCTATAACTGAAAAATGTTTGAAAATCGGTTGTGTAGTTCTTGAGATATGGTCCCACTTCCGGTTGACCCCTAAATAAAGGTCAACATTGGGTCACGTTTTCCCAAAGCTAATCTCCAATGCCCAAGGAGTCTATAACTGATAAAAGTTTGAAAATCGGCTGTGTACTTCTTGAGATATGGTGCTGCAAAGATTAACTAGTTAAATATTCAAATGTAGCGCCCGGGACAAAATCGTCGAGCGCCCTGGGCAACAGAATCACGACGTACATGTACACATGCACAAGCCACCGTTTCAATACGCGATATTTTTGTATAAATAGTGTGCAGCGACTGGTACCCAGAAGTCGGCTATTTCGTTACGGCATTTCGCGTGCATTTTTCTCTGTGTCGCAGGGCATCCTGACTACATTTTTAGTCGATGAACGGAACCTTGTCTCCAAGCCATTGGTGTCCGATTTGTCACTGAATCGTTAATTATCGTGGAAATTCTTCTACTTTGATTAGTTTTAATGACCAGGAACATCTCTTATTAAAAGCAATTAACTTTTCAAAACAGTTTATGTAATTTAGGAAACTAATTCGTAATTTTAATTGAAAATATCGTGTTTTTGACTGTCAAAACATTTGCCCTTTCAGCGCCAAGTGTTTTGTACACAGAGCAAAAACGCGCCAACAAATGACGTCATTGATGACGTTTTATGAATTTTTTGCCACGCTACAGAGCTACATAATAAGACGAGTCTATATTTGAAAACAGTTTGAGGATCAGACATATACTTCTTGAGATATGGTGGGAACAAGATTGCCTAATTAAATATTCATGTCATTATAACTCAGCTAATTAATGAAGAACTTGAACAATTTTACTCTTAGCATAATTTCATGTTCTAAGCTTCAATTTGATGTAAGATCTGAATCTCCCATATCTATTATTTTAGAGCTTAGGTTCGTACAAAATCGTGTACAAAAGCTATGGCAATTTTGACAGAAACAAAGAATAATAATAATAACTAGACACTAAGTGTTTGTGAACAAACACAAAGCTGTTCCGTTTTGTTGTGCTTTGATTAATTGATCCAGACATTTAAAGTGAGCCTAAGTTCAAGATTGAACGATATGGTTCCATTTCCGGTTGACCCGGAATTAAAGGTCAACATGGGGTTACGGTAACCCAAGGATTATATTCATTGCTCAAAGGGTTTATAACTGAAAACAAAGAAAATCGGCTCTGTAGTTCTTGAGATATGGTCCCACTTCCGGTTGACCTAGAAGTAAGATCAACATTGGGTCACGGTAGAACAAGGCTAATCTTCAATGCTCAAAGACTCTATCACTGAAAAAAATTGAAAATGGGTTGTGTAATTCTTGAGTAATGATCCCACTTCCGGTTGACCCGGAAGGAAAGGTTAACATGGGGTCATGGTAACCCTAGTTTAATATTCAATGCTTAAAGGGTATATAACTGAAAGAAATTGAAAATTGGCTAAGTAATTATTGAGATATAGGCCCACTTCCAGTTGACCCGGAAGTAAAGGTCAACATGGGGTCAGGGTTACCCAAGTTCAATCTTTAATGCTCAAAGGATCTATAACTGAAAAGAAATTAAAAATCGGTTGTGTAGTTCTTGAGATATGGTCCCACTTCCGGTTGACCCCTAGTAAAGGTCAACATTGGGTCACGATTTCCCAAAACTAATCTCCAATGCCAAGGAGTCTATAACTGAAAAAAGTTTGAAAATCGGTTGTGTAGTTCTTGAGATATGGTCTCACTTCCGGTTGACCCGGAAGTAAAGGTCAACATGGGGTCATGGTTACCCAAGGCTGATCTTTGGTGCCCAAGGAGTCTATTACTGAAAAATGTTTGAAAATCGGTTGTGTAGTTCTTGAGATATGGTCCCACTTCCGGTTGACCCCTAAATAAAGGTCAACATTGGGTCACGTTTTCCCAAAGCTAATCTCCAATGCCCAAGGAGTCTATAACTGATAAAAGTTTGAAAATCGGCTGTGTACTTCTTGAGATATGGTGCTGCAAAGATTAACTAGTTAAATATTCAAATAAAGCGCCCGGGACAAAATCGTCGAGCGCCCTGGGCAACAGAATCACGACGTACATGTACACATGCACAAGCCACCGTTTCAATACGCTATAGATCGATATTTTTGTATAAATAGTGTGCAGCGACTGGTACCCAGAAGTCGGCTATTTCGTTACGGCATTTCGCGTGCATTTTTCTCTGTGTCGCAGGGCATCCTGACTACATTTTTAGTCGATGAACGGAACCTTGTCTCCAAGCCATTGGTGTCCGATTTGTCACTGAATCGTTAATTATCGTGGAAATTGTTCTACTTTGATTAGTTTTAATGACCAGGAACATATCTTATTAAAAGCAGTTAACTTTTCAAAACAGTTTATGTAATTTAGGAAACTATTTCGTAATTTTAATTGAAAATATCGTGTTTTTGACTGTCAAAACATTTGCCCTTTCAGCGCCAAGTGTTTTGTACACAGAACAAAAACGCGCCAACAAATGACGTCATTGATGACGTTTTATGAATTTTTTGCCACGCTACAGAGCTACATAATAAGACGAGTCTATATTTGAAAACAGTTTGAGGATCAGACATATACTTCTTGAGATATGGTGGGAACAAGATTGCCTAATTAAATATTCATGTCATTATAACTCAGCTAATTAATGAAGAACTTGAAAAATTTTACTCTTAGCATAATTTCATGTTCTAAGCTTCAATTTGATGTAAGATCTGAATCTCCCATATCTATTATTTTAGAGCTTAGGTTCGTACAAAATCGTGTACAAAAGCTATGGCAATTTTGACAGAAACAAAGAATAATAATAATAATAATAATAATAATAAAAATAATAATCCCAACAAAAACAAAACCTGTTCCGACTTAGCAGTCGGAACAGCTAATAATAATAATAATAATAATAATAAAAATAATAATCCCAAGAAAAACAAAACCTGTTCCGACTGCTAAGTCGGAACAGCTAATAATAATAATAATAATAATAAAAATAATAATCCCAAGAAAAACAAAACCTGTTCCGACTGCTAAGTCGGAACAGCTAATAATAATAATAATAATAATAATAATAAAAATAATAATCCCAACAAAAACAAAACCTGTTCCGACTGCTAAGTCGGAACAGCTAATAATAATAAAAATAATAATCCCAAGAAAAACAAAACCTGTTCCGACTGCTAAGTCGGAACAGCTAATAATAATAATAATAAAAATAATAATCCCAACAAAAACAAAACCTGTTCCGACTGCTATGTCGGAACAGCTAATAATAATAATAATTAAAATAATAATCCCAAGAAAAACAAAACCTGTTCCGACTGCTAAGTCGGAACAGCTAATAATCGATTCTTATATAGTCTAAAACTGAAACAAGTTTGACGATCGGGTGTATACTTTTTGAGATATGGTGCTGCAAAGATTGGCTTATTAAATATTCACCTCGCTGTAAAGAGGCTAATTAATTAAGAATTTTAATATTTTTTACGTTAAGAGTCAAGTTTATGTTCTAAGCTTCAATTTGATATATGATTCAACTCTTTTCTATTTACGCTCTAGGACATTAGGCCTAAAGAAAAAACGTGTACAAATGCTATGGGATTAAGGGTGGAAACAAAGAATAATAATAACTAGTCATTGAGGTGTTTGTGAACAGAAGGGGTCTATAACTGAAAAGAAATTGAAAATCGGGTGTTTAGTTCTTCAGATATGGTCCCACTTCCGGTTGACCCGTAAGTAAAGGTCAACATGGGGTCACGGTAACCCAAGTTCAATCTTCAATGTTCAAAGGATCTAATAAATGAAAAGAAATGGAATTCGATTGGGTAGTTCTTGAGATATGAAAACTGTGCTTGAGGTATTAAATACAAGAAACATTGAACGCTAGAGGGCGTTCCACAACAATTTTTTTTACAGGATGATTGTGCAGAGCCAAATAATGTTGCACTGAAGAGGCAATGTTTTTTATCACAACCTGTGACAGTTACATGGTTAACCAACCGATCAACCGGTTAAACGTTTAAATTTTTACGGTTCGGATAAGTGTAAAACAATTCAATCAAAAAGTGCCGCGAAACATTGACTATAATAATTGCCTAGTTACGTCAAGTACACACGCGCACAAGCCGAAATTCTCTGCTAACCCCTGAAATACGCTTGACGTAAGCATGGAACTTGCTGCAGTAAGTGTGATTTTTTGCTTTTGGTAAGCAGAGCCATGTATTTGGGCCTGGGTCTCACAACTTAGCGTATAAAGTGAACCATCCCTAATTTAAATGAATGAGCCCAATTTCATGGCTCTGCTGCCGAAATCCATGCTTACAGTCACCCATTCTCCGCCTATTTTGCAAGCGTCGAAATTTTGCGCTATTTGTGTAAGCGAAGAATGCCTAGTTACGTGAAGTACACACGCGCACAAGCCAAAATTCTCTGCTAACCCCTGAAATACGCTTGACGTAAGCACGGAATTCTCTGCTTCCGTAAGCGTTGACTCTTTGCTTTTGGTAAGCAGAGCCATGTATTTGGGCCTGGGTCTCACAACTTAGTGTATGAAGTGAACTACCCCTCATTTAAACAAATGAGCCCAATTACATGGCTCTGGTTACTGCCGAAATCCATGCTTACGGTCACCAATCTCGCTTATTTTGCAAGCGTCAAATTTATGCGCTAGCTGTGTAAGCGAAGAATGCCTAGTTACGTGAAGTACACACGAGTAAAAGCCGAAATTCTCTGCTAACCCCTGAAATACGCTTGACGTAAGCACGGAATTCTCTGCTTCAGTAAGCGTCGTTTTTTTGCTTACGGTAAGCAGAGTCATGAAATTGGGTCCAGGTCTCACAAGTTAGTACGCAAACCACACAAGACTGTATATCATGGAAAAGGTTTCACAATTTAGTACGTAAAGCAATCACACCACAGGTCTCACAATTTAGTAAGTAAAGCGATCATACCACAGGTCTCACAAGTTATTAAGTAAAGATTGGTCTATGCTGTTGTATTAAAATCATAATTGCAAAAAAACCCAAAAACTTTTTAATATTGTGTATGTAATTTTTGTTGCGATAAAATATTAAATGCGGTATAAGTTAATAAGTTAGTACGTAACACGAACTGCCACTCTTATCAAATAATTATGAATTCGAAACGAATTATGAATTCGAAACGAATTATGAATTCGAAACGAATTATTAATTCAAAACGAATCATTAATATGTTACTATGCCTGCTTTCCGCTGATAACATCTCAGTGCATGCCACAATTGCGCTTTAATAGCACATAATAATTTTGGGTAGACGATTTCAATTTTGGTCTATGCTATACTAACGTTTGTTGTGTCTTTTTAATACTGAATGTTTTTGTTGGGCTAAAAAAGTAAATATTGGATATGACTTTATTGTTCATTTTGACTCTTCATGCACACCCATGAAAAATTATTTTTTTTCTTGTCTACACCTTTCCCCATTCAGCTACAATTCGAGCCTCATTGCAACCCCTAACAGGTTTGTTGTTTGCTACATAGTGATTTCCCGAAGTAATGCATTCGCACAAGAACCTTAAAAACGTGGTTTCAGGCGAATGGGTAGCCTTGTTTCCTTCACGATTCAGCTTCAAGTAATGCCTTTGCATGAGAAACCTAAAAGATCGTTTTCCGGTGAACGGGACCCAAGCGCCGCCAAGTCTGCTACGCGGGCAACATCGTCCCACACACGGCGTTCTATTTTTCTACGTTCACGCTGCTGATACCTGAGTAACGATAAGATCTGAGCGGACACACGACGCTCTGCGCTGAGAGCAAGACAACTCGATTCTTGTGAATAAAAGTAGACTTGTGTTAGTCGGCGCAGGAATGACTCTTTATAATACACTCTACATACAAACAACGCAAAAACACGGGTCACAAATGGGTAGGACTTGATCAAGTTTTTTAAAAAGCAAGCAAGAACGCCGTTAAACTGGTATAGCGCCCTCATTTGTTAAAAAAAATTAGAGCTTGACTCCTTTTTTATTTATAAACTCACAGATTATAGGCAAAGTACCCGTGGCGTTAAATTTGCCTGAGAATTTGGGTTTTTTTTTACTGACAATGTTTTGGTAAGTTTTGATGCTTTTAAACTGAAGTTCAATAAAATCTTTCTTGTTTTAAGAAACATTTGTGTAATCTAGGACGTTAAATTTGAGCTTAATTGAAAAAATATGTTTCTAGAAGTCGGATTTGATTCCACTATCTCCATGTGTTTTGTGCACGGGCGAAAATGCGCAATAAATGACGTCATTATGACGTCGTTCGTTGTTTTAGGCCGGAAAGCACATCTACAGTATCTCATAAGTCTAAAACTAAAAAAAGTTTGACGATCGGCGGTATACTTTTTGAGATATGGTGCTTACAAGGCTGGCTAATTAAATATTCACCTCGCTCTAAAGTGGCTAATTAATTAAGAATTTTAACAACTATCACAATAAATGTTAAGTTTATGTACTAAGCTTCAATTTGAT